>JARYHS010013631.1:197828217-198183802 GCA_031002005.1 Vandiemenella viatica
CTGGATCAGGTCGTTCCATTCGTAGTATGTTAAAACAATTTTATTGTGTCCCACTTTTTCCAGAACAACAACAGGTTCAAACTCATGTTTGGACGATAACCCTATCGTCAAACGTTTCGTATCACCAGCGTTGAGTTGGTAGACAGAGGAGAACAACATCACTAGACGAGGCATTGCTGCAAACTGACGCCGGGTCGGCCGGGAGGGGCGGAAAACGGGTCTAGACTAATTAACATAACCAGTCTGCAGCACACGTGCACGGCGGTTTGAGAAAATAAATAATGACCCCATTAAAACGATTTACGATCCGGGGCTCACACCTGCGTCCATAAAAAGGGACCGACCCTCATTAGCATATAATTTACGACCCGTAACTCAGGTTAAGAAGTGCCGCGTAGCCTCATTAGTATATTATTCACATTAGCATACAATTTATGACCTGTAACTTAGGTTAAGAAGTGCCGCGTAGCCTCATTAGCATATTATTCACATTAGCATACAATTTATGACCTGTAACATAGGTTAAGAAGTGCCGCGTAGCCTCATTAGCATATTATTCACATTAGAGTACGATTTACGATGGGCTCACACAGACATAAGAGCACTACTGCCATTACACCACCACGCTCGGTCCAAACTTTATTGAGTCCATAAACTTATGATTTCACACCGACGGAAAATACCACCACCAAATCAATATTTAAATAAGGAATCAGACTCCTCCGAGAATTGCAGACTCGTGGGACAAGAGGAATTAAATTGCACAAACTCCCACACTCTCCACAGTCCTCATAACATGTCCCCAGTCACTTGAGATCGCTGCACTCCATGCAAAACCGTTAATATAACACATTACTAGTTTCCACGTTACACTCCGCCAAATCTTATCGTCTTTTCATAATTTCTACAATTACGTCCGAAATGTTGCCGCGTCGACAACTAAACTCTACGGCGGTCAACCATGCACACCAAAGAATAGCCCCACACTGGCTTAATACGCCGGCAACAGATACTCTTGCATGGCTCTGACGTATGTTATGTTACAACCTCCTCGTCAGCTGTTTGTCTAGTCGCAGCCCAAGGTACTTAATTTCATTTTGCCATTCGATGTCTCTTCCCTCCGTTTGCAATTTGGATCGTGGTAGCTTTAACTTCGTGGTGAATATGATGGCTTGGCTTTTTGTGGCATTTACTTTGGTTTTCAATAAATTGCACCATTGGGTGAGTAGCTCTAGATGTCGCTGTAATTTTCGTGCAGCATACTCTAGGTTTCTATGGCTGGTGTAAAGTCATCGGCATATAAGCAAACATTATTGCCCACCATATGTGGCAAATCATTAATGCATATGCAGTATAAGATAGGTGCTAAGACGCTACCCTGCGGCACTCCAGCTTCGATTTGCATTACTGTACTTGTCTCGCCTTCGTGTTTAATGTAAAATTTTCTATTTTCCAGATAAGAGTTTATAATTGTAGTGAACAGTGTGTCACTCCACATTTTATCATATTAATAGGACCAAAGTGTGAATGGAAAGGTTGGTTGGAGAGACAGGGTATGCCACCTATTGACGGAAAGATGTGTTCTCTCTTTTCATGGCGAACGGTGGGGGTTGGCAAGTGGCTGAACTCCTGATTGGCAGATGGAATTTCGCCGCGCCAAAAGAGACAAAGGGTGCGTCGGTTGCCGGAGAAGGACGACACTGGGGCACAGGTGCCTGCCCAAGCAACACCTCTGTGCGACCTCTACTGTGGATGCACGACCAAAGAAAGCTGTGTAGAAGTTGTGTGTATAGTGTGTTTTTCAGCGGGAAATAGTGCAGTGGTTAAACTTAAAGTTTAACTAAGTTTATGGTTGCTGGGCCGGTTGGACCTCCTGATCGACTAAGGATGCTGGTTTAGTGCATCTACACAACATCATGCAATTGAGAAGGTGAATATAACATTACCACTGAATTGTTTAGGAATCAAGACTCCAGTAAACGTTCCTGGGTGAAGCGATTCACAAATAAGAAGTTCTCATGTCCAGTAAAATTGTTTATAATGAGCTAGTCGGACAATTTGTCTTGAGTCAACAGCGTGTAAACATAAGTCTCATGTAGGGTGGCGCCCATGGTATCAAATGTTGTTATTTTTGATAATTATAAAAAGAAGGTGAATGTAATTTTTATATAAATTCATCAAGTTTCATATGTGAAAATAAATGTCTAGTTATGTTTGTGAATCTTTTGTTCAGAGCAAATTTGACCCATTCCCCGCAAAAATGAGATGCTTATGAAATATCAATGTAAGAAGAATTGATCTAATATTAAAATTAATGTGAATGTATAAATATTAAATTTCCATAATTATCATTGCTATTTAAGCACAGAGACGGTCGGACCGTCACATATTGCGCCCAAACGTTGGAGCTTATCGAAATTGATCCAAAAACAATTCAGTGATTTTTTTTTCTCTTTCTAATTTGTAAGTGTATTTTATCAAAATGTTCAATTTGCAGCCTGATGAGTGTGAACGAGATGCAGCCATGCTTTCTGTTATCATGTTCAAATGAATGCTACTTACTAATTTAATTTTCAGAGGAGCAGAACAACATATTATGTGTCCAAGTTTGAAATTATGATTTTAATTTGATATGCTTGTCTAAGTGATTTTTCCGTATCCATGTTTCATTCTGTGATAAATGTTTGGTCGTGTGCTGTGATTTCCACATGGTTATATAACGGCGTTGCCATTCTTTGATTTGATGGATGGTCCTGAAATCAGTTTTGTTAGAGGAGTTTAAAAAGAAAGCTTTGAATCATTTGGTTGTTGCGTGGAGTTTAATGTCTTGGGTAATGTTAAGTTGTAAAAGTGTTCCTTTGGTAAAGAAATTTACGCGCAACATCTTTTAAGACCGAACTAAAATTCTGAGTGAAAAGTGCTTAAAGAATTCAGCATTTAATAAATAAATGAATGAATAAAATGGCGGGACAAGGTGAAGCAGAAGTAAATTCAGTTTCGGGGAGCGCCGAAACAATAATGATGTCAGGGTCGCAAGATAATTTTCATGTAGACAATAGCACTGTGGAAAAGCCGGGTACATCCGAGCGAACTGAAATACATGCCACAAGTATGACACACCACACTCACAGTCGACCAGTAGAAGACACACAGGTCTCCGGATATCAGTCCATTTTACCAGACCATATGAGATCAATGATGCAAATATTGCTAGATGGTGTGAATGCTCAGATGAACACCTTAACCGAGCAGATAAACGCTCGTCTCAATGCTGTTAATGAGGGACAAGAGCAACTTAAATCACAGTTGATAGTTTCAAGGAAGAACAGAAGGAGTTAGGTGTCAAGTTAGGGAACCAACTTCAAAATTTTAAGAGTGAGATAAAAGAAAATTTCGAAAACTTCAAAAAGATGTACAGGAAGAAATTCAGAGAGTGAACACTGTAAATGACAATCTAATGTCAAGGTGTGAAAAATTAGAAGCAGCTAGGGATAACGTGGAAATAAAAATTGCAGACACCCGTAAAGAGATCGGTAGTCTTAGAAAGGATACCGAAAAGAGAACGGCAGATTTGTAAAAGTGTAAATGAGTTCAAAGAAAGTACCGCAAGTAGATTATCAGGGATAAATGGACACATCAGACAAATTGATAACAAAATTTCTTCACTAAATGAAGATGGAAAAGATCAGCGGGAAGCACAAATATCTTTTCGGGCAGACATTATATCAAAATACACGGGGATAGAGGAGGTTGTTGCTTCGCTTAAGAATGGTCAAAAGCATCAGGGTACTTGCACACATACGTGTGTAACAACAAAACAAGTGCATATTGAGTTAGATTTGCCAAAATTTGGTGTGAAGAAGGGAAAGAACCCGAAATTTTTCCTTGCGGAGCTCGAAGAATATTTCGAAATAAAAAACATACCGGATTCACTTAAAATGAAGATAGTACAATTATCTCTTGAAGAAGAAGAGAAATTATGGCTGGCCGTATCGTGTCCACCAGGTGTGACCTACGAACAGTTCAAGATAATGTTTCTAAGATCTTATTGGTCTCCAAGAGCACAAGCTCAGATCCGAAGTCGGGTATATCAGGGGCGTTATGAAAAAAAGAATGGGGAAACCATGTTGCTAATTTGGCAAGGTTATCCCGATATCTTGACCACCCTGTGGAAGATGAAGAGCTAATAGCTACAATTGGGACCCATTTTCGACCAACGATACGTTGTCATATAAATCCTGTCACAATAAAAACTTTGGACCAGCTATTAGAAACTTTACGGAACTTGGATGACAGTGGTATCGAGCAGATACATGAACGTCAATCGAAGCCCGAAATGAACCAGAATCGGCAGAAATCACGGCGGGGAACAAAATCGTCGTGGATTTTATAATCAAAATCAAAACCGCCAGTATAATAGAAATCAACACTTTCAGGAGAGAGGTAATAACCAAAGAAACTCCGGCAGGAATCTAACGTGCATGTAAACTCAATTTCCCATATAAAACAACAAGGAGAGCGTGAGGGAAAGCCCGGAAACGGTCTGATGAGAAAAATTTTGAGAGAACCGATTCAAACGAAGCGAGGTCACAATGAGATTTGTTGGGGGACGTCGAAAAGGTGGCATCTATCAGTGAATTAAAATACTGGAGGGGAAACGGACCTGAAAATATAAGTGACGATGAAGATTTCGACACAAATAACTGCCCCATGCCTAACCGATGTCCCCGATTGAACGCTACGGTATATGGAATTGATTGTTATGTTCTCATTGACTCAGGATCACAGGTGACAGCTGTAGCCGAAGAATTTGTACGTCGCATACAGACGCGTGAAATTAAGTTAAAAATTGTACCGGCGCCCCTGTGCGAAATTTGATTCCTGCATTTGGGTCACGGGAAAAGCGGGTAAATACACAAGTGTTACTGCCACTTCAAGTAGATGATGAATGTATTTATGTAGTGACATTTGAGGGATGTCTGATGGATAAGATTCCATATATATATTTTAATATGTTTAAAATTAGTATACTGATTGTGATTGTTAGTCGTTAATTAAACTTAAGATAAAATTGCATGAGTGAGAGAATGAATGACATATAAAGTTGTGACATCAGTGCTAATAATAATAAAATACACTTGCATTTTAAAAAAAAAAAAAAAATATATAGCTTACAATAACGTAATAGGGTGATGGGACAGATTCGCACTTTTTCTATTTATTTAACATGTTATATTTCAACTTGTACTTGATTAAAATAATTTGGGGATCTACATTGAGACAAATCAAAAACATTCATAAACACATCAGGAATAGTGACTGAAAAAAAGAGCTCAAAGGGACATGAGAATAGAATAGTGCGGATGTATGAGACAAAGACGATTATCAAATTTTCGTTCAACCGTAACAGTGGTTACGGTCAACCGAAAATTTAACTTGGATGGGGTGTAATGTAGTGAACAGTGTGTCACTCCACATTTTATCATATTAATAGGACCAAAGTGTGAATGGAAAGGTTGGTTGGAGAGACAGGGTATGCCACCTATTGACGGAAAGATGTGTTCTCTCTTTTCATGGCGAACGGTGGGGGTTGGCAAGTGGCTGAACTCCTGATTGGCAGATGGAATTTCGCCCGCCAAAAGAGACAAAGGGTGCGTCGGTTGCCGGAGAAGGACGACACTGGGGCACAGGTGCCTGCCCAAGCAACACCTCTGTGCGACCTCTCTGTGGATGCAGACCAAGAAGCTGTGTAAAGTTGTGTGTATAAGTGTGTTTTTCAGCGGGAAATAGTGCAGTGGTTAAACTTAAAGTTTAACTAAGTTTCTGGTTGCTGGGTGCCGTGGTTGGACCTCCTGATCGATTAAGGATGCTGGTTTAGTGCATCTACACAACATCATGCAATTGAGAAGGTGAATATAACATTACCACTGAATTGTTTAGGAATCAAGACTCCAGTAAACGTTCCTGGGTGAAGCGATTCACCAAATAAGAAGTTCTCATGTCCAGTAAAATTGTTTATAATGAGCTAGTCGGACAATTTGTCTTGAGTCAACAGCGTGTAAACATAAGTCTCATGTAGGGTGGCGCCCATGGTATCAAATGTTGTTATTTTTGATAATTATGAAAAAGCAAGGTGAATGTCAAATATTTTATAATTAAATTCATCAAGTTTCATATGTGAAAATAAATGTCTAGTTATGTTTGTGAATCTTTTGTTCAGAGCAAATTTGACCCATTCCCCGCAAAAATGAGATGCTTATGAAATATCAATGTAGGAAGAATTGATTTAATATTGCATTACTGTACTTGTCTCGCCTTCGTGTTTAATGTAAAATTTTCTATTTTCCAGATAAGAGTTTATAATGTGTATTATGTAGTCGGGAACCTTGTACTTATATAGTTTGTATATAAGTCTTCGTGCCACACTTTGTCAAAGGCTTTCTCGGTATCTAAGAATATAGCTGCTGTGCTGTTTCCCGCCTGCTTTTCTGAGCAGATGTACTCCACTAGCCTGGCACACTGTTGTACAGTTGAATGATCTTTACTAAAACTGAACTGCTGGCCAATGATTGTTATTTCTAGCACGGGCAAGAATGATTCTCTCGAACACTTTGGCAATGATGGGTAGTAGGGATATCGGTCTATAATTATTTGGGAATGTCTTGTCTTTTCCTGGTTTAGGAATTGCCACTACCTTGGCGGTCTTCCAACCTCCAGGAAAGTAACTTAATTGTAGACATGCATTAAATATAATTTCGAGTCTTCTAATGGCTTGTAGAGGCAGGTTTTTGATTTGCAGGGGAGTCAATTGGTCATTACCGTAGGCCTTTTTTGATTTGAACCTGCGAATAATGGACTCAATCTCCCCAGTGTTTGTTAATTGCGCTTCATTCCGCGGCTCTGTCGCAAGAATGTGGCCGACTTCACGAATAACCCGCTCTTCGTGGTCGTCGCTCTCATCGTCATCTATAATGTTGATTTGAAACTGATGTTCTAGTGTGTCCGCCAATGCTTGTGCCTTTCCCTCAGGGTCGTGCACGAACCCTTGCCTGCCGTTAAGCGGTCTTATGGATTCTTTGGTCTTACTTATAGCTTTAGTTAGAACCCACATCTTGCGACTGTTGTTCTGCACTTCAGCTAATTTTTGTTCCCATGTTTCACTTCTACGTATTCTTAGATTTTCCCTAATTTCATCCGCTAGATGGTTGACCATTCTCCTGTCAGCTGGGTCACGCCATCGCTGCCATCTTTTCCGGTTTTGGTTTTTTAGTTTTATCAGGCTGGCGATGTGGGCAGGTGTGTGAATGCGCACCTGCGGTATTTCCTGTTTAGAGGTAACATTTTTTGCGCATACTTTCAGCACCTTTGTGAAGTTTGTCACAACCTTGTCTATTTCGTTAGTGGAGTGGGGTTCAGTTCAATAGCCTCGGAAAAGTAAAGTGCGACGTCTTCACGATAATGTTCCCAGTTTGTATCATATCTGGGTCTCAAATTATCGTGTTCTTGTAGTAGCAATGACAGGAGTACTGGGTTGTGATCTGAACTGAGCTGATTAGGCACCGAGAGTTCCCGAGCCCAGCGCAGCCCCTTCGTCACGTAGAAGTCAAGTACGTCGGGTCGATGTTGTGCTTTGTTCGGGAAGAAGGTAGGTTCCCGAGGAGCTATCACTTCAACGTCATTGTTGTCGTTCAGCACCCTCAGGAGACCTCTCCCATTCCTGTTCGCTGCGCGGCATTGACAAGCTTGGTTTTTGGTATTCAGATCACCCCCCCCCCCCACCCCAGTAGGACAGTGTGGTGTTTTTGTTTGTAGGACGGCGTTGGCAGATCCGTCCAACCCCATCTACAGCTGGTGCTAGAGCAGAACCATTACAGTCACATAATGGAAACGGGCATTGTAGCCAGCCAATCGGAAGACTAAACGATCCTGGCACGCTACGGATCCGCGATCCAGTGCAGTTCTAGTTGTTCTCATAAGTACAATGGACCTGATGACGGTGGCAGAGCAAACCACCGAAAGCTTGTCTTTTGATAATATTATCCGGCGGAAAACCTGTGAAGATTTCATATCAAAGATACGCGAGGAAAGCCTTGTTTCTCATATCCAGAAATTAGTGGCTGGAAGGTATTTAGTCTTTAGCCCACAAACATTTGGAATACCAGACGGATGTATACCTTACTATTGAAGAATGGAAGATGTCAACCATTAAGGAGATGGAAGGTGACTGCTGGAATGACTAGCTCGCAAGTTCATCGTCTGCTAAGTTACATGGTGGGTATAGGTCTAGTTGGCTACTGACTTCACACGAAGTTACAATACCATTTCTTAATTGGCCTACAGCCTTTATACATTTAGAGGCAAAGTGGGGTCTACTGTTCTCTCAGTCTCGGCTTGTAATAAATGCAACTTGTGGTGTAAGCATTTCCTACTGGGGAAGAGAAACTTTCAGCACCTAACCTCTCTCATCCTTGAGCAGTGTTTCTTACAACTTGACTCTGATAGAAGGATGTGTACTGAAATGGTAATTGGCCTATGTTCGCCTTGGTTCACAATTCATGGACAGTAAAACTCTGGGAAATCTAGTGAATATGCTTAATACATTTGCTACTACTCCCACCATCCTCGAGAAATTTGTTGAGGCTTAACTCTCGACAAATATCCCTATTTTCCCCTTATCCTTAAGAAAACTTATTTAATAGTTCTTCATACGAGGTTGATGATGTTAAAGAGCAGCATGCACGAGAAGATTTAGCTATGGCTGGAACGTCGCCTGCAGTACAAAAAATTACAGAATGGGGTATATCAACACCGTCGCCTCTTCAAAGTACAAATTATGATGATGTTTCAAAATAGTCGCCCGTAGACTCTGCAACCAGAAATGAAATAATTATCCGATCCACGAAAAAATCCAACAAAAATAAATCATGGACGTCATTTTTTAAAGAGTAAAGCCAAATCGAGTAACTTGTATAAAAAAGATGTGTTGTTTGCTTTAAATCTGCAGATAATGTATATTCAACAGTAGATCTCTTTTGGAGAAAGGACTCGAAGACTGGAGCTACTTATCAGAGTGCCTCAAAATTCACGAAACTTCTTCAAATCACCAGCACACCATGCTTGGTTGGATTCGATTAGAGGATACCAGTGTAATGGACAAGCATTTCTAAATACACATTAAAGACGAAAAATCACGGTGGGTTGTTACACTTTAGTGGATAATATGCGAAGTATTGTTTTTAACATGCAATAATGTCTTGCTCAAAGGAAGCTTTGGACCTGAAACACTAAATACTTTTAATAATGGTAACTTTCTGCGTATATTGCACTGGTAGGAAAATATGAACCTGTGATGATGGAGCATGTCCGCCCTATTGTCAATTATTTTGACAAATGTCTTCAAAACTAATGAAGTTCGTTAAAAAATTTTTGGCTATACTTAACTAATCTGAATACATTTCAATCACATTGAATTGAGCATCTGACGTCAGTAACGTCGAACAATTATCTTTAACATTGCTGTTGTTGACACTAATGAAGGCGAAGTCCAAGTGCGTGAGTGTTTCGTTACAAGCCGGCGACTCTTAGGGTCATGGGACCTGTACTCACTGGCCTGTTTATCGATGATACCTCGCAGAAGTTCGATTTGGATATGAACGATTGTCAAGGCCAAAGATATGACAGTGGATCCAATACGATAGGAGGAAACAAAAGTGTTCAAAGCAGAATTCTAAACCAATATTTTCGAGTATTTTTAATCCATGGAGCTGTCATTAAATTTAGTAATAGCAAACCCTAGTCCAGATTTTTTTAAAGATTATTTGTTCTATTCTCTCGATCAACAAAGCGACGGGAAGTGGTATCGAAGTACTTCGGACTATGGGGGAAAAAAAAAAAAATACGAAACTTGTTTGGAGAATGGAGTTTTTCGCCTCGCTGCAGTTCTTTATCAGTCGATCCGGAAAAGTTTGATGAAGAAATGGTGGCTCCATCTAAATCCTCAGAAAACAGTTGTTTCAACATTTCATTTATGCAACAGACAATCGCACTATAAACAAGAAGTTAAATTCAGATGCCAACTCTTGCCATATTGCGGCACACCAAAATCTGGGTAAAACACTGGAAAGAACTCTAACATTCAAACACAATCTCTCAAACGTGGCTGCCAAAGTCAAAACGAGAAATAATAATCTCCAAAAGCTTGCAGGTACTTCATGGAGAGCCAGTGTTCACGGTCTAAGATCCACAGCCTTAGCTCTGCCATACTCTGTTGCTGAATACTGCTGCCCATCCTGGATCAATAGTACCCACACAAAGAAGATAAATGTGCAAGTCAATCGGGCAATGAGGATAATTACGGGATGTATTCACAGTACGAACACCATATGGCTTCCAGTGTCATGCAACAACTCACCCCCAGCACTAAGAATATCAGAAGCTCTCTTAAAATTCTGCAAACATATCCTGAAGAACCCTCAGCTGCCTATACATCAAGACATGATTCAAGCAAAACATCAACACTTTAAATCAAGAAAACCATCAGGGTGCACAGCAATCAACCTTACAGAGTCCTCTTTCAACATCATCAAGCTGTGGACAGTTCTTTGGTAGCAGTCATCAGTAGTCAATAAAAATCTAGTTGAGGATCCCTCAACAAGGTTTCGATCTCCCCAGGCGGCAAATGGGGCTGGTTAGATTCTGTAAATTGTGACTGTGGAGCCACCTTACAATCACATCGTTTCCGCCTGTCCTCTTCGGGCCCACAAGGGAACAATAGCGGAAATACATGATGCTTCGATCAGTGCAGTTGACTGGATTAAAATATTAGATTTAGAGATATGAAATTGTACAAGCTTGTGATTATGTACATTTCCTATTGTGAAACTTGTTAAATAATCATACGATAAAAAAAAAAAAACAGTTCGCGACGCCTTCCTGGAAACGAATTATTCAGTTGCAGCAACAGAGGCCTTGTCCCTGAGTCAGATCATGGAGCAATTTGAGTTCATAGTTACGATGGTGACTTCGTATCATACGTTTCAAGTAAATGTTGTAAGCAAGTATATGCATTCTGAAAGTGGTATTATTAAACGCATCACAGTTGTTGACAAACAGCTCGGAGTTTGAGAAAGAGTACTGGGGTTATTCGTCTGCTCTGATAACGGCTAGAGAAATTGCTTCTAAGACTGGGACATATCCTATTATTAAGCCAGTGAGGTCCCGAATAAGGTAGTGATCCTTTTTTTTAGCACGAGGCCGTAGATGACACTAAAAGATCCTGAAGAATAGTTTTCAATTAACATGTTTTAGCATTTGATAGATATAATTGAGAATGCGCTGGTCACTCAATTTACGCAACTATACATATTGAATGATAGTGTCTTTCTCACAAATCGTCAAAACAATTTCTGAGAAGTCGGAATTGGAATAATCCTATGCAGATTTAGAAATAAGTTTAATTTTTGGAGAAAAACGTGACATATTTGGTTGAGGATCTTTCTAGCTAAAATTATTTTTGATAGGGCTTGAACCAGCAGAACCAAAAAAAATTCAACGTATGAAACAAAATTGTTGGCAGGATATATTTCAGATTGTATGGATAACACTTTGAATTTTGCTAACCATACCTATGTCTGTCACTAAAGCGGAACCAAGTTTCAATAAATTAAAGCTTATCAAAACTTGATTTCTAAGGATTTGCGGCCGTCTTTGATAATGATTAATAGATTTTCGGGGTATGCCGCATTGTCGATTTCATAATCTGAGCTTCCGGCTGCCATCATGATTGGGGTTTTAGGGGAAGTCTGCCCGTTTTGAATAATTGGTTTTATCAATTATTTCAGTACCGAGTTGGTTGTGCAGTATCATACGGTGTACCCCAAAGTTCATTTTTAAGTGTGACTCTTTTTGCCGTTGCTATTAACAGCATTTCTTCAGTAACAAGGATTCCCATTTGATGTACCTTATTTGTTGAGTAGGTAGTCCGTGAGAAAATTTCGTGAATCAAATATGATGAATAGCTAGGTTCGTGATTTTTAGTAGGATAAAAGAAGAACTGGTTCATTTGAGACAACTGTTTGTCAGCTGAGAAAGGTATATAACAAAACACGTCTTGCGAAACAGTTTGAAATGATTAAATGTTTCTCTAATAGAAAAATATTCTAAAAGCTTATGTATACACTCTAGGAAACACACACACAGTGATGTTGCTATCTGGTGGAGATGCGGCCACTCCTTATAGCCTCCAGCGAAGTCTAGCAGCTTGACTATCGCTTACTCGTCACCACAATTGTTCACAATTTTGTCATTTATGGATTCCTTTCTCAATTGATATTGTTAGCGAAGCACTCGTCGATCTTCTGCCCTTTATGGGAAATGGCTACAGACTTCTAACATTCCACATTCCGACTCGTAGAATATGACTATCCATTCTGAGCAGTCCCCACATGGAGATCCAAACGGGGACTATATTACCTCCAGAATATTTTACCCAAGAAGAAGCCATCATGATATATATAATTTGAGAGGATTACATAACCTTAGGATACCTTTTGGGTCTTTAATGCAGTGGTTTCCCGTTGCCTTCTGCATCCCTATGCCGTTTACCATTTCTGATTGACCCTCCTTTAGGGACTGTTTCCAATAACAAGGGCAATACGGTGCCCGGGACCGCTCCCCGTTCTTCCGCCCTCCTTTAGGAGGCCTTTGGCAAGGGGTGGGTGATTCCTTATACCAGGAATCTACCAGTCACCAGAGCCTCGTCCATGCAAACAGGGTGCATCACGTGAAGGATAGGTTGACATTTGGTTGGAAAAGGTTAATATAGTCTCACCCAAACCCTTACATCCCTCTTCTGTATATAATCCGCTCAAGTGATTATGTAGCATCTTTATTATTTGTTGTTGTTTCGTAACTGAACACCGGTAGCGAGTATTTCTGTAATGAGTTTGCACCTGATATTGTACTTTTCATTTTCAAGGTGATAAATGTATGTTTATTGTTCAGCTTGACAATGGTCCACCTTAGTTCGTATTTGGGTTCCAAACGTCTGTTCATTCGTTATTTTGGTAATTCTAGCTTTAATTTGTTTGATTTTCCGTAAGTTGTCAGTAATCTTATCTTGATTTTGATACAATTCTATGAGGGCCATGTACAGAAATTCCTACGTATAGCATTGCCAAGCTGACTTATGTCTTGAAAAGTCTGCTAGCATTTCCTGATTTTCGGTTTCAAATAAAGCAGTAACCAGTCGATCTTATTGGTTTGTCTGTTTGTATATTTTCTACAATGAATCCACATCTCTGAAAAGTATGTGTGTAACTCGTTTTGTCTTTTAGAATTGAGGTGTTGAGCTTTCATATTCCCTTCATTCTGTCTCTTGTAGAGTGCTCACTACTTTGCAATGATATGCACAATGTTGTGAAAAATTAACTGGCCGGATTTCTGATGCTGACACCTTAGAAGTCAGAGCTGAAGAAACATACATACGATCAAGTCGGCTAGCTGAAAGTATTCGAGACAAAGGTGTAGCCGCATTCATCTCCATGTTTCAGGTGCCATGTTTTTGCAAGGTTTAAGCTTTTTATGAGATATTCAAGTTCCATGCTTTTGTTGAAGTTGGGCGTTTGACCACTGGACGATAAAACACAATTTAAGTCTCCTGCTAACAAGAGCTTTGAATGATTTTTCCTTATTAGAGGCACAATGTCGGTTGTGAAAAAGGTGATTCTGTTTTTCCTTATTCTGGTTTCCAGCAGGCGCATATACATTAGCGATGCGCATGTCAGTTATTGTGGACGCTATGCCTCAGCCATAGGTAACATATCTATATGTATTATACCTTCCTTAGTCAGAATGGTGGTGCCGCGATTCGTACCATCGGTCAGGTTTTTAATTACAGTGTATCCAATAATGTCTTCTGTCATCCCCGCAGAAACCTCTTGTGATAGGGCAATAACTGCAGAAGCCGCATACAAATAACCTTTCAAACATCGATTTTTAATATTACTCTCTATCCCACATACGCTTAAAGTCGCTATATATATGTCCATACATATGTTTGGACCGTTGACATGTAAAGAGTCAGAATTTAGGCTGTGCTGCCGTTAGTATTGAAGATTCGGTTGTTGGCTCTTTTTGATTTTATGCCTATTTTCTGTTGTCAGTGTGTTGTTTATTGAACCAAGGTTTTTTTTTATTTTTGTAATAATCATTTTCATTTCTTGTTTCGTTATCTACGTCCATATTATCAGCCCAGTGTCTGGATCATATCTTCTCTATTATTGTTTTTGTCTGTACTGCTGCAATCAATGTAAGTCCGTTGTTTTCTCTCCCTATGTTCTTCCTGTCCAATTTTCAAGTGCGCTTTCTACTTTATTTGCTGTAGCTTCAATTTCATTTGTCTGGCGATAACTTCGAGCCTCTCGTTTTTTCTCTTTAGATCCAAGTGCTTGAGTATTCTCTCCTGTAGTGTTCTGATTTTCCGGGGGTTTGACTTTTAATGGTCTTTGTCCTATTTCTTTTGTCATTAAGCTCAGCTGGCCGATATCTACCGCAGGATGTCTACTTTCCTCCAAGGTGATATTTGTATTGGAGTTCGTTGTCATCGTGCAAGCAGTGCCCTGTGGCCTCCGTTTTCTAGTTCCGACTAACTCGCTGGCTCTATTGCGGCGTTATCATCAATATCTTTTCTGAGTACGGGAAATGGAAATGTGTTTATCTGCGGCTTCTTTTATTTGAGAATTGTTCCTTTTTGGTATGTTCGTATTCTGTAAGCTAGTTCCTCGTAACGTCTCCATGTGATCTTGCAGCGGCGCCGCATACCCTGCATATGTAATTTGATTCCCTTTATTGGTGATCTGTTCATTACTTGTTAATCTGCTTCTAGGGCATCTGGCTCTCAAATGGTCCACAGAGTTGCATGTAGAGCAAGTTCTAGGCTGAACTTTATATAAAACAAGAGTCTTGAATCCGTAAACTGTTAAGTATGACGGGATATGTTTTTAAAGATAGATTCTAATTATTTTTACACCATTGTCTACCTTGAATCGCATTGTGTTCCCCCTTTTTCCACGTTAATGGAGAATACTTTCCCATATTGTGCTGGCGATCTTTCTATTTCGTTGGTTGAGACTTCGATGGGGATGCTATATATTTTAATGGTTCTCATTCCGAGTCCTGTAAAGTTGACTATGACTACTTACTTCTCCAGAGGAGTGAAGAAAATCAACACGCCCTTCAGTCCGCTCCATGATCTGACTGCACATCTTATCTTCTTTTAGCTTTATGTACACGACGTTCACGATGAAGTCGTATTGCAACCCTCGAACATCTTCTTCTCGCAAACCTATCTTTCCAAACAAACACTCGTCAATTTCATAAATTTTGGGCCTGATATATCCGTACGGAAAAACTGAAGCTCAAAATTGACTATCTATTTTAATCGACAGAGTTAACACAAGGACAAGCACGATCACGGAAACCGTTTCACTGTACTTTAACAGCCGTACACGGAAAAGTCGGCAACGCCCGGCGGCTAAAACGCGACCTGACTTCGCACACAATTTATTAACTTCGGGCCAAATTTCATTTTTTTTTCAAAAAAATAATTAATTGCAATGGAGCACAGGCTCCGGTGGCAATTTCCATACACCCCCATCTTCCCCCTATCCTGCACCAACCTACATTAGCCATTTACAAATTTTGTCTTCAAATTCTTTCATCGTTTTCGGTAAATTATTCAACATTTCTCTTGGTAACCCATTCCAATCCCTGACACCCTTACCTAAACAAGAGAATCTTCCCACACCCTTGTGCCTGAAATCGAGTGCCAGCTTGTGGTCATGGTCATCTTTTAAATCTGTTGAGCTATTAAGACGTGATTGAGGCCGACATTATATCCAAACATACATCCAAACTTCCTCATTTATAGAGATACTAGCCACAAAGCCGGTCAAAAATGACTGGTTTAATGGTGTTTTCTGCAAATTAATTTCTTTTTAATTGCTTACCTAAATAGAATTGTTACAAAATAAAACTCAATGTGCTGTAATTTCTCGTCCTCGATTATGTAGCAAAAAGATTCAGTTGTCAACTTGTACCAGGTTGCGTTTCAGCCTAACCACATTCTACGCCCATATCACCGCTAGAAAAACAAAGCTTACATCATGTCGTATATTAATGTTGTCTTAGCTCGTATTTTCTACTTATTTATTTCGTAGTCTTAGTAAAAATATCTGTTTAATTATTTAATGTAATTTCTTCTGAAGTTTTCTAGCTTCGCCAATAACCAATGAACTTATATGATTTGATTCCTTTTTATTTATAATGTCATAACATCTCTAATCATCACAAGTTATAAAGGTTCTTTTCCGCGAGCAACTTTAAATTCAAAACGAACACGACAAGTTCTCACCAAGTTCGTCGGTCCTGAGCTATCTTCCATCTGTTTATCTAAAACGTTACCCTTAACTACCAATTTTCTCTAAGAGTAATTATTATAGTTATTCATCTCCCTTATACCACAGCCCCCCCTCAAGTTTGCCATATATATTTGTATTCACAAATATTCTGGCAAACTTACTGAGTACCTTTCGGTCTTCATATATAACATTTTTCACAATCTCAACAATGAGGAAAAAAAACAATAAATCCTTCCTCTTCGTGTCCTGTCACGGGAGTGCAGCACCGTTATCAGTTCACACATAGTACACTGACACGAAAAGTCTGTAACAATAAGATCATTAATCTTATCAGCTATATCCAAAACAAAACATAAAATTGTTGCAACAAATATTTGTATGAACATAACAATCCATCAGGGTTTAAGGATTGCGAAAATCTAACCTCCGGACTCATCGGAGTACTTAGCTAAGAGGTATTTACAAATGTTAAGTTTATCATCATTCTAATTACTTTCTTAACCTTTACATATTTGTTTTTTCAAGATATATATCTTAATAATAAATAAAAGATTGATTATTCACATGTATAATCCATATAACCAGTCACTTATGAGTTCCGGAATGAACTCTTCATTTACAGGGAAAAAAGGTCCCTGGACCAAAAAAATTATTTAATAATCTCATAAGCCTGAGGGAGTTTACAGCAATATTTCACCAAAACAAGTGACTTATTCACACCACTTCTGTAATCTCTGCTCCAAAATACTGTCATAGCAATTCCTCATAATAAGAGTCAACTTAACTATGTGTTATATGCTTAAAGGGTTTGAGGGCAATAACGTTATATCTTCCTCTGATCTTTTCCTCATTCAGATAGGCTACTGTGTACGAGTTCTCGTTGTCTCTACCAATTTTTGTACGGTCCTTAATATAAGAATTTAAATTTCTTTATCTCACTATTCATCGCTGAAGACTTCCAGAGGGTTTGGATTAGTACCAAATCCCCTATGTCATATACTGTGGGTTTTATTTGAGTATCATGTTTTCTTTTTCGTCTATCTGCACATTTCTTCAATTCCTCACATGCTAATCTAAGTCTGTCTGAATAGTTATATGTGGTAGATGGAAATTGAACGATTTCATACACAATTCGAGGAGGTTTCTTTCTGAACATGGGAGTTACGGACGTAGAGTGGTGGGGGATAGTGTTGATAACGTCTTCTATAGCATTTAATTCATATGCCCACTTTTTATGGTTCTCATGGCAGTATGTTCGAAACCATCGTCCTAATTCTTTCATAACTCTTTCTACTGTGTTTCCTTGGGGATGGTAGAAAGAAGTTTTAAGTATTTCAATACCCAAATCCTCAAAACACTCAGTCCATATCTTGCCTATAAACTGCGGTCCACTGTCTGTCAAAACCTTTTGGGGGTTTCCCCACAAGAGGTATGTAGTCATTGGTAACCCTAGAGCAAACTACTTTGGCCGTACCTTTCTTTAATGGATATAGTTTTACATATTTAGAGAAAACATCCAATATTACACATATTTGCGTTACACCCCCACGAGACATTGGTAGTGGACCAAAAATGTCTATGGCCACTAGTTCATAGGGTCCATTTTGTAGCACGCACTGTATTTCTCCAGCACGCTTAATGTTGTCAGCTTTAACCTTTTGACATAACTCGCAATTGGTAACTACCCTTTGTATTCTCCGGGCCATATTTGGAAAGTACAGGGTTTCTTTCATAATTTTATGACATTTATTTGTGCCATAGTGACCATAACTAAAATGGTGTTGTAAGATGAAATAGTTCACATATTTTTCAGGTATCCATATCTTCCATTCCTCACTATCTACATGGTCCCTTTTAAACAAAATGCCATCCATTATTAAATAATATTGTTTTAAGTTAGAGTTTGTGGTGTTGTCCTTCAGTTTGTTAATAATTTCCTGTATTAGACTGTCTTTCTCTTGCTCTTCCTGTATGAATTACAAACAGTATCTCACCTCCTCCTCTCCTGTTACTCCTTTTATATAAAATATCTTTGGTTCCTTCATTCCCGAAGGGTCTGATTCCATATTCTCTAATCCTAGGGGCATTCTCGACAAGGCATCCGCTAGACAGTTATTTTCTCCATGTACATATCTAATTTCAAAATTAAATTCTTGTAATAACAGCACCCATCTAGCCAGTCTACCATGGACTAGTTTACATTTCATCAAAAAAATGAGTGACTTGTGGTCAGTGAAGACGATTATTTGTCGGCCTAAAAGCAGATATCTGAACTTTTGGAAAATCCAGACAATAGCAAGTGCTTCCTTCTGTGTAACGCAGTAGTTATGTTCTGATTTGTTTAGCACTCGGCTGGCAAACGCAAGATTTTTTTTTTTTTTACCAACTCTCCGTTTTCTTCTATCTGTTGGAAAATTTCAGCCCCGAGTCCATAATCCGAGCTGTCTGTTTGGACACAGATAGGTAGCTCCCAATTTGGGGCATATAAACTCACTTTCTGAAGCAAGGTGTCTTTTACGTCCTGAAAGTCATTTTCGCATTGCTCGTTCCAATGCCAGTGAGAGTTCTTCTTTTTTAGTTTTTCAAAGTGAGGACTATTGAGTATTTGTCCCCTAATGTATTTGCGGTAATAGTTACACAGTCCTAGAAAACTTATTAATTGTTCTTTATTTTTTGGTCTAGGGAACTCTCTAATTGCTTTAAGTTTTTCCTCATTTGGAGTAATGCCAGTAGGGGTAATAGTATGTCCCAAAAATTCGATCTTACTTGTTAAGAATACACCTTTCTTCAATCTTATAGTCATGCCACCTCTTCGTAAAGCAGTCAAAAACCTTTCTCAAAGTTCGCCAATGCTCTGTAATTGTTTCACTGGCAATCAATATATCGTCTACGTATTCAAATACTTTTTTCAGTAGCTCTTTGCCAAGGACTAGGTCTAACACTCTAATGAAATTTGCTACTGCGTTGTTTAACCCAAACGGTAAAACTTTAAAATTGTAGCTACGGCCCTGGTACAGGAACGCTGTATATTTTCGTGAAGGTTCCGCTATCGGAATCTGCCAATAAGATGCTGTAAGGTCAAAAGTAGTTAGGTACTTTTTTCCCCCAAGAGCCAGCAGTAATTCGTCTATGGGTGGGGGGGGGGGGGGGGGTGGTCTCTTTCAGTTACTAAAAACTCTGTTTAAGGTCCGTGCATCTAAAACAATTCGGACTGATTGGTCAGCTTTGCTAACCACTACTATGGGGTTGTTAAACGGACTATTCGATCTTTCTATAATGTCCCATGTAATCATTCTTTCCATTTCCTCATCCACTTGTTTCCTCTTAGCAATCGGTACTGTATAGGGTTTCACGAAAAAAAGGAGTCTTGTAGTTAGTTAACAGTAAAGTGGCATTCATAACATGTTACCAGTCCTGGTGTATCTGAAAACACATCAGTGAACTCACTTAAAATATTTCTCAAATTTTCTTTATTTTCATAATTAATATGATTCTCGCCCACTATTAAATTGTTCTGTTCAACTTCCTTTATTATATCTGGTTGTGTCGTACTGACTATAAACCTAACTATCTTCTCATGAAAGTTATTGTCTTGCGAGATCCCTGCTGCCGTTCCCCACGTCAATACGCGAACTGTAGGTTCATATTTATCTTTCCAAAAATTATTCATGGGTATCTGTAATTTTCCATCCTGTATTGGTAATACCAAGGATCCGTGTTCAAAATCCATAACAGCCTTGAAGGACCTCAACCAGTCTATGCCCAGGATGCAATCAGTCGTAAGTCCAGGTACCACGAAGACAACAAAATCAAAAAAGTATTATTTTATGTTCACATGTAAGAGTATCTGCTTCCTTATTAATTTACTCTTTCCCCCTGTTGCAGTTAACACAAACATACCACTGACTGGTAATGTTTCTTTTCTAATATCTGACTGGGTTGCTAGATTTTGGAACATTTCAAATAGGTTTTCTGAAACACGCGAAATTTCTGCCCCCGAATCAAGTAACACCTCTACTTTCTGACCATATAGGCTACTGTTGCTAAAATAACTGGTGCTTTAACTATGTGCTCTTCAATCTTCAATTCCTCCTCCATTAAGGCTTCTCTAGGATTATTGTAAAAAACCGTGTTCTCTGATATTAGGTTATGTTCATTGGTTGGTCCATTTTGTACTTTTGCCTCTGTCCGGACCATAACTTCGGCAGATTTTAGTTTTTTGTGTGGGTTTGTCCTTGTTCCTGTGTATTTACCATTTCTACATGTTGGGTTTGGTTAGGGATTGGCAACTGTTGTTGTTGGTCCTGATTATACCTCCCGGTTTGTAGTCTTCTGATTTGTGGTTCACCCCAAGGAGGGTTCCCACTGTGACTGTCCTGCCAATGATTATTATTATAATTATTGCTCTGCCAGTTATTATTATTGGGGTTATTTCCCCGCCCGTTACTACTGTAATTATTGTAATGCCCGTTACTATTTTGCTGCTGTTGTGCATCATCATGTTGTCGACCATTGTGTTGTGTGCGACCATTGATGTGGTTTTGCAGATATTGGCGGTTCCAATCAACATAATTGCCTGGACGGGCATTGTTATAGCTTGATCTATTCTGAGGTTGGCGTAATGTGTTCTTTCCCAAATATGTCTGTCTCCTATTGGTTGAGGTAGTATGTTGTGGGTGGGTGTCATATGTTGATCTGGTGGTGTTCTGCATATCTAAGTCTGCTAACCTCTTTTCTGCATCATCTATAGTTGTAACGTTTAGGACCGCAAAGGTTTCCTGTACATTCTGTGGCATTCTGCTAATTATGTCACGGACTACCTCCTCCTCCGGTATAGGGTTCGTAAAATAACATGTCTTGGCCACTTCCTTTGAAAAAAATTCTGCAAAACCTAGGCTACCCTCTCTACTATACAATGGTCCAGTGAAAAGTTGACGCTTAATATGATGTTGAATCTTAGAGGACCAATATTGCTCAAGGAAGGCTTCTTTGAACTGTGGGTATGTGATATCTTTAGTGATGTGGCGTTGCCCACAGTCACGTGCCGTACCATGGAGGTGTTGGAAAATACAATCAATTTTTTCCGTGTCTACGTATTTCTGAAAAAGACCATATGTTTCAAAGCTGTTTAGGAATGCTACTGGGTGTGTTCTTCCATTATTACTAAAATTTTGCACCTCAAATTTTACTGGTGCTGCCATAGGGAGTTCTTGTAAATTATAGTGCCTATTAACGCTAATTCCTTCTTTAATCAATTGCTCGACCTGGTGTTGATAGTTAGTCACTTCTTGTTGGCATTTATTAACCTCTTTTTTGACCCCTTTTACCTCTACGGCAATGGCTGTTAATTGTTTGGAGAGATGTTCATCCCTAGAAGAGAGAGCCTGTACATCTTGTTGAACCCCAGAGCACTGCGTTTTAACTATCGCTAAGTTATTATCAATATGTCCCTTTTGGAGTTGCATCTTTTCGATGGTTTTGTCTAGTTTATCTACTCTGTGGGTGGAAATGACTGCTTGTTTAGTTACCTCTTCAAATTCACAATTGAGTTGGTTCACTTGTTGCGTCACCTGTGTTGTGAAATTATCTAATTTTGTTTGTAGTTCCTGATTGCTTTTTGTGCATTCTGCCCGATATTGTAGAAGTGTACTATCAAGGATGGACATCTTGTTGTCCAGGTACTCCGTTAATTCGTTCTTTAATTTTGTAATCTCTGCTGACTGGGAATCAAGTTTATCTAGTATAAGCTTCAGTAAACTACTATCCTGATCTGGCTGTCCCATCGGCCGATGGGTAGGACCGGATAACTTAACGGTTTTTGAGTGGCACTGTGTGCCTGGGGATGGAGTGTCAAATCCAATTACGTCGCTATCAGATGATGTCTCAAAATAGCCATCTGTTCTATGTGATGTATTTTGTCCTACTTATTCAATAAGTGCCTGAGCCTGTGGAAGGGCGTAGGCTTTGTCATCAATTTCACATTTTAGCTGTGATGGTTGTTGGTGGTCATCTATGTGTTCCACTTCTACTGTGGGTTGAGTTCGCATTTGTTGTGTAGCCTGGATAGCATTTACAGATAGTAATGGGGAGTATATTTCATTCATTACATCTGCCTGCAAAATTTCAGTAGCAGATGGGTTATGTGTTTTGTTATTGTCAGCCATTATGTTTTATAAACAGAATTGTTAGAATGGTTCACAAACTGCAAAGACCAAATCAAAATCTTGATCAACTTGACTATATACTAGATATACTATCACCAAACGAAAACAAATAACCTTCCAATAGTTATGGCTGTAAATACCGCTGATACATATAGGGTAACAAACTATGCACAATGCTGCAAAGTATGGAAAAGTCTGTAATGAACGTCTAGAGTAAGTCTTTCAAATCAAATAGCAAGATTCACATGCGAAACTACTGCAGCGACTTGCAAGTTAGCAAGCATAACTACTAATATATCAACATATGATCAAAATGTAAATAACATCGACCATAACCTCCAAGACAAAGAAGCACTTGACCAAAACAAATAGTATTATGGTTCAGATTACTAATAAACCACACTTAAAAACTATAATTACTAGAACCTAAAACAGATAAGTTTAAGTGGACGTCAAACAGTGTTGTTTAAGTAGCGCGTAAATCAGCAAACCTATGTTTGTGATAGCTAATATATTCGTACAATGGAAAAAAAAATATGAGCCGACGGAAAAGTATACTCCGCAAGGCTTACTAATGTCGGTTAACAGTTATTACAAGTCGTGTTTGAACTGCAATATTTACGTAGTCAGGTCCACTTAGCTTTATAACTTATCACGGCGTGCGTCGCTTGTAGAGGTATTTCTCGATCCGTAAACAGCTGTCCACCGTCTGCGATGTTTACTCCGAGTAGTTCCGATGGCGCTGCCGTCGATTTGCTATCCAGTTCTCGTAGAATGGTCTTCTTCAGCGACGAGCTTTGGTCAGTCTCTTGTGTGTCGTGATAATTTATTAGTCACCGCGTGTCCTCTAGGCCGCCATGTCGTATATTTATGTTGTAGTTTATGTTGTCTTAGCTCGTATTTTCTACTTATTTGTTCCGTAGTCTTAGTAAAAATATCTGTTTAATTATTTAATGTAATTTCTTCTGAAGTTTTCTAGCTTCACCAATAACCAATGAACTTATATGATCTGATTCCTTTTTATTTATAATGTCATAACATCTTTAATCATCCCAAGTTATACAGGTTCTTTTCCGCAAGCAACTTTAAATTCAAAACGAACACGACAAGGTCTCACCAAGTTCGTCGGTCCTGAGCTATCTTTCATCTGTTTATCTTAACGTTACCCTTAACTACCAATTTTCTCTAAGAGTAATTATTATAGTTATTCATCTCCGTTATACTACAATCACACGCGAAATAATACATACCCTGCGTCGAGTGTCAGTGTAATCATGATCTGCAATACAAACTTGATCCAAAATCTTCACAGTTTCTTGATGAAGATCGATGTATTAACTGCTGACACAGCTCACATCCGGCTGAAATAATGACCCCAGTGCAAACCATCAATGCTAAAAATAAATCTTAACAGCTTACGTTATGCCATGTAATATTAGTTTTAATTGTGGTTTAGGCCGCATAGATCGTGACCAATTTCAAACTTCTTTCATTCAAACCAAGTAATGATTTAAGTGGAAAAAGACACTGATAATTAATAGCATTATTAGTAGCATTACATTTCTTAGCAATTACTTAAATACATTGAATTTTTATAAAATAAAGCTCATTGCAATTCCTAGTGCCTTGCCCTGTAACAAAATGTTTTCGTTGCGATCCTGCTCCAGGTTGTATTTCAACCTAAACACGTAAAAAACTTGCCGCCAGAGAAACAATACTTCAATCACACGCATATTAATACATGTACTATGTCACATTTTAGTGGTCACATTGCATCGCAAAATAAGCTAAATAAAAAATCTATAAGGGTTCTTCAATCTTCATTTTTTATATTCGTTATTCAGAATTATACTAACACATTTGAATAGCTGACACAGTTATATGCGTCTGAAATAAGGCATCAGTAAAACCAAAGTAAATTAAAAATAAATCTTAACAACTTACGTCATTCCAAAGTAATATTAGTTTTAATGGGTGGAAGATGATATTCTCCACCGGCCGGAAACTGGCACTGCCCTGTTGAAATTTGTATCAATTGCTTCGTTATAATGGAATCTTCTACACATTTGCACCCTCCTTTTTCGGAAAAGTCGCCACGAATTAAATTAAAAATTCGGAAATGTGACACTCTCAGCAATCGCAAAAATGTTAACAACACTTTCGTTAGAACGAATTAATGATTTAAGTAACAGAAAAAAAATTAAATTACTAAAAAAAAGATAACAAAAGAAAAACCGCATGCCCTCTGCTGTAACTTCAAGTGCCAATTCTAATAACAATCTATCAAAACTGTCCCTAACATTGCGAAAATTATAGCTTTTAACTTGCATATATGTGATTTTTACGAATACTTCTACATTAAATAATATTAAATAAATCTAAGCAACTAATAAATATGTTCTGTCAGTTAATTTATTCGCGGATGCTTAGAAATGTTATTAAATAACGTGGGTATTTCTCTGCAGTTGCTTAACTAAACAGAATTGTTACAAAATAAATCTCGTAATTTATCGTTCATTGAGCTGTAGCAGAAAGCTTCAGTTGTCTACTTGGTCCAGGTTGTATTTCAGCCTAACCACAATATCTGCTATTATTGCTGATAGAAAAGCAAAGCTTCAATCACTCGCAAATTAATACATTCCCTGTATCGCATGTCAGTGTCATCATGCATTGCGTTATAAATCTTCACACGTTCTGGCACCTTTCTTTCTTAATACCTATGATGAAGATCGATATTTTAACTGCTGAGAAAGCTTATATCGGCTTAAATAATGACTCCAGTGAAAATGAAGGATGCTAAAAATAAACCTTAACAACTTATGCTATGCCACGTAATATTTAATTGTGGTTTAGGCCATATATATCGCTATCAATTTGCAACTTCTTTTATTCGAACCATGTAATGATTTCAGTAAAAAAAACCTAATAATTAATATGTCAATTTAAACGCAAATAATATCAATATTAGGTCACAGTTTAAAATATTTAAAAAAAAACTAAATTATTCATGCCCTCTGCCATAACGTCAAATGCCACTTGTAATTCTCATCCATGCTAAGTAATACTCTAACCAAACTTTTCGCAGCACTGATGCTCGAAATACAAAGCTTTTATCTTACATATCTATAGACAAAGAATTTAAGGAATACTTCTATATATCAAGAGAATATTACGTAAATATAAGCATCTAATGATTGATATGTCGATTTTAACGCAATACATACTTTTATTTCAGAGTTCTGTGAGTTAATTTATACACTGATGCTTGTAAATGTTATTAAATAACGCGCATTCCCACGAATAATATCGTAAAGCGTGACGTCAAAGTCATAGATTGACGTCATGCCGTGACATGACGTCAGCGTGACACTTGCCTATTATACTAATAGGTAGATAATAAATAAATTCCTTATGCCTTATACAGTAACAAAAATATTCTGGTCCTGGTAGAATTTTAGCTAACCATTACCTCTGTTAAAATCTGACGATATGAACAAAACATTAAATGCATTCTAACCACATTTCGAGTGATAACAGCATTTTCTGAATCAAGATTCCTAATTAGTGTAGCATACATTACTATCTCAAATAATTTCGTTATACACCTTATTAAATCATGAGCAATAACTGGCACTATATCGCGATATAAACTTGACCCGCAGTATTAACGAAAGTTGCCTTAGAGTTGTAGAGAATTATTGACTTTCTGTTGTACACTGTAAGTTACAAGCATTTTAGTATAAATTTTTGAATTACGTTACTTTAATAAATGTCATAATGCTGGAGACATAGTTCATGCTGCTTAATGTAGTTTTACGTGTACTCGGTATTTAATTTACTGCGATTTTACGAGCGCCACATTACCAACTTCATTATTCGGGTTCATTTAGTTTCGCGATCTGAAATAATGGATCAAGTTTTATTTCGTCATTCATGACGTCACTAACATGCAAAACACGGCCCACTAAAGATACTGGCCTGGGTGCTGGCAGCTATCTTGTTTGCATCGAGAAAGGAATATATGGTGACGACTTAAGGAACCTTCACCACGGATTGGAGTGAAGCCGGGAAGAGAGAAGTGGGGTGGGGAGGTCGCCATATTGTTCGGACGTAGAAACACGGGAAATAGGTACAAAAACCTCGAGGGAATCGTAAGAACCGTGACACCGCAATTTGATGATGGATTATTATGTAACTCGACGAGACAGACCAAAAATGAAGAATAATGTTTTATTTATATCCTGCTTAGTTCTCGAGATACACTGTCTTAAAAGTGAGGTGTTTTAGGTTGAAATTCAGAAGAAAAATATCCCCAAAATCAAATCTAATAATCGATTTTTATGAAACACGACGTGAGTAATTGAAAGTAAACAATAAATATTTTAGTTCTCGGGAAATGCTGTCTCCAGAAGTCAGTAGCCTAAATGGGAGTAGTATACATTGCGATATGTGATACACGTTGTGTCACTTTCATGATGCTTATGAAGTTAATAACAACTATTAATAAAAAAATTTGTCCCTTATGGTTCAAGCTGATTTCAACCTATTCACATTTCCATTAATCCTGTCGCTACAAAATCAAACTAACACCTAAATCACCTAAACACACGAAATGCATCGCAATCTAAATTTCGTGTAACAACAACGTTTGATTCATTACTTTTCATAGTTCACACAGCACAAATTATCACAATTAATTTCATTGTACACTTTCATTGTGTACCGAACTGGACTAAAGCATGCAGAATACCATATTCATTATATCGCGATGTAAACTTGACCAGCTTAAATTAGACTTCCAATACTTGATTACAATAAGGCTAGCCTTTTATGTGCAAAGTAGTAACATATGCTGCTTGCCTATCTCGTCTACACCAACATATATTTGAGAACGACACTATCCTGTTGAGAACAATGAATAAATTTATAACGATAGGTCCTAATGTTGCAGTTTCCTATCAGACACTTCAAGAACAATAATTACAATGTGATTTAATTATGAAACGTTATTCCAGGTTGTTTCCTATCTTGTCTGTTTTTGCAACCGTATGCAACACAACTTGGCATTATAGAAACTTCGGAATATTAAAAAATTAAATATTCTCAGCAGCAGACACAGCCCAATGTTTTGTGCTTATTCATATGGCCGCCGCGCATGCGCAGTAGGGGACGAGTTTTTATATGAGGTTTCACAGATTTAGCGTTATTTCGTCTCCATATATTCCTTTCTCCATTCTTGTTTGTTACATAAGCAAAGTAGATCTATGAGTCGGCCATGTGTAAATATATTGCTGGTGAGTTGTGAGCCGATAAGTTCGTTTGTAAACGTGTTTCTGAGAGCTTTAGACTTCGCATTGACTTGTGGATTACCAGTTATTTTCATCCTCAATTACTAAATTGAAATCTTTAAAGTTGCAGTTCTGTTTACAGTATTTCTTAAGTATTAATTAAAGAAGCTATTACGATTTCTTAACGAATTTTCATTGAACTCATGTTTTGTTTGCGAAGTTATGTTGAAAGTTGTTGGACAAAGTAACTAAATATGTACAGATGCCTTAGGAAATGTGTGATTATTTACATTGTTGTAATAGCTATGTTTAATGTCTTTTTTCAGGTACCAAAAATGCCAAGGTGCTGAAGTGTGGCTGGCTGTAAAACTAATTATAAGTCTCAAAACGAAACTCTCAGCACATTTTCTTTACCCAGCGATGAAGAACGAAGGAAAAAGTGGCTTATAAATATTCCCAAGGACTTCTCTATGTTAAAAAAGCCTGTAATATGCATAAAACATTTAAGTGAAGACTGCATAATCAAGACAGAACAGTTTGTAGTAGACGGAGAAATAAAGACTTATCTAAAGCTGAACCCAGATGCAGTGCCATCAATTTTTCCAAATTTTCCAAGATAATTGACAACACCTGGACCCACATGCAGAAGATTATGTGATGCAGAAAGTGACAATTTTCAAAAGCAGTGGCAAGAAGCTTAGAAGACTACAAGAAATATGAAGAGCACAATGTCATTAACAATTTGGAAGACATATGTAGATATTTTTCAAGTGCTACTCATATAAACAAAAAACAGTGGTCCTGTATTGAGTGTGAACAGAAGATAGTGCTGTGTTTTATTGTTGTTAGTAATGAAATACCAAAAATTCTTGCTTCTGTAACTATTAAAACAGATTTAAGTGTCTTACTTTCTGTGAAAAGCTACAAAATTCCCCAGCATAAAGTGCCCAATGAATACATAGCAGTAAAGTCCAAACATGTGTTTGACAGTATCATTAAATACGTTGAGTCAATAGTGTCTAAAGAAGACTCTTTAAGCAAGCACCTAGTTGTTAAAAATACAGTGAGTATGTTAGAGGATAATTATGCAGGTGAAAGATATTCACAGCTTCAAATGATACTTGAACAAATTCAGTTTCTAACTAAAAACGACAGCAGTCGCAGGTGCAGTGGGAAGACATTATTCTGGCAGCTTCTCCATATGTTCATTCACAATCAGCATATGCTGTTGTGCATAATATTGGTTATCTATATTTGCCACACCCATTCAACGTCAGAAAGCTTATAGGTAAGTTTAATTTAAATAGTTTAAATGTAGATAGTAGTGTAGAGTATTTGAAGGTTAAGAAGAAATTTTTGAAAGATTATTAACTTGTAGTAAATGTGCTCTTGGATGAAATTTACAGTGAGTCTCGTTTGATCTTCAAGGATGGTACAATCTATGGTGCCAGTCAGACTAATAGTAATGATGTTGCTAACACAGCTCAGGTTTACATGATATCCAATGTCTTTTCAAAA
This sequence comes from Vandiemenella viatica, assembly GCA_031002005.1. Lineage (NCBI taxonomy): Eukaryota > Metazoa > Arthropoda > Insecta > Orthoptera > Morabidae > Vandiemenella > Vandiemenella viatica. Next base: position 197,857,606 of record JARYHS010013631.1, read on the forward strand.
ATCAAAGGTATTGTCACTATCATACCTGTTAACAATTTAACTGCTCAACAGCTAAAATATATGTTATTACATGTACTTAATGAAGTAGAAAAGATTGGATTTACTGTGTTGGCTTCTATACCAGATAATAATACAGTAAATCGAAAACTTGTGAATTACTTACTCCTAATGGTGTACGACAGCCTTGTATTCAACATCCTGTTGATAGAACTAGGAAGCCGTTTCTCATTTTTGATACAGTACATACACTGAAATGTATCGGTAACAACTGGATTAATAAACGTGATAGAGAGTTTTGAAGTTCCCAGATTTTGACAATTTTAATGTTATAGTTACTGCAACTTTTGAGTATTTGGAATTGATGTACAAGAAAGAAAAAAGTCAATTAGTAAAATACAGTCATTTGCTGTCATTGAAAGCCTTATTTCCTTCTAATATTCAGAAACAAATTGTTTACCATGCATTCAAGGTTTTTGATGAAAGAAATGTGGATGCTTTAATGGTCTTAGCTTCCAAGGACACAGGTTTTGCAGGGTCTGAACACACAGCATCATTCATACAAATAATTTTTAACTGGTGGAACACTGTAAATGTAAAAAAGGGCATATGAAGTTGAAAGATTTAATAAGCAATGTAGACAACGCATTAGGGTAAACAGTTTCTTACAATTAGATTTTATAAGGAAAATGTATTTATGGTTGAAAAACTGGAGACAGGGTGTTCCTATTTCCCAGTGTTTAAGTTCTCAGACTTTTCAGGCAGTAATCAATAATCTTGATGGATTGTTACTCTTGTTAACTAATAAGTTCCAAAACAACACGGCACTTAAAATGTAATGCTGAACACACTCGCAAAGCAGTTGTAACGGGCCAAGATTGGCACTTACGAGGCTAAGGAGGTTTTAGAGGAGGACATATTGTGGACTAGCTCCAGTATGGGAGAGGAAGCCAGTGATTGGTGGAGACTAGTCACGTGACCTTGAGGAGAGAGCCGATAGGCCGACTCAGGAGGTCGGGCAGTCTGGCGTGAGTTATTGTAGTAGCCGGTCATGTAGTGAGTTTGCCCGCGATATGTACCTTAAAAAAGAGAATAGTGAAGTGAATCGTGGAGTCCCCTTGCCTGGACGAACATAAAAGGAAAGTGTGAACATCAGTAGTGCAAAATGTGTGTCACCCTTTCGCTAATAGCGGCGAGAAGTGCATCTAGTTCATGTGAGTACGTTGTTAGGGTGTGTGACCAACCCACGTGTGCCCCAAATTAGAACCTTCAATCGGAAGAAATGCTGTGTTGGCGAGGTTTTTGATGTCATTAAAGTTGGAAGTATCTTAAAACCTGGTGTTCGATCAATCATACAAACATTTATAAAGTGTTTTCAGTGCTTAGAGGCATAGGATTCTCAGGGTGGAATTCCCTGGGTGGCGACCAAGAGGCGAATGCTGCAAACACCAGGACTACGACAACAGGTAAGCGCCACACAGTCGTAGATGGCGGGACAGTTGAGGTGAAGGACAAAGAACTTTAGTAAACTAAGGACACCACCTTGACGTTACCGCCACACAGTGTAATTAAAATGATGCAAAAAAGTAGAATATATTGCTTTACGAACTGAGAGTTGTGTAGTTTATTGAGTAAATGAAAATGTAAATACCATATACAGTATTTTTTTACTAACTCCCACTTTTCCTTTATAAAATTTTTTTAACTATGAAGAATCATATAAGCAATACCTTTGAGAGAGAGAGAGCGCATGTGCGCGCTTGAACTGCTGTAGTGAAGCACAAAGAAATTGTTTACGAATATTGGTGTATTACGAAATTTATCGATGAGACTGGATCTGAAGTAGGTGAAATAAAAAAATCATGTTACTCAAATATTTGTAAATAATTTCTTCGTGCTTCGCTATAGCAGTTTTTATGTCAAATATCGTACTTCAAATTTATTCTCTCTCTCTCTCTCTCTCTCTCCACATGCAGGGATATTCTAGTGCACATGTCAAAATATTAAATTAATATGTTCCAGAATCTGCACCCACAAAAACAATAAAAAACTGGAAGCTGCCTATACCAAATGAAGCACTGACTTTAATCAAACAAAAAAGACACATTACAGAGAAATCAAAGGAACTGGCAACAATGACCTTAGACCAATATGGAACAGACTGAACAATCAAGCAGGAAAATCTCCAGGAAAAGGTTTACTGGTTATTAGCAGCTCCAACGTGCGACGTCTGGAGAAACCACTGCGGGAACTAGCCGCGAAGAACGGTGCAGACCCCCTTACTAACGTTCATTCCGTTTCTCTTTCAGGAGCAACCGTACCACGTGTCATGGAGGCTATTCCAAAAGCGATTAGGGAATCGAACTGCCGTCAGTTAAGAGTAGCTGCGCACGTCGGTACTAATGACTCTTGTCGTATTTCTGTTCCAGATATAGTTAAATTCATATACAAGTTGGGCCGAAAGGCGTATGAAGCCGCCCGCGAAAATTCGGTTTCATTGTAGTTCTCAATTTGTAGTGTCGTGCCGCGCATCGATTGTGGGGAAGCCGTGTGGTGGAAGATCTTTAATTTAAATTGTAATTTGCAGGAGCTGTGTCGCAGAAAAAACTGGGGTTTCGTTGACCTTCGACCGATGATAGCTGCCAGCTGGGACGCATTTGACAGGTCGGGCGTCCACTACACACCGAGAATGGCTACCAAGGTGGCTGCTAAAATATGGAACCGTCTTGATATGAATTATTTTTTAGGATCACAGTGAGGCCCGAGGATTCTTCAGTTCATCGAAGAAGATGTGCCGATAACCTAGAAGTTGGTCCTGGTAGTGATGGCGTGAATAATTTTAATATTACAGCTCCAATTACTTCACCCGTTTCTCGTCAGAGTGCGAATATTAAAAATGCGATTTTAGACTCCACAAATAACAATACGAAACAGCTAAGAATAATGGTCCTAAATTGTCGGAGTATTAGAGGGAAAGTAGCGTATTTTCACGCCTCAGTTGCGACTAATGATGTCGAGATAATACTAGGAACCCAGAGTTGGTTGACGCCAGAGGCTGAATCTAACGAAGTATTTGGCCCTCATTTCAATGTTTTTCGGAAGGACAGAACTGTCTCAATGTGCGGGGGTGTGTTTGTGGCCGCAAACAAAACCGTTAATTGTTCTGTCGTAACTGAAACGGATAATTTTTGCGAGTTAATATGGATCAAGGAAAAAATTGGTAAAAATTTGAAGTTCATAATCGGGTCATTTTATCGACCTCCGGAATCTGATTTGGCTAACGCGGAATACTTCAGAGAGTCGCTTAATAATATTTACAAAAAATTTCAAGGACATATATTGATCATGGGTGGTGACTTTAAACCTACCGTCGGTTAAGTGGGACACATACACGTTCAGGTTGGATGGAAGAGATAGGTTAATAACCGAAACGTTCCTAGAATCATTTGCAGAAAGATCTCTTGAACAGATGGTCGTAGAGCCAACGTGGTGCGACAAAGACTCCTCGTCCATTCTGGATCTTTTTCTTATTAGCAATCCTGATACTGTAGATACAGTTTGCATAGAAAACGGTATAAGTGATCACAAGGCGGTTGTGGTAACGTTAAAATCTAGTCTGAATTTGAAGCATGACAAAGACAAACTCGTTTATTGTTCGAAAAGGCAAACGATGTGGGTATGGTTGATCACTTGACGAAAAATTTTGAAACGTACACGCTAAATACAAATGTTGAGGAACTTTGATTTAATTTAAAAGAACTAATATGGGCTGGTTTAAATCAGTTTGTTCCTAAGAAGTATATTAAGGTCAGTAAGAACTTCCCTTGGTTTAATAGGGAAGTGAAACGAGGCAAAGGCGCTTACATGCCAAGGTGAAGAAATCGGGGGACTCATCTAATCGCGCTAAATTAGTCCAGTTGCAAGCGGAAGTGCGTAAGGCAATGCGCGATGCGTTTAAAGAATTCCAAGCCTGGAATTTATCCGAAAATCTGATTTCTAATCCAAAAAAGTTCTGGTCGTATATCAAAGTAATAAGAGGCTCTCGTAAGGTTATGCCTTCGCTGATTAAGGAAAATGATGAATTATCAGAAACAAGCGTAGAGAAAGCAGAAATTTTGAATGGTATATTTAAAAAAGCTTTCACGATAGAAAACTCACAGGAGACACCGATATTTAACAATCGTACCGACAAAATTATGAACGATCTCGTTCTTGATGTTGAGGGAATAACTAAACAGCTTATGAATGTAAATCCCAATAAGGCTCCCGGACCAGACGGTATTCCTACAAGATTCTACTCAAGGTACGCAAAGGATATTGCACCATATTTGATGAAATTATATACCGTCTCCTTGGATCAAGGAAGAATACCAGCCGAATGGAAGACCGCTATCGTAAGTCCAGTGTTTGAAAATGGGAATGTTAATAATCCTCGGAATTATAGGCCGCTCTTGTTAACTTCAATATTTTGCAGGAATTTAGAACTTATCATCTATTCAAATGTTATGCGGTTCTTGGATGAAGGTGAGCTTTTAAACCCAAATCAACATGGATTCAGAAAAGGCCGATGCTGCGAAACACAACTTGCACTTCTAATTCACGACTTGTGCTGAATTATAGATGAGCAATCCCAGGTTTATTTAGTTCTATTAGATTTTAAAAAAGCTTTCGACACTGTGCCTCACACTAGGTTACTTAGGAAACTTCGCGGTTACGGTATATCTAGACAAATATGCGATTGGGTTGCAGACTTTTTGAAGGACAGAACACAGTGTGTGGTCCTCGACGGTGAGCGTTCATCACTTACTGAAGTGAGGTCCGTCCTCTGTTGTTTCTCATATACATTAATGATTTATGCGACATAATAAGGGGGATGAAAAGATTATTTGCCGATGATGCTATTATTTTTCGCGAAATCAAAACCCAGGACGACTGCGCTTTGTTACAAGATGATATTATGAAAATAATTGCGTGGTGTAAAGATTGGCAGTTGGAGTTAAACGCTAAAAAGTGCCAAGTCATGCGTGTAAGTAAGAAGCTGACACCATTTAACTATTAGAATACAATTAATGATACTGTCCCTAGAACGGTAGATTCCGCTAAATACCTAGGGGTAACAATTCGTAATAATTTGTTGTGGAATGAGTATATCGAGAATGTAATTGGGAAAGCAAATCGTAGCTCCGATTTCTAGGTCGTAATTTAAATCAGTGCACTCCAGAAGTTAAATCGATTGTATACAAGTCACTAGTACGTCCTCACTTAGAATATTGTTGTTCTGCATGGGGTCCCCATCAAAAGGGATTAAGGGAGGCATTAGAGAAGGTCTAGAGAAGGGCCGCCCGATTCGTGACAGGTATATATAGTTGGAGGGAAAGCGTAAGTGCGATGTTGAAGGAGTTAGGTTGGGAAGACCTGGAACACCGAAGGCGTTGCTCTCGACGGAAGCTAATTGAAAAATTCATGACTGACGTATTTCGGAATGACAGCCAGCAAATATTGCTACCAGCAACATTGATATCTCGGAATGACCGCGAAAATAAGAAAAATCAGGGCCAGAACCGATTTGTTTCTATACTCATTTTTCCCACGAGCGATTAGAGAATGGGATAGAAAGGATTTACCGGGCGAGTAAACTTAATATCCGACAGGAATGGGTTTCGATAAAGCACTCCGGCCATCCTGATCTTGGTTTTTCATGGTTTTTCCGGACCACTCCAGGTGAATTCTGGCATGGTTCCTCACAATAGCCCATGGGCGCCTCCTGCCATATCCCGCATATCCCTTCCAAACTATCACCCTTTTCTATAGGTGCAATTCACCCTCCGCCACACACTTTTAGTGAATCGCGGAGTAATAATAATAATAATAATAATTTCCGAACACAGACAAACACAGACAAACTGAATGGGACAACACATGTAGACAGCTAAATTATAGAGAAGGGCGTAAATTCTGGAATAAATTCAAGACGCTGACAGGACAGAAACAACCTAGACCAAAAACTCTGATAATAAATCATACTCCGACGATTGACGATAGACAAAAAGCTGAGGTCTTCAAACGTACCCTGGAAACTGTGCATACCGTCCCTGAGAATGAGCTATTTGATGAAGACTTTCGACGGCAAGTGGAAACACGACTTACTATAACTCCATCACAACACCTATTGAAAAAGATGGAATTAACAAAACGTATCACAGAGACTGAAGTACTGACTGCCATATGTATGTGGCGAAATTCTGCCCCAGGTCCAGATGGAATAAGCACAATGTACCTAAGGAAAAGTCCCATCGAAAGATTAATACCAATATTGACTCTGATCTTTAATTACTGCTTAAACAAGGAGACAGTACCAAACTCATGGACAAAGACAAAAATAATAATGATTCCGAAGCCTGGTAAGCCAATCACAGACTCAAACTCTTACAGGCCTATATCTCTCCAGAAAGTGATCGGGAAAATATTTGACAGAATAATTACCGACAGACTTACGAAATATGTGGAAGAAAATGATTTAATCTCCAACATGCAATCATGTTTCAATCGACATCACTCGACGAATGACCCACTACTAAAACTGACTGCACACGTGATCAACAGTAACTGAGATCACTGTACCCTTGCAGTGTTTCTGGACATTGAACAAAATCTGGCACGACGGGTTACTTTTTAAATTGCACAAAATGGGTATTCAAACCAAACTGATACGACTCATAAAAACACAACTTGACAGGAGACAGTGTAAGGTATACTGCAACGACGCCACGTCCGACGCATTTACACCAGAAGGTGGAGTACCGCAGGAAAGGATCCCCTCCACCCTGCTGTTCATATTGTACACGTCTGACACCTCAACAGTTTACAGGCAAGACGAAGATATTGAAACGTACGCAGACGATACCACCTACTGGTGCTCCGCCCCCAGCATAAAAACTGTGAACAGACGCTCGACGCAATACCTAAATAGACTACAGATCTGGATGAGAAAATGGGGGATCAAACCAAACCCGACCAAAACTCAAACAGTACTGTTCAGAGATAGGAACCTGACATAGAAACGAAAACAGAGACACAACGATATCCAACTAACCATCTGGCGGCAGAAATTGAGACTAACCGACTGCGTGAAATACCTTGGTGTCCACATCGACAAATACCTAAACTGGAAACTGTACATTCAAGAAACACTAAATAAACTTCGGAAAAGACAAAACCTAATAAGACTTGTACAAGGACGATTTTATGGATGCAGCAACCAGACTGCCATCCACACTTATAAGACATTTATAAGACCCATTATAGAATATGCCGCATTACCTCTGGCAGGAATGACGAAACTCCAAGCCAATAGAATATACCCGACTGAAAGACGACTGCTGAGGGGTATACTTAAAATCCACTATCAGACCCCATCAGACTTGATGTATGAACTTGCAAACATTACGCCACTACAGACGGGACTAACAATACTAAGGGCCAAATAAGGACACACACTAGTTCAAAACAGAGAGGACATGAAAGACATAATAACCAAGAACAACAACCAAACCGAGATATAAGTACATATATCCTCCGAGAATAATAATCCTAAACTTGACAAAGACGTTCCTGGAGACCAACGAATTGATGCAAGACGAACAACTCCCGCAACACCTTGACGAAAGACCACGTCGAGTAGCTCAAAATTAATAATAAAATCATAACAAAAAATATGTAAAGTAAGGCAATCTGATACCTAGAACGCAACAAGATCGAGTAAAAGAAACTAAAACAAGTTTATAGATATTAAAAACTTAGTAAACACTAAGATGTAAATACTAAATAGTAGCAAACCTACTGCTAAGATGTAAATATGAAACAAGTAGATATATCTCATAGTAAGTAGAAATAAGAAACTCTAATTATAGCATAAGGAAGTTTATATAAATGATGCAAAAAAAAATATGTTAGAAAACAAAATGTATGTAAACACCCAGAGGCCTCTACAGTGCCCCGCCCATGGCCCTCAGCCAGGGGAATGAAAGATGATAATAATAAAAATAAACAATTATTTGGAAATATCTTTGTGCGTGTGCGTACTTAATTTAGCGCAGCGGAAACAGTAAGTACGCGAGAGTGTGTATGGCTCAATTCACGGCCGTGGTTCGACTGTAGCACTACTCTGCTGACGTCATCAATGTGCACCCAGGCCTGTATCTTTAGTCAGACATGCATGCAATATAGTTAATGTACTGGTGCACGAGTGATAGAAGCTTTGATTTTCTAGCGGTAATATTAGCCGAGTTTGTGCTTGGGTGAAATACAGCCAAGGCAAGAATGAGCTAAATCATTATTAATAATTTAAACTTCTTTGTTGAGCGCCATTTTAGCGACGTCGTGTACCACTTTGTACCGATATTGGCTCAAAAGACATATAATAAGCTTGGATGATTTAGCAGAGCGCGCGGCGTTGCCCGAAGAATTTTTTCTGAAATTTATAAATGTTTTATTCAGATAGTGGAGTGGCAGACAAGCAGAGTGGTAATTTGCCGGTAGACATTCAATTCTGTTTAAAGATTGAGAAACCAAAAGAAATTGATAATAATAGTAACACTGATCATTATAAAGAAAGAATCAAATACAACTTTAATATTGAAATCTATATTCTAGCACAGAATTAATGGATCGAAACGAACGAACTGGTCCACAGGCATTCAACTGTTTTCACAGATAGAGAAACCAATATTATTACTGATTATTATGAAGAAAAGGATATATTTCTACTATAATACATAAATTTCTATTTTAAAACAGAATTAATTGGATCGAATCGAAATATCCTCAAAACAAAACCAATATTCAAAGAGCAAATTAAAAAAAAAAATGTATTTTTCACATATACAGCACAAATCAAAATATTCCTTTTTAATTTATCAAATTTTTAACGGAAATGAACATCCTTGGGCCACTTAGGTATTTATTTGCTTTTTGAATGTAAATAATTTTTATATATATGTAATCTATTCCATCAATGTATTGCTAATATTTTGACGTTTTGAGTTTCCATCCATTAAAACTGTAATAATTGTTAATCGCGAGACTTGAAATTAATTATTTTAATAGATGCTGTGTAAACGAAAGTCAAAATTTTTAAAGAAATGGAAGAAAGCTAGGGTTATGAAAATAGCCAAGAACCCATGAGACAAATCCTCAAGAAGAGCGGCAAAGGGCTGACCACTTGGTACGTCTTGAGGCTTCTGCGGCTGCTGAATTGCCACAGTAGTCGCAAGTTTGGTGACGATAGCAAACTAAACTGAATACTAGGTGTCGGGACAATCTGCCAAGACACCGGAAAAAACGTGCAAAGAGCAAGCCAAAAGGCAATCGATCTCAAGAACTGCTAAAACACCGAAGCAAACGAAAAGGCGACTACAACAACACGCCGCATATTTGGCATTGCAACGAGTTGCTGAAACACCAGAACAAACCCGAGTTTGCGAGAAAAACAGGTCGTTCGTCAATAGACTTCAAGAGCTACTGAAACACCGGAGCAAACGAAAAGTCGGCGGCGACAGAACGCCGGATATTTGGCATCACAACGAGTTACTGAAACTTCGGAACAATCACGAGCTCGGCGACTATAGCTTGCCAGCTAACTGACATCACAGAGAGCTAATGTCACCGTGGATGAGGGGGAAAATTGTAGACGAGCTGTTGTTGATAGGGCTGTGCAGAGACGGCAAACGTTCGTTAAAACACGTAGTCCGTATTTGAAAAAGCTGCTTTTCATTACGATGCAACTATTGATTACAGTAGCCATTAGCTCTTAAAAGTGGTAAAAATGAATAAAGAGGATTTTGCGGGGCTTTGAAATGGAAGGAAGAAACTGCAGGAACGTTTTGTTCAGGAGGAAAGGTAGCCAGTCCTTTAATAGAGGAGCCGGTGGAACCATTGAAACAGCTGTTTTCTTACAACACGGAAACCTGCAACCTCGCCTGGACTGAGATTACGGAATAACTTATGCCAGGACAAAGAATTACCGGAAGACACGATCTGATAGCCAGAGTTTTTAAAATAAAGCTCCAAAAATTAGTTGCTATTCTCACTAAAGGTAAATTATTTGGTGAGTCTCAATGTTTCAAGCACTCGATTTAGTGGCAAAAGCGTGGATTGCCTCACATGCATTTATTGCTGTGTCTCAAGGAAAAGTTGTATCTAAGCCAGATTGATGAGATTGTAACTGCTGAGAATCCTGATCCTTACAGTGACAAAGACTGTATGACATAGTAGTTAAATATATGATCGACGGACTCTGTGGTGTAGAAAATCAAACATCACCGTGCATGAAGGACAGGAAATGCACGAAAAAGTATCCTCGAGTGTTATTAAAACAAACACAATATCCTGTTCAGACTTAGAGGCCCAGAAGACAGAGGGTGCATTATTCAAATAAGAATCCGCGGTAATCCTGGATTGTACGTTATTCCCCCTTACTGTCGAAAATATTTAAAGCCCCATATAAATGAAGAGTTTTGTACATCAGTGCAGGCAATAAAATACATCTGAAAATATTTACAAGGGGAATAATAAAGCTATTTTTCACCGTTCAGAAATGGAATGCAAATATTGACCCCAGAGATTAATTTCAGTTGTTTAGGATAGGTCGGAAATGTGAATTTTTAAACTCCTTGGAGTTTTCTGGGGTGCCGTCCCACAAATTGAGCTTTAGGTTGGCGCTCCAGTTTTCCTGATTCTTAATCTTGACTCCCCAAAATTGTGCAATGGTACCAGATTACACATCACGAAACTACAAAGTAACATTGTGAAGGTGACAATTATTACCAGTGAATCTAAAGGCGAAGCCGTATTAATTCCGCGTATCCCAATTATTCCCAGTAATATTCCCTTTCAATTCAAAAGATTACAGTTCCCATTAAAATTGCATTTGCAATGACAATTAATAAATCGTAGGGTCAAACGTTAAAAGTGGTGGGAATACATGTGGATACTCCCTGCTTTTCCCATGGTCAATTATATGTTGCCTACTCTCAGGTATTGAGTGCCAAAAATTTACACGTTATTTTTCAGAAAATAACAAGTCCTGCAATATTGCGTATACCAATGTATTAAAGTGAAAATACTCCTGACATGCTGAATATTTTTATTGTTTTAAGAGTTCGATGAAATTGTTGTAGAAAATAAATTAATGTTTGTTATTTATTACAATAGTCATTGCTCCTAATACTAATAAAAAACCGAGCGTGGTGGTGTAACGGATAGCGTTCTGGCCTCGCATTCGGGAGGACGGCGGTTCGAATCCCCGTCCGGGCATCCAGATTTGGGTTTTCCATGGTTTCCCCAAATCACTCCAGGTGAATGCCGGGATGCTTCCTTCAAAAGGCCATGGCCGAATTCCTTCCCATTCCTTGCCCCCATCCTTTCCCGTCTCTAAAGACCACGTTGTTAAAAAGGGACGTTAAACTGTTAAAAAAAAAAAAAAAACTAATAAAAAAAATCTCTAAACTAAATTGGTATAGTCCAAACCAAATCGATGAAATTGTAACTGATCCTTACACCGACAAAAGACTATACGACATAGTACGAGGGTTTTTTTAATATTTATTTTATGGCTTTAGCCAAAGGCTAATACAGCCAATAACCTTATACAATATGTTCGAATGAATTTTAAATTACACCTTTAGTACATTTAACATACAGGGAAATTATCTTGACCGATTTCTTGCTCAGAACTGAGAGATATTGCATCAGAGAAGTTATATCAGATATATTCAGACCATCTTCTAATAGTTGTTTTCTCGCTGATTGATGTTGCTTGCAGCTCAGCATGAAGTGATAAATATCCTCCATAGAATCACACGATGGGCACATCGGCGAATCCACCAACCGCATAACGTATTTTTTGTCACGTAATAAAGTGTGACCTGTCCTAAGTCTGTTAATTAAAGTAATTTCTCTCCTGTTCAGTTCTAGCTGAGCGTACCATGGCTTGCTTACTATGTTGTTGCAGATGGCTCGATACCAAAGACCCTTTCCCTGGCAGTCGGCAAGCCATCTCTTCTCCCATTCAGTCTTCACAATGTTGGTAACAATGGCCTTGAAGTCTGTGTAGGGTACCGAAACTTTTACTGTTTCTGCAGCAGTAAGGTGGCGACGTGCTGTTCTGTCCGCTGCCTCATTTCCCGACACGCCAACATGGCTCGGTACCCACTGGAACTGCACTTGTATTCCTTCTACCGATAACTTCTGAAGTTCCCTGGCTATGACATAGACTAAATAGTTCCGGCATCTTCCTTTTGATACTTCCATTATTGCCTGTAGGGCACTTCTAGAATCTGTACAGATCACTATATTTGACTGAGCTGTCGAATGAATGTATTGCAGCGCTTTTAGAATGGCATAAAGCTCTGATGAGAACGTCGAAAACTGGCTTGGCAACCTGTAGGCTTCGTGAACGCAGCGACCAGGGTCTACAAATGAAGCAGCGGAAGCCTTTCCTTTTTCCTTTGAGCCGTCTGTAAATATTTTGTGCCACGCCTTCCATCTCGAGTTCAGTGCTTCTAGTGTGAGGCACTTCAGTTCCTTCTCACTGTGATCTTTTTTCACTAATCGGTCTGTCATAAGGTAAATGTGGACTAGAGGGGATAGATATGGCCGTTGTCATAGTTCTTCCTCACTGTAGAAGTCATTGATATCTGAACTGTAGGTGGCCCACTGAGCTGTTGTTTGAAAGAAATTCAAAAGTGGAGGTGTTTTTCGATACTTAGATAGGTTCCAAGAATGCTCATGAGCAAGAAGCTGCACTTTTCTTATTAGAGGATGTCGTTTGATGGAATAAACTCTTATCCAAAAATTCATTCCAGTTTTCTTTCTTCTTAGGTCTAATGGAAGAGTTGCTGTTTCTACCTCCATCGCAGCAACGGGAGTAGTTTTAAGAAAACCGCCTACCACCCTTAAAGCTGCCGATTGGATGATGTCTAACTTTCTGAGGGTTGAAAATGACGCAGTTTCTTAGAGAAATCCCCCATATTCGAGTCTGCTCTTCAATAAGCTATGTTTCTCAGGATTCTGGGATCCGTGCCCCACCTAAGAGCTGCTAGGACCTTGAGGATATTTATTCGCTGTATACATGATTGTTTTAGTTCTTCTATATGTCTTCGCCATGAGAGTTTAGTGTCTAACCACATCCCCAGAAACTTTACTTCGGAGACTACTTCCATAGTATATCCACCTATTGTAATTAAGTCATTATTCTGAAATTGTCTTTGTGAGAATACACATAACTTACTTTTATCTACCGAAAGCTCTAGGCCTCTATCTTTCAGACAGATTTGTACTTCATTTACCTGAGTTGCGAGCAAATTTTTTGCTTTTTGTTTGTCAGGATGAGAAACATAGACCACAAAATCATCAGCGTATTGAAGATAGGTTACAAATCCACTCAGGCTATTACAAACTTTCAAAGTATAAATGTCAAATAGAATATGACTCATTGGGTCTCCCTGAGGCAAACCTTGGAAAACATGACGACTGAAGCAGTCACCGCATAAAGTAGAGATAATGTGTACTCTGTGCGCCAGGTAATGAAAACACCATGACGAAAGTTTTTTCGAGAGTCCTATATTTTCCATTATTTCCCTAAGTATGTTGATCTGCACATTATTGTAGGCTTCCTTGATGTCAAGAAAAGCGGCAAGAAGGAAGTTTCTCCTAAACAAAAGTCAGCTGTATGTCCGTAATTAAGGTACTTAAATTGTCCATGGTGCTATACACTTTGCGGAATCCCATCGTTCGATCACTAAGCAGCCTATGATGTTCCATATGCCATTCAATTCTGTTTTTTATCATCGCACTCATCAGCTTTGCCAAACACTGTAGAAGAGATATAGGGCGGTAGGAGGAAACGTTATTTTTGTCCTTGTTAGGTTTTGCCACAGGTATAATTATAACATTTCTGCATTGTACTAAGACAAACGTAGCTGCCAGCATGTCATTGTACAGTTGTAGGAGCACCTCTTTCGCCTTTTGCGGCAGGTTGTAGATCATGGAGTAAGTGATCTTGTCCATTCCTGGCGCAGTGTCTTCCTTCTTCAAGGCACAGATCAATTCTGACATAAGAAAGGGTGGTTCCCCCAATCTGGTGGAATTAGCGTTAGAATCGTTTCCTGATTCAGGTTCCGTATTTAATGGGACGAACAGAGGCGCAGTCTTGCTTAGAAATAGTTCCGCTGCTTCATTATCAGTATTGACCCAGTTAGCAACCGTCCAGTCGCCCTTGTACCAACGTATCTTCCTCCACATCTCTTGGGAAGAGATACCATACAAAATGCTAGAGCAAAAATTTTTCCAGCCTTCTCGTTTTGACCGTCGAATAATTGCTCTTGCCTCAGCTGACCTTCGTTTGAGCAATATAAAGTTTTCTAAGGTTGAGTCGTGTCTATATATTTTAATAGCTAGGCGTCTCAATGCGACGGCTCTGGAACAGTCGCTGTTCCACCAAGGTTTTCTGCTGTCAGGTTTCTTTATTCCGAAGTTGGCCATTGGTATACACTCTTCTGAGCTCCTGACTATAACATCCTCAAATTCGTTGTAACGGACCTGCAAGTCAGTTGAGGATTTGGAATTCTGACCCAGCCGCGTGTTGACTTTTTCTTGATATAGTTTCCAGTTCGCTTTCTTGCAATTCCAGCGTCTCATTTGAGTGTTAAAGTTTTGCAGTAATGACGTGTCAATAGTTGTTTTAAGAACGAAGTGATCGCTACCTAGAGTATCTTTTGAGATTTCCCACCTCGATCTCAGCAACAGATTAGCTGATATGATTGAGATATCGGGGGAAGAGTGTCTCTGATATGGAGAACCGAGTCTTGTTCCATGTTGATTATTGAGCACTGATAATTTGGATGATGTGATAGCTTGAGCCAGCTCTTCTCCCTGCTTATTTGCTTGAAAATCATGCCACAATGGATGATGAGCATTAAAATCTCCTCCCACAAAGCTATTAGGTGGAAGCTGATAAAATATCGCAGTCCAATTTTCTTCACTTATGTTAATTTGAGGCGGCTTGTAGATGACAGTAATTGTATTGATGTTGCTTCCTAGTCTAATGTTCACAGATAAAATTTCTAGTTCACTTATTGGTGCAACAATATTTCTAACACAACTGCTTATGCCCTTTCTGACCATAATGGCCACTCCTCCATATCCATTCTCTCTGTCATTCCTGTATATGTTGAAATTCCTGTGAGTGAGGAAGGACGATTGAAGAAACCACGTTTCGGTAATCAGTACCACATCAGCTTTATGTTCTTCCAGTATCCTTTGGAGATCATTCCACTTATAGTAGAGATTTCTAGCATTCCACTGTAGGATGATCATTTGTTTCTTCCTAGCCATTCTCAGTTGTTGTACAAAGCGTCTCCATGGTAGGCCCAACTAGGCTCATCTCACATATTTCCTGCAGTATGCTGTTAGTGGATACTTCATGTATTATTTTGAGCAGCGTTGCTGACAGCTTTCCTTTCATATGTTGAGATATAACTTTGAGCACTGTTTTCACGATAACACCGATCACTTCCTCGTTAATTACTGTGCTGTCTGTTCCTTCTGTTTGAACCTCACAAGACTTTTTTGTCACTGGAGATTTTATTCTCTTGTATTGCTCACCGCTTATGGAAGGTACTTTTTCCATGGTGACTGTACTGAAAGCTTTCCTCTGTAATGGAGGAAAATCACTATCTCTATAGTCATGTCTGGGTACCATGGGAGTCCTATTGTTTGATGCCTGTTTCCTCGCCGGACATGTTCTGTCGTTTGTGACATGATCGCCGCTGCAATTCACGCATTTGAAGAAGTCGTTATTGCAGTCAGACATTTTGTGTTCTTCCCCACATCTTGCACATCTTTCTTTACCTTTGCAATTATTAGCAATATGATTAAACCTCAGGCATTTGAAATATTGAATTACAGGGGAGATGTAGGGTGATACCTTAAATCTTAAGTAGAATATTTCCACTTGTTCAGGCAGGTGTTGACTATCAAACGTTATCTGCACTGTTTGTAAAGGTTTCGTTTCAATCTTGCCATCTATGAGTACTCTTTTAGTAAAACGCCGCACGTCAATGATCGGTGCAGCTGATTTTATATTGAGTTTGATCTCCTCGTCTGTCAGATCTAATGGTACAAACCTGATAACCCCTCTCCGCTCTACTCTGCATTCCGGTATAAAAGCTTTTAAGCTTAGCGAATGTAATAAAGCATTGTTGCCTGTAAATTTGTTGGCTGGTTCTGCTTTTTACCTTGTTGGCTTATGCGTTTAAGACCAGGAATCTTGTTGTTGAAAATCTTTCCTATGTGAAGTGGGTGAGGCATGTTTCCTCCAAGTATTGGCTCCATTATAACTATATAAGGCCCTTCTGATTGTGCTTTATACAATCTATTAGGTTGTTTACTTTTGTCTTTACTAGAATCCCTGGTGTCCAGCTGTGATGTATAGTTATCCTTTTCCCCGCAGCTTAACATGTTCTCGCCTTCTAATTGGGGCGTTGACTGTAAAAGGAATATACTCTCCTGATTGGCTCCATTATACTTAGTCTTGTTATAACACGATTCAGATGGTATTAAATCATCTTTACTAGGTTTATAACACATAAGCTTACAAACAGATTTACGTTTCTTTTTGACTTTATGTTTCTCATCGTCCTCACTGTCATTGTTATTACCATATTTCTCCTTAACAGGCTCTGACATATCTTGCTCATTCTGATATACAAATGTATCCACACTTACCTCATCTCTTTGCGTAGCGGCCCCTCCGCTAACCTCTGCCATGCCGCTTGACGCCACACACCGAAGTGGTTAAGAAATGGAATTAACACTAATTAATCACTTTAGAGTCACTCAAATGCAGCTTTCAACACACTCTCCCTAATCACAAGATAGTTTTTAATCAAAATAATGTTATTTAAATACGAGTGTAATAAACAAGCGTCGTTACCGTAAACAACCAAAGATTCTCTCCTAGTACGAGGGTTGAATGATAAATAATGACTGCGCCTTCATAACTCCTCAACAGATGGCAGCACTAGTATGCGGCATGTGGCGGAGCCTTGCCAACCCGTTGGTTCACCAAGAAACGGAGTAGACTTCCATCTCTCCAAGGAGAGCGTGGCGTCATTTACCGCTCTGCAGACAAAGCAAATGTCCTGGCGGATGTGTTCGAAATAAATTTTCAATCATCTCAAGGAGATGTCGAACAGGTGGCCATCGTGAACTGTCGTCTAGGTGCTCTCCTTGAGGCAGGGGATGATGAAGTGCACGATATAGAGCTTGTTACTCCTTAGGAGATCCTCAGCTGTGTAGCCAGACTGCATCCACTTAAAGCCACGAGTCCTGATGAGATTGGAAATATGTGCCTCAAGAACCTTCCACTGATAGCTGCAGACTATATTGCTAAGGTTTTCAACACCATAATTCATATGAAGGCATACCCACGTCGGTGGAAACACGCGGAGGTGGTTCCAGTTCATAAGAGCGGGAAGGACCCAAGCTTGCCACAAAATTATCGTCCTATCAGCTTGCTGCCAGCAGTCAGCAAGGTGTTTGAGCATCTCCTGCTCAGGCACCTAAACCATCACATCGAACGATTCGGCATTATTCCCCACCACCAACTAGGGTTCCGTCGTGGCCACTCGACCATCCAACAGCTGATGAGAGTTACAGAGGCTGCGATGCATGCATTCAACTACGAGGAATATTGTGGCCTGGTGCTTTTAGACATATCACGAGCCTTTGATTCAGTCTGGCACTCTGGACTCCTGATGAAATTATATGACCAGGGATTCTCACGTCAGTTTATCAAGTTGCTGTGGTCGTATCTCGAGGGACGGACTTTCTGCGTACGAGTTGGCGCTGAACTTTCACCTCGACGACTAATCATGGCAGGTGTTCCTCAAGGCTCGGTGTTAGGACCGACCTTATACTCACTCTATACTGCTGACGTGCCAACTCAGCCAACAGTCCATACTGCCACCTACGCTGATGATACGGCGTTCATTACCAGCAGCCACAGCAGGACAGTAACCACCCTCCGCTTGCAGGAAGTCCTGCAGAAGACACTAGCTTGGGTGAGGCAGTGGCGGATTTAAATCAACCCCGCCAAAACTCAAGCAATTATGCTCACCAGAAGATTGGGACCTCGTCAGCGAATTCAACCTGACCTTCAGCTTTAGTTAAATGGGAAAAGCATACCATGGACCAGAACAACCCGCTATCTCGGTGTGACACTCGACAGTAGACTGACGTGGCGTGCACACGTTGAAGATGTTCGGAAAAGAGCTAGTGCCAGACTAAAAGCCCTGCATCCAATTTTGAACAGGGACAGCAATCTCGCAGCATCTATGGGTGTGCGTCTTTACTGCTCATTGGTCAGACCGATACTCGAGCACGCCTGTCCAGTGTGGGGATACGCGGCCGCGACACATCATCGCCGCCTGCAAACAATACAAAACAGAGCTCTGAAGAGATCCTTCCATCTTGACACAAGGTTTCCTACCTCTGCCCTGGATAAAGCTGCAAATTTACCAATGTTGAAAGATCGGTTCCGCGAGCTTGCGAAAAATTTGAACAAACAATGTTATATATCTAAAAATCCATTGGTTAACAAGCTTGGCAATTATCTGATGGATGTTGGACCACATAACCAACCACTGAAGATTTTTCAACAATAATAAAAAAACGTCTATATTAAGACATACCATACGAGAAGACATGCAACATCTACCACAAATAGGAGGAAATGTCAACCAGCAAAACCTCCATCATATCCTGCCTGTTAAGGCAGTGAAGGCGTGTGCTGCTGTGGAGCCTTGCCCAGCCTAAAGTATAAATCTTCGCCACCAGTCGGCGTCGCAATCGACCACGCCATAGTACATGTCTTTGCCAACAGCGGGCACCCTGATCGAGCCGACGGGAGCGCCAACTAGACCAGGTGGGAGACAACCGTACTACTTGGAGTCAGTCGGCTGCTAGCCACGTGCTGCATATGAACTTGTATTCATTATCTGTGTCGCGCTACCGCGTGTTCTGTTTTTGTGTGTGCAACCTCTTGCATAATAAATAGCTGTGCGTAAGTATACCTCAGCTTTCATGTAATACTGTGTAGAGTGTAGTTACACCATAACTGGTGACCCCGACGTGATATGTGCGTACTTCGTAGTAGCATAGAACACATGCTTCAACTTACGCGTCACTATATCGAATTCTGTACTCAGTGTTGAACTGTGTGTTGTGAAGTTCTAAGTACTATGCCGATTCAGCGTTCTCCGACGAGGAAATCACTCGAACCGCGCACTCCAGAAACCAGCATGACTGCAAACACAGACTCTTTGTTTGAAGCGGACAACAATGACAAGCCCGCACCGCCTCAGCTAACTGACGCTGCCCCGGCTGTGTTGTCTGCCGGCGCTATGAAGTTACCCGCATCTGTGGTTTATTCAAGTTGAGGCCCAGTTTTACACACACTGCATTACTTCCGGCGCTGCGAGGTATAATCTTCTTGTCGGCGCACTTGATTCTGAAATCATGATGGAGGTAGCAGACCTGCTGTCTAATCCGCCTAAGGAGAACAGATATGATCGCCTAAAAACCTAGATTATCAGCCGGCTGACCGACTCAGCCGACCGCCAGCTTCACAAGGCCCTCACCGAGTTGGAGCTCGGCGACAAAAAACCAACACAGCTCCTCAGGCAAATGACTACCCTGGCCGGCGGCAGAGCAACTCCGGACGTCATCAGGGTTCGCTGGCTTGCCTTGTTACCTCCGTCAATCCAACGCTATTTGAAGCTGGTGAAGGGCGTCTCCCTTGACGAACAGGCGAAGATCGCGGACGAGCTACATGAGATGCAGTCTCCTCCAACCGTTATGGCCGCTGGCCACACGCGTTCCAAGTCACGATCTCCGGACCGCCTGCCTGCCGATCCGCTCAAATCGCTGACAGAAGAAATCTCCAATTTGAAGCTGGCCGTAGCTGAGCTGTGCAAGATCAACGCCACGCTCATCAGCAGCTTCAGCGAACTTGGCCGCGCTCGTGAACGCAGCAGTGAGCGCAGCAGCCCTCGCTTCCGCAGACGATCCCCATCAAGGGCCACAGTCTGCTTCTATCACCGCCGCTTTGGAGAAGACGCTAGGAGCTGCGAGCCGCCCTGCTCTTACGCATCCAGACAGCCGTCTGAAAACTAGAGGCGCTGTCGATTGTTCAGGCGGCCGGCGACAACACCGCAAACGCCCGCCTCACCAAGGAATACCGATTGCACATCTACGACCGTACAACCAACATGAGGTTCATGGTCGACTCTGGCTCGGTTATTTCACTGGTAACTAAGGCCTCCATTTCCGGATGTTGCAATAAGGATGACTTCCAGCTTTACGCCGCCAACGGGACCGTCATTCACACCTATGGACAAAAACTCCTGGCGCTGGACCTTAACTTACGCCGAGCATTCAAATGGTCCTTCATTATTGCAGATATCAAGAAAGCCATCATTGGAGTGGATTTCCTAGTTCAACACTCTCTGCTCCTGGACCTGAAAGGGAGACGCCACATCGATCCTCTTACATCTCAGGGGCCAACTCTGTGAAGCCACCATCCATACAGTCTCCACCATAAACCAGAACGCCTGCATGGGTGACCAGGACAAGATCTATGCCGACTAATACTGTTCCTGTCACCCAGTCTGACAATGTTGTGGTTCACCACATCGAGACTACGGGCCCTCCTGTCTTTGATCGCCCTCGCCGACTTACTGGCGAGAAATTGAAAGCTGCCAAGGAGGATTTCGACCTGCTGCTGCATCATGGCGTGATACGACCCTCAAACAGTAAGTGGGCCAGCCCGATTCACATGGTTCCGAAGAAACTCGGCGGTTGGCGAACTACCGGCGACTACAGGTGGCTCAACGGGATCACTATTCCTGACCGTTATCATCTCCCTCACGGAGACAGCATCCTTCAGCTTCTCCATGGCTGTTCAGTGATCTCCACAATCGACTTGGTCCGTGCCTACCTCTAGATTCCGGTTGCCAAATCAGACATTCCATAGACCGCAGTGACGACGCCCTTCGGACTTTTTGAGTTCGTCGGCATGCCGCCCGGCCTACGCAATGCTACACAGACCTTTCAACGCCTCATGGACAATCTGCTTCGAGGTCTGGCCTTTGTTGGCTGTTTCATCGATGACTTGATTATTTTCTCCAAATCAAACCAGGAGCACTTAAACCACCTCACCACAGTGTTCGACATCCTTCGTGCAAACAGACTAACAATCAATCAGAAGAAGTGCCAGTTCCGGAAGTCAGAGGTCATCTACCTGGGCTACACAGTCAACGCTTCGGTTACAAGCCCCCGGCGGAAAGAGTCCAAGCCATCGCATCGTATGCGCAACCTCAGATCATCTCCGATCTCCGTCAGTTCCTGGGAATGGTCAACTACTACATGGGGTGCATCCCTGGCGCTGCACAGATGCAGGCGTCACTTAACGACCTGCTGAAGGACTCTAAAAACAACGACAAACGCCCAGTTCCTTGGACTCCCGTTGCTGAGCAAGCGTTTGTTGTCTGCAGAAGTGGTGTTGCCCACGCTGTACAAACGACTTTCCTCTCGCCGTCAGTGAGCCTTTGTCTGAGGACTGATGCATCCGACAATGCCATCGGAGCTATTCTTGAACAGCTTTAGGATGGGACCTGGAGACCACTGGGGTTTTTCTCATGGAAGCTCATCCCAGCCGAAACCCGTTACAGCACCTAAAACCGAGAGCTTCTCGCCATCTATACCGCCATTCGTTTTTTTCAGCACATTCTTGAGGGCCGACACTTCGTCATCCAGACAGACCATAAACCCATCACGTATGCCTTTTCGCAGCGACCGGAGAAGGCATCTCCGCGCCAGTTGCGCTAGCTGGACTATATCTCATAGTTCACCACTGAGATTGTCCACACACGGGGTGAAGACAACGTCGTGGCCGATGCACTCTCCCGCATAAACTCCAACGACGATCAGCAACGAGGAGGTCCACCGGGCGCAGATTGCCGATGAAGAGCTGCCCACACTCCGGGAATCCACACTACTCAACTTGCAGTCTCTATGCATTGACGGCGTCGATATAATTTGCAACGTTCTGGAAAATCGAGTGAGGCCCTACTTCCTAAAGAATCTCAGGCGACGGGCATTCGACGCCATTCATGGGCTTTCGCATCCTAGTGTCAGAGTCACCGTTCGGATGCTGAAGGAACGCTACGTGTGGCCAGGCATCAGACGGGATGCACTCCTATGGAATCGAAGATGTATACCATGTCAGCGAGCTAAAATTCACCGTCACAACCGACTGACACCACTCAACATTGCTGTTCCCAACAATCGGTTCGACCACTTCCACCTGGACCTCATCGAGCTGCCGCATGTCGCAAGTTTCCGGTACTGCCTTACCATTATTGACCGTTTCACCAGACGGCCAATGGTCATCCCACTCAGCAACATACTGGCTGATACAGTTGCCTCAGCCTTCTATACACAATGGATCTGTCTATTCGGCACTCCACTTACTATCTCCACGGATCAAGGTCCACAGTTTGAGTCAGCTCTCTTCACCGCACTATCGCGCCTGATAGGAGTTCAGCGAATTCGCACCATGCCGTACCATCCGCATTCCAATGGACTCGTCGAACGCTGGCACCGTTCGCTAAAGGCGGCTCTGATGTGCAACACTCATCTACGTTGGCCAGACCTACTGCCAACCGTTCTCCTCGGCCTACACACCGCCTACAAGGAGGATCTGAAGGCCTCTCCAGCTGAACTGCTCTTTGGGACGCCGCTTCGACTGCCTGGCGGATTCTTCACCTCTGAAGACACTCCAGCTGATCCACAGTTCTTCCTGGAGAAGTTTCGAGAGCACATCCGCGCCGCCAAGCCCACACCAACGGCTTACCACACCAAGGCTCGCCTGTTTCTACTGAAAGACCTATACACCTGTACCCACGTCTTCAAACGTGTAGACTCTGTGAAGAAGCCTCTTGAACCACCTTGCACAGGGCCACATGAGGTCGTCAGGCGCATCAGTGACAGAGTGTTCGTGATTAAAATCAACGGGTAGGACAAGGCAGTTTCAGTGGACATGCTGAAGCCTGCCTTCATCGCCAAAACGGACCACGACCAGACCGACGCCCCCCGGGCAGAACATCCACCAGCACTGACGCACACATCTACATCAAAGGACCGACCCATTAGAACCTACGCGAGGGGTTCCCGTGCAGACACCAGCACCGGTGGCAAGAAGCGAGACTCGTTCCTTACTCTCCCTGAGTAAGTCACTGGGGGGAGAGTGGTTGTGGCGGAGCCTTGCCCAGCCTAAAGTACAAATCTTCGTCACCAATCGTCCGCGCCATGGTACATCTCTTTGCCAACAGTCGGCGCCCTGATCGAGCCGACGGGAGCGCCAACTAGACCAGATGGGAGACAACCGTACTACTTGGAGTCAGTCGGCTGCTAGCCACGTGCTGCATATGAACTTGTATTCATTATTTGTGTTGCGCTACCGCGTGTTCTTTTTTTTGTGTATACAACCTCTTGCGTAATAAATAGCTGTGCTTAAGTACAGCTTTCATTTAATACTGTCTAGAGTGTAGTTACTCCATAGGCAGGTACTGGCTTGTTCTGTAGACTCTCCTCTACAGCTCCAGTTGCAGAAAACTTTAGCATTGAACGGCTGTAGTGTTACAGTGTAAAGTATGGAACCCTGCGCAGACGGTCGGTCAATGCGATTTAAGCAACGTGCAGTCATTGAATTCTTGACAGCAGAAGGTGTCACCCCAAAGGAGATTCATCAAAGAATGCATTTTTATGGTGGTTGTGTCGATGTGAGTACTGTGCGTCGCTGGACGAGTAAGTTTAAAGATGTTGATGTGGGAACATCAGCTTGCGTGACAAACATAGAGTTGGATATCCTGTGACAGCAACCACCGAGTTTCACAAGCAAAAAGTTGACAGACTGATTCAGGATGATCATCGTATCACTCAGAGAGAAATTGCAAGCATAATTGGCATTTCATTAGAACGTGTGGGTCACATTATTGCTTTGCTTGGCTATCGGAAGATCTGTGCGCGATTGGTACCTCGGATGCCAACGTCTGGATTGAAAGCGAACAGAGTTGAAATTTTCCAGGAACTCCTATCGCGTTACGAGAATGAAGGTGATGCCTTTCTCCATTCAATTTTGACAGGAGACGAAACATGGGTACACCATTATGACCCAGAGACGAAACGCCAGTCTATGCAATATCGACACAAAGACTCGCTCCAGAAAAAGAAATTCGAAACACAGTCCTCAGCAGGAAATATCATGGCAACAGTGTTCTGGGACGCACATGGTGTTATCCACGTTGATGTCCTTGAACGTGGGACAATAAATTCAGAGCGTTACATCACAACGCTGTGAACTTTCAAACGACCGCTAACAAGGGTCCTCCATACAGTCCAGATTTGGTACCGTCTGAATTCCATCTGTTCCCGATAATGAAAGAAGATCTGCGGGAAATCATTATGCTTCTGCTGAAGACGTTGAGAGGACTGTGAGACTGTGGTTGCGGAAACAGAGTGTTGACTTCTTCGGTGACGGCTTCAGAAAACTGGTTCATCGTTGGCAGAAATGTATCCAATTGTCTGGTGATTATGTGGAAAAAAGAATATTTGTAATTAAAGAAGACATTCTAAGGATTATTTCTATGTTTGATTTATTAAAATATTCCCATTCAGTCTCGAGTTAGGACCTTGTAGGCATTATTCATCATTCAACCCTCGTAGTTATATTTACATGTATGATCCACGGACCCAGCGCTGTACAAAATCAAACATCGCCGTGCATCAAGTATATGAAATGCACGAAAAAGTATTCCCGAATGCTATTCCCGAGTACAGGTCAATAAAATACATCTGGAAAAATATTTACAAGGGGAATGATAAAGCTAATTTCACTGTTCAGAAAGGGAACGCAAATATTAAACACAGAAGTGCAATCATTAAGGGCGGGCTGAAATGTGAATAGTTATGAGAAGCGTGGTGGATCTTGAGCCTTCCGATGCACGAAAGACACTCCACTGTGACCCCCCTAGTGGTACATTTACCAAAAGGCGGACGACTTTTCTTCACAGAGCAGGATTTTTGGGGAAACCTGGCGCCACCTCGTAGGACGACATTAACAGCATTTTTTTAAGCTTTGCGAAGAGGGTAATTTTTCAAAAACATTACGCGTGGAATCCGTCCAGGAAAGAGTGGAAGCACCGTGTACAGGGAACTGCTGTTCATAACAGGCCAAGCGTGAAGCCAGGAGATGCACTGGCCGCATATACACCGTTCACGTTAGCAACTTCGCGTGTTACTGCTTGTGGATGTTGCTCAACCATGTGGGAGGACCGACGAGTTTCCATGAACTCAAGACAGTTAATGGACAATCACAGGCGACGTACAGGGAAGCGTGTGAGAGGTTTGGGCTACTGGAAGACGATAACCTGGGACGCTACGATGGAGGAAGATGTGTTATGTCGTTCTCCAGAAAAATTGAAAGAGCTTTTTGCTATTTTAATAAGCACATGCGGATTATCCAACCCTCTCTATTTATGGGAGAAGTATAAAAAAGCTTTGCCAGAAGATATCACTCACAGGTTTCAAGGAATAAATGAGGCAGATAACAATTATATTTTCAATGAAACACTTATATTGATTAAGGACAAAATATTATTAATACAGGGGAAACAACTAGTTGATTTTGGTATTCCTACACCACAACGCATGGGACATTTGTCAAGTGATGTAATCTGAGAGCTCAATTCAGACGCCGCAGCTTTAGAGGTGTACGTGAAAGAAATGGAGCCACGTTTATTGTCCGAACAGAGGGAAATCTTCAACAAAATATTGCGACGTGTCAAGAATGAGGATGGAGGTATCTTTTTCCTAGACGCACCAGGGGGCACAGGCAAAATATTTCTGCTCAATCTAGTTTTGGCACAACTTCGCAATGGCAGAAATATAGAGCTAGCTGTTTCATCTTCGGGTATTGCTGCAACATTGCTCGGCGGTGGACGGATTGCGCATTCTGTTTTCAAGTTACCGCTTAATCTTGCAAGCGAATAAATTCTTACATACAATACCAGCAAGAGCAGCAGCCGCGGCACTCTTTTACAGCAGTGATCGAGTGGGAAGAGTCCACTATGTCACACAAGCGCGCATTTGAGGCCCTGAATAGCAGCCTGCAAGACATACGCAACCAGCGTTTTCCGCCAGACTCTTCCGGTTATTGACAGGGATACTCCGGCAGATAAAATGAACTCTTGCCTCAAGGAGTCGCCACTTTGGGCTACTGTGGAAAAGCTAAATCTCATCTCCAGCATGCTTGTCCAGCTATATAACGATCTTGAATCAGATTCATACGCTCAAAAGCTGCTGGAAATTGGAGATCGTCGCCTGCAAACAGATGAGGAGGGAATGATTCACATATGATTTTTGCAATGTTGTCAGCTAGGAACAGCAGCTCATTACTAAAGCTTTCCCTAGCATACAATTAAATATCAATAACGAAAGCTGGTTATGAGAGAGGACAATACTTGCCCCGAAAAATGACTCTGTTGCCAAAATAAATTTAAAAAAAATATTAGAGGAAATAGCTGGGGAAGTGAAAACGTATTCTTCCATCGAACCATATTGTCAACTGACGAGGCTACTACCTACCCCGTCGAGATTTTAAACTCCTTGGAGTTATCTGGGGTGCAGTCCCACAAACGAGCATATGGTTGGCGCTCCAGTTCTCCTGATGCGTAATCTCGACCCCCCCCCCTCAGATCGTGCAATGGTACCAAATTACGCATCAAAGAACTAGGAAGAAACGTTGTGAAGGCGATCTTAAGCTGCATCTAAAGGGAAGCCGCATTAATTACGCGTACCCCAATTATTCCCTTTCAATTTAAAAGATTACAGTTTCCGTTAAAAATTGTATTTTCATTGACAATTAATAAATCGCAGGGGCATACGTTAAAAGTGGTAGGAATACATTTGGATACTCCTTGATTATCCCATGAAATTTGGCTTCTCGCGGGTATCGAGTGCCAAAAAATTACATGTTTTTTCAGAAAATAACAAGTCCTACAATATTGTATATACTCCTACCATAGAGAATGTTCTTATTATTTTTGAAGTTTTTGTAGAATATATTTTTTTGTTATTTTATTGCAATATTTATTACTACAATTACTAATAAAAAAAGCTCTAAAATAAATTCGTAATAACCTGGTGACAAGGCTTCTTTACGTCTACGCAATCAGCCCCTTTCGTAGCCGCCTAACCTACACCACTAATCCTACCGGTCATAGAAGACCTACAGTTCAACGTGGAATCGGAACCAGGCATTCTGGTGTACTTCACATCACACAGCAAACTCTGCCAGAGGTGAAGGTCGAGCTAAGGACCTATGAAAATCGTCGCCCAGACTGAGATTCAAGTTGGGGACTTTTCCATCTCCAGTCGCACGCTCTTACCACTGAGTGACCAGACCTCTCAAGAAAATTCTTATATTACAACACTCTTCCAAGCGGACGAAGTCGTGGGTAGCTGCTAGTTTAATAATATTTTTATATGGAGCGCGAAAAGGAACCTGTTGCTACGGTAAATAACCAGAGAACCATTGAGTCACCAGGCCACTTAGGAAGGTTATCAGAGTTTTTTTCTGAGTTCTGAACAAAATTACAGCAGAATACAGCTATCCCTACAGTACTGCTATATACTTGAGCATCATAAACTGTATAAAAAAACATTTTCACTACCCATATAAATGCCTTTACACACTTTAGAAGCTGTGGCTTGGGTGTGCTTTTTGCAACTTAAATAACATTCTATAGCGAAAGCAAGGAATTTGTATTAGCTAAAGCCGTTAATATGGTTAAAATCATCTTAATCTGAATAATATTATAAATGAGAGAAAAAATGGATGGATGGATGTTTAGACTATTTCCTTCTGTTACGCCTTAATTGCTCAACAAATTTAAATGAAATTGGTACGGAGTTAGAATATTAACTGTGTATTGACATACAATAGTTTTTATAATGAAAAAAAAATGAATAGTTGCTTTGAAAATTGTTATTATCAATTCGCATAGTCACCAACAGTTTGCTACTTCGTTTATGGTATTGCCACGTTTAGTCTTTGCTTCTTATATAAATCGCAAAAATTGCTTTTCAGTGTTCAAAGCAAGAATGTTATGACGTATTCAATGGTGTGATTAAACGTGAAAAAAAAAAGGATGCTCTTAATAAACTGTTATTTCAGGAGCAGGGAATATGAATCAGTTCCTAACCCTAAATTTTTTTAAAGCCGTATATACTTACAATCTGGTAATTTGCACGCAGACTTACAATTATGTTGTCAGATTATGGAGCTGAAAAGAAATGACTGTATATTTACCTTTTCTCAACATCACTAAAGAAGCCACATGGCCATACACGTTACGATGGTTCGCTAGACAGCCTTTGCGACCCATTACTTTCCTCCATGTTGTGACTGTCTATACGATGTGTGGTAGTAATAAAAACTGTAGATATATGTGTTGTCACAAAAACTTTGGAATAATTTTTAAAATTGAAGTTCGAATTTCTTGGTCAGCAATTGTCTGATCGTAATCTGTCCAGTGCTGTTTGACAGGAAATAAAGTGTGCTTTAATAATGTTGGTATCTACGTTATCTAATTTCCCCACCGTTTTCGAGATATTTTTCTAAAAAAACTGAATGGTCTTAAGTATAAATTTTGCTTAATTAGGGTGATAGTGAAAGTGGATGGGTCTTGTAAACTAAAGGTAGACGGCATTTTTGTTGTTTTTTTTTGTTTAATTTATACAGGTGCAAAGTTCCATCCATATCGAATAAAGTTAGTGTAAGAAACATTGGAAATTAAGAGAGGAGGGAATAAAGGGGATGAGGGGTTGGAATTTGGGAACCAAATGTAGACAACGTGTTTCTCCTTGTTTTAAAGTATATGCGTGTGAAATTCCATCGATATCGGATAAAACTGTGAATATGCATAAAGAACATTGTCAAAAAATAAGGGGGAAGGTAAAGGAAAAAAGGATTTCGGTTCTTGTAATCTAAATATAGGCCATATTTTTCTGTCAGTTTTATAGTTTGCGTGTGCAAAGTTCCATCGATATCGGATAAAACCAGTGGGTATGTATATGAAATTATTACAAAAATTAGGGGTTTGGGGTGAAGGAGGAGAGCAGTTGGTTGTTTAAAACCAAATGTAAACAGCATTTTTCTTCTTGTTTTAAACTATACAAATCCAAAGCTCCATCGAAATCATATAAAAACTGTGGGTTTCAATAAAGATCACTGGAAATTACTAGGGGAGGGGTAAAGGGGGAGGGGATGGGTTTGGGCTTCTTTAAACTGAATGTAAACAGTATTCTTTTGTTTGTTTTAAAGCATACATTTGCAAACTTTCTTCAAAATCAGTTAGGAACTGTAGCTTTGTATAAAGATCATTGACAATAATGAAGGGTTGGAAAAGGGGAGAGGGAATGGGTTTTTGTAAAACCAATATCTATTGTATTTATCAATTTCTTTAAAAAAGCTTACATGTGCAAAGATCCATTAAAATCGGATAAAAAGTGTGGGCTTGTGTTAAAATTATGTTGGTGAAAGGAGGAGAGAGGTAATGTTTAAGAAAACAATATGTAGGCAGTACTTTTCTGTTTGTTTTAAAGTATATGTGTGCATATTTCAATCAAAATCGGATAAAATTTGAGTTAAAAAAAAAAATTATGGTGTGTAAGGGGGTGTTTGGGAGTGGAAAAGAGGAGAGGGATTGGTTTTTTTGTAAAACTAATTTCTACAGTATTTTTCTATTGCTTTTATGTATATGTTTACAAAAGTGTGGGTTTGCGTAAAATGTGTGTGTTTGGAAACTATATACAGGCAGTATTTTTCTGTTTGTTTTAAATATAAATGTGCAAATTTCCGTAAAAATCGGATAAATTCTGTTGGGTTGTTTAAATTCTGGGGTGTTATGTGAAAAAAGGGGTAGTTTTTTTGAAATTTTATTTTTAGGAACCTTCTCCAACGCGCACTCGATAACACGAAGGTTTCACCGTAATCTGAAGACCGGTTTAGGAGCACATAGGGGACAAACAGACAAAGACTTTAATTTTTATATATAAGACTAGTTGACCCGGCAATGCTTTGCTATTACTATACTTATGTACACATATAGATTAAATGAATACATTTGAAGGTTTGTATTTACTTAAAATTAGATATTTATGTATAAAATTTCATTACTGTTTCATTCAATTTTAAATTTATTGCAATGGTCTTGGATATGAAATATTTTTGGTGATTCCAATCAGCATATATACAAAAAATTCTGAGTTTTTTTTGGAGATGTATGCTAAACACAGAAAAGTTACATAAAATCAGTTTTAACAGGGGTAAAATGGGGTGCAGTTTTGTAAACTAAATATGAACATCATTTTCACTTATTTTAAAGCATATGTGTGCAAATTTCCTTCGACATCAAATAAGAACTGAAGAATTGTGTGCTGTCACATAAAATTTATAATAATTTTTAAAATTCAAGTTCGAATTTCTTGGTCAGTAATTGTCGATCGTAATCTGTCCAGTGCCGTTTAACAGGAAATAATGTGTACTTTAATAATGTTGCTATGTACTTTGTCTAATCTCCCCAGCATTTTCGAGATAATTAAAAAAAAAACTGAGTGGTTTCAAGTGTAAAGAGAGTGGTGTGGAAAAGGGGATAGGGTTTAAGTTTTTGCAAATCAAATGTCTATAGTATTTTCTATTTTTTAAAAAAGTATATGATTTTGATGTTCCATCGAAATCGGTTGAAAAGTGTGGGTTTGTGTAAAAATTAAGGGGTGGTAAGGGGAAGAGGGATTGCGTTTTTGTAAAACTAATGTCTACAGTATTTTACTATTTTTTTTAAGTACTAGCTGGTGCCCACGACTTAGTTCGTGTTTGTAAAGAATTTGTATTGACAGCTACCGACATCTAACCACCATAGAGCACGATGGGAGACTCGATGCTATTATCACACAAAAACGCCAGCCATCTATGCTATGTAGTTCAGGCAGCATAGTAAAATATATGGACACACATGTCTAAGGTCAAAATACTATAATATCCTTGATCAACCACTTTCAACCACCATATCTCCCACACCCCAATAGCTACCAACATCTAACAACAATAGTACACGATAGGAGCCTCAGTAAAAGAGGATAGAGGATGCTTTAGCAAATCGAATGTAGACAGTACTTTTCTGTTTATTCTTTTTTTTTTTAATATATACACATGTACAGCTCCTTCAAAATTGGGTAAAAACTTAGCTTTGTATTAAAAAAAAAAAAAAAAAAAAAAAAAACACTGATAGAAATGAAGAGTGTGGTTAAGGAAAGAGGGGCTGGTTTTTGTAAACCAAATGCGGACAGAATTTTTCTCCTTCTTTTAAAATGTACGTATAAAAATTCTATCGAAATTGAATAAGGACTGTGGATTTCTATAAAAATCATTGAAAATTAAGAGGGGAAGGGGTAAAAGGGGAGAGGGGTGGGGTTTGACACGTATAACGTAGACAGTATTTTTCTCTTTGTATGTTTTTTAAATTATGGGGTGAAAGGGGGAAGAGGGATTGGTTTTGGGGTAAAACGGGTGAGAGAGATTGGGTTTTTGTAAAACTAATGTCTAAAGCATTTTTCTATATTTTTAATAGTATGTGTGTGCAAAATTCCTTCGAAATCTGATAAAAGTGTGAGTTTATGTAGAAATTAAGTGGTGGGAAAGGGGAAGAGGATGCTTTTTTGGAAACCAAATGTAGGCAGTTTTTTTCTGTTTGACTTAAACTATACATGTGCAAATTTCCGCAGAAATCGGATAAAATCTGTTGGTTTTCTTATATTATGGGGAACAGGGAGAGGTTTTTTGGAAATTTTATTTCTTAGGAACCATCTCGGACACACACTCGACAACTCACCAAAGTTTCTCCGTAATCGAACACCGGAAATGCTTTGCTATTTATAAACGTTTCTCGGGAAACAAACCGAGTAATATTGTTATTAATGCACAATGATGGAACTTTGGGACACACGGTGTATAGGAAGCCAACGCATACAGACCTGTACCTAAACGCGCACAGTCATCATCACCCTGCACAGCGCAATACAGTACTAACTACTCCTGTCCACAGAGCGCGGGCCATATGTGATAAAGACAGCCTTCCTAGTGAGTTAAAACATCTCCGTGATATCTTCAGAAAGAATGGGTACAATGAACATCAGATACAGTTGGCATTCCGGGAAATGAAACGTATGCCTAATAAATACGATAATGGTGCACACGATAAATTAGCCTTCTTGCCCTACTTTGGCGCCACAACATCTAGGGTCGGAAGAGTCCTGGCAAGAAATGGCATTAAGACCATTTTTCTACCACCACCAAAATTGAGAAACATTTTGCGCTCTCCAAAAGATGACCTTGCCCTGCGTACACCCGGAGTTTACTGCATCCCGTGTGAATGTGGAAAGAAATACATCGGTCAGACCATACGGTGTGTACAACAACGTTGTTTGGAACACGCCCGACATATTCGCCTGGGGCAAAAAGACAAATCAGCAGTGGCGGAACATAGTTTGACAGAAGGACATGGTTTCGATTTCGAAGCGACTAAGGTGTTGACACATGCGAGAGGCTTCTGCGACAGCGTCATTAAAGAAGCGTTTGAAATTCGCCTCGCGTCTGATTTAGTTAACAGGGATTGTGGATTCCAGATAAGTGATGCATGGATTCCTGTTATTGAGGCTGCTCATCACCAACGCTCTGCTTTTTGTGTTCCGCGGGCGTCTAATGACATCTGAGATGCTGCTAGGCAACATAACAACATCTGTCGTTGCCATGCCAGTTTACAAACAACACGCTCAAGGCTGACTTCAAGGCAGACTTCAAGACTTCAACTGCACCTGAAGATGGTGACGGAGTATAAAGTCGCCGAAATATTGTGCATTAATAACAATATTACTCGGTTTGTTTCCCGAGAAACGTTTATAAATAAACAACGCCGAGAAAAATTACATTCATTTATGCTTTGTTATTGCTAGACTTGAGTTCACATATAGATTAAATTAATACATTTGAAAGTTTGTATCTAGTAAAAATTAGATATTTATGTATTAATTTTAATTACTATTTCATTAAATTTCTAGTTTATTGCAATGGTCTTGAATATGCAGTGTTTTTGGTGATTCCAGTTACACTGGCAAAAATTAAAGGTATGTAGAGGGAAAAAGGGGTTGTATTTATGAAAACAATATTTATGCAGATTTTTCTGTATATTTTATAGTACACATGTGCAAATGTCCATCAAAATCGGATAAAATATGTGGATTTGTCTAAATTAGGGGGATGTGAAGGGGATGAGGAGGTCAGTTTTTGGAAACTATATGTAAGCAGTACTTTTCAATTTGTTTTAAAGTATATGTGTGCAAATTTTGGTTGAAATATGATTAAATCTGTGGGTATGTTTAAATTAAGGGTTGTAAAGTGCTGCAGGGGGTTGTTCTTCTGAATTTTTATTTGTTAGGAGCGTTCTCCGACGTGCACTTGGGAACATACAAATGTTTCACCGTAATCAGATAAAAATTGTGGGTTTCAATAAATATTATTGGAAATTCAGAGGGGAGGAGGTGAAAGGGGATATTGGTGGACTTTTGCAAAGACATTATTTTTTTGTATGTTTTAAAGTATACATATGCAAAGTTCCTTCAAAATCGGGTTACGATTGTAGCTTTATATAAGATACATTCGCAAAAATTAAAGGGATGTAAAAGGGAAGAGGGGTTGAATTTTTGGAAACCACTGTTTGTTTTAAAGTATATCTGTGCTAATTTCCATCAAAATCGGATAAAATCTGTAGGTTGTTTTAAATTACGGGGTGTTATGGGGAAGAGGGTGTGGTTTTTTGAAATTTTCTTAGGAACCATCTCGGACGCACATTCGACAGCTCACCAATGTTTTACCGTAATCGTATGAATGGTTAAGTAACGCATAGAGGACATATAAAGAAAGGTACATTCATTAAGGGGTGGGAAGGGGGAGAGAGGTTGTGTTTTTGGAAACGATATGTAAGCAGTATTTTGCTGTTTGTTTTAAAGTAAATGTGTGCTTTCCATCAAAATCGGATAAAATCAGTGGGTTTTTTAAATTAAGGGGTTAAAGGGGGAAGATTGGGTGGTGTTGGGGTAGAAAGGGTGAGAGGGATTGGGTTTTTGTAAAACTAATGTCTACAGTATTTTTCCATTTTTTTAAATAACAGATGCGTACAATTTTCCATCGAAATCTGATAAAAAGTGTAGATTTGTGTAAAAATTAAGGTGTGGGAAGGGGGAAAGCTGATGCGTTTTTGGAAACCAAATGTAGGCAGTATTTTTCTGTTTGTTTTAAAGTATATGCGTTCAAATTTCTGTAAGGGTTTTTTTAATTATGGGGTGTTGTGGGGAAGAGGGATGTTTTTTTTGGAATTTTTTCAGAGGAACCATCCTGGGCGCGCACTCAACAACTCACTAAAGTCTCACCGTAATCGAACGAACGGTTTAGGAGTGCATAAAGGACAAGCAGACAAACTTTGGTTTTTATGTATAAGACTTAGTGATGTTCTGGATATCCGTATCCGTATCCGCGGATATCCGAGAGGGAAAAAAGATCTGTATCCGTATTCGTATCCGTTACTTTTGTAGCGGTTCTTTAACGGATCTTTTGTAAAGAATTTCACTAAGCACGTGTATAAATTTTTAAAGATAGCTAGCAATGAAATACTATTAACTTCAATTCCAATTATTTCATATTTCTTAAAATCTCATATCTGGCACATTTGTATTGAAAAAATTAATTATTTAAACATATATTTTACTACAATGAAGTCTTCAAGGGTGTACCGCCGGATTGTGTTGTGAAAACACGATATTTCGACGACTAGCTCCACCGTCTTCACCGAGCGTGGTGGTGTAACGGATAGCGTTCTGGCCTCGCATTCGGGAGGACGGCGGTTCGAATCCCCGTCCGGGCATCCAGATTTGGGTTTTCCATGGTTTCCCCAAATCACTCCAGGTGAATGCCGGGATGCTTCCTTCAAAAAGGCCATGGCCGAATTCCTTCCCATTCCTTGCCCCCATCCTTTCCCGTCTCTAAAGACCACGTTGTTAAAAAGGGACGTTAAACTGTTACAAAAAAAAAAAAAATCCACCGTCTTCAGATGTGGAGACATCTGGACTGGTCGACTGACCCATAGATACCCTATCTATGAAGATGGCGGAACTAGATAGATACATAGATATGTTCACTTTGATCACATGTGAGAATAATCTCGGGGATGTGGAACAGTACATACACTTATTTTTAATATCAATATTACTATATAATTGATAATATTGACAAGTTAGCTACAACCCATTAGTATAACCAATATCTCCTGTAATCTATACATACAATCCCGAGTTAATTAATACTTATGGGGATACGTTGCCCATATAAACAATATCGTAGTTTACGATATGGAAGACGAAACTCTTATCCATGTATTTAATGTAACCAATAAATAACACATATACATATGCACATTACATTGAAATAACATATCAATGCGAATGTTAATAATACTTCCAGCTGCTGTATTGGCGGCAATGTAGTCTCCGTGTTTAGTACGCCTCGCCAGCGGTATACTCTCTCTGGTTGTTTTTATCGTTGCCCCGGTTATGGTCAGCGAGCATCGTTGCTACTGCATTAGCAGCCGCCGCGACAACGACGGAACTGCGCTGACAACTGTTAAGGCCACGATGTGTTACCGCCATACCAGCCCCCCACGGGGTTGATGAGGCTACGGCTGAGAAGATGTTTGGGGAACTTTAGCCGGCGACCGGATCTTGTGGTTCTCGGGTTGTCCGGCGTATCGTGATCTGTAGTTGTCGTTGATTTGTTGACTGATGTACTAGGTAGTTCTGTCACAGCACTACGTTCGATATTAGTACAATCGTCATTGAGCAGGAATGCAGGTTTCACTCTTTCTCTGCTGACACTTACTGTTTATCTTTATTTAAAACAGTTAAAGTTCTATCCTGGCGATCTAACACGCGGTGTGGGCCAGTGTATGGTGGCTGGCTGCAGGGCACCATGTACCGAATCATCCCGAAGATACACGTGAGTGCACTTTTCAAGGTTCTTGAAAACAAAGGTCGAACTATGACCATGTCTGGTGGCTGGTGTTGGACATAGTCTGCGCATTTGTTGACGAAGTTCGTCCACGAAGTCGGATGTATCTTCCAGACGTTCTACCGACGCGGTGCACAGTAATTCACCTGGGAGGCGTAGTGGTTCACCGTACACAAGTTCGGCAGAAGAGGTGCCG
Source organism: Vandiemenella viatica (assembly GCA_031002005.1). Classification (NCBI taxonomy): domain Eukaryota; kingdom Metazoa; phylum Arthropoda; class Insecta; order Orthoptera; family Morabidae; genus Vandiemenella; species Vandiemenella viatica. Next base: position 197,894,094 of record JARYHS010013631.1, read on the forward strand.
AGGTCTTCTTTGTAGGCACTACGAATATCGAGAAGAACGATGGGAAGGGCTTGCAGCCAGGACATACCGGGATGACACATAATAGCTGCTTTGAGTTGACGATGGAATCTCTCCACCATGCCATTTGAGCAGGGGTGCCAGCCAGTGGTGCGGGTTCTTAGCGTTCCAGTCAGGAGACCCAGGTTCCGGAGCTGTACAGATTCAAACTGCCTGCCTTGGTCGGTGGTAATACGTAAAGGTGATCCAAATCGTGAAATCCAGCATGCTACGAATGCGTTCGCAACGTCCTCTGCAATGATGCGTTCTAAAGGCCAGACCTCTGGCCAGCGAGTAAATCTATCGATGGTTGTTAGGCAATAACGATAGTTTCCTGACGCTGGAAGTGGTCCGGTTATGTCCAAATGAACAAGTTGAAACCGGGCAGATGGCATTGTAAAGTTTCCGACTGGTGCGATTGTGTGTCGCGTATCTTTGGCGCGCTGACAATCTTGACAGGCTCGGACCCATGCGCGGCAATCTTTCGCCATGTTAGGCCAGACGAAACGTTCTGATACCAAATGAGTGGTAGCTCAGGCCGTGAACAGACGAAAAAGCTGCTTTTCGGAATGATGTGGTGATAAAGGGACTGGGTTTTCCGGTTGAGGTGTCACAAAAGAGGATAGTGGTACTGCCAGGTACTGGGACTTGCTCCAAGCGAAGTGATGTTTCGCCATTGATAAAAGAACGGATTTCCGGATCGTCCTTCTGAGAGTCTGCCAGAGCGGAAAAGTTCAAGGTTCTGTCTGCGATTCCGTCCGCCCGGGACAGTGCGTCTGCGACTACATTGGAAGAACCTTCAATGTGTTCAATATTGGTGGTGAACTGCGCTATGAACGATAATTGATTCAGTTGCACAGGCGGGAGCTTGTCACGGCGTTGCTGAAACGCGTACGTAAGTGGCTTGTGATCGGTGTGAATTGTAAACTGGTGGGCTTCCAAGATGTGCCGAAAGTGTTGAACGGCTTCGTAGATAGCGAGTAACTCGCGATAGTACGCTGGCCATTCTGATTGCTTTGGTGAAAGCTTCTTAGAAAAGAAGGCTAAAGGCTGCCACGTAGCGTTTATGTGCTGTTGTAGACAAGCTCCTACAGCTGTGTTGGAAGCATCAGTAAACAATCCTAGAGGTGCGTTGAGATCGGGATGAACTAGTAGCGTCGATTTGGCAAGGCTGGCTTTGAAGGCATTAAACGTGCTTTCCAGGTTCTGATTCCAAGGTACAGGTTGAGAGCCTCGTAGGTTGGATACTGCCGAGTGGAGAGAAGCCTGGTATTCTGCTGCTAAAGGCAGGAAACGGCGGTAAAAGTTCACCAATCCCAAAAAGCGTCTGAGTTCACGGACTGTCTGTGGAAGGGGGATGTTTTGCAGGGCGCTGATCCGTTCTGGTAGTGGTCGAGTGCCAGTGGCAGAGACTTCGTATCCCAAGAAGGTAACACTTGGAGAGGCTAAAACACTCTTACAAGCGTTAACGAGAATCCCATAAGGTGACAGCGTTTGGAAAAGTGATCGCAGATGGCGCTCGTGCTCTTCAGGGTCCTTAGAGAATATCAATTTGTCTTCTACATAAGCGAAGGTGAAGTCTAAGGCAGATAGGACTTCATCAATGAAACGCTGAAAGGTCTGTCCGGCATTCCGCAACCCGAAAGACATAAACGGAAACTCAAAAAGTCCAAACGGTTTAGTAATTGCTGTCTTTTGAATGTCGTCCGGGTTCACAGGAACCTGAGTGTAGGCTTTTACTAGGTCGATGACTGAGAAGATAGTGCATCCACGCAACTGGTGGCTGAAATCATGGAGATGGTGAGGTGGATACCTATCTGGAATTGTCCGTGCATTGAGAGCTCGATAGTCTCCACAGGGACGCCAACCCTTGTCTTTCTTTGGTACCAGGTGAAGAGGCGAGGACCAAGGTCCCTTTGAGCGGCGTGCAGTGCCCTCCATTAACATTGCTTCGAATTCTTTCTTAGCTATCTGAAGACTGTCTGGAGCGAGGCGACGAGCACGACAAGAGACAGGTGGTCCAGGTGTTGTACGAATGAAATGTATGGTAGAGTGCTTTATTTCTTTCGGCATTCCAGGTGGGCGCGTGAGATCTGGGAAATCTGGCAATATTTCATGAAAAACTGTTGTGGCCTTTAGTGATTTCACACTAGGTTGCTTCCAGTTAGCCGGCTGTACAGGCACTGACAATCCTGTCAAGCTGTCAATGATAAGCTTGTTGTGACAATCCGGGAGCAGGTGATATTGTGCAAGGAAATCGGAGCCTATGATAGGAACAGCTATATCAGCTATTATAAATCTCCAAGATAAATCGCGTCGCAATCCGAGGTTCAGCTTGAGAAACAAAGTGCCATAGGTATGAACAGTAGAGTCATTTGCCGCTACAAGTTCATATTTATTGCGTTGATGACGCCCTTTTACAAAATCTTTCGGGAAACAGCATAAATCAGAACCAGTATCGATTAAAAATTTTCGTCTGCTGTTTTTGTCAAAAACAAAGAGGCGGTTACCACCTATTTGCAGCCGTTTACCGCCATCACTGGCTGGTTTAACTGAAAGTTACATGGTTGTTGGCATTTGCGAGCTTGGCCGTGAAAACGGCGGTGGTATCAGCAAACCTGAGAGGTGTCAGTACGCGGCGAAGAATCACGGCTGTTGTGAGCGTGCCGCGGCTTCGGAGGCTGGCTTCGAGAACGAGAACGTGTGCGAAATGAGGCTTGCAATTTTTTTATTTTATTGGCATTTGGTTAGAGACCATACAGCCAATCTACATTTTTACAAAGCTTCTTACATCCATTTGCGTAACTTATCTATTTACACATTTCCTTATCTATATTAGGTAAAACTTATTACAATCTTGTTGAATGTATATGCTATTTACAATATTCAAATTTCAAGTGCCTTCTTAAGTACCGTAATCTAAAAGGGTTGCTAGACAATACATCAACTAGACTTATTAATCGGCGGTTCTTTATATCCATTATTTTCTATTGATTAGTCTAAATCGCCGTATTTCTTTGCAAAATCATCTGTAGAGGGTTGATCTATCTGGTGTTGGCCTCAATCGGTAGATTGATGAGGATACTGTTAATTTTGCCAAGCTAGTTGTTGTGCTTGCGCGGAAGTGGGGTTGTGCTGTGGTTTGGGCTTTAGGTTTGAAATATAGTAATTTCCTGTTTTAACTTACAAGATTGGTTAGAATTCTACCCCTCCATCTTTTAAGTATCTGGCGAGGATGCTAAGTATTACTTTGTTGTTGCTGGAAAGTAGGAGGGTTACGTTTGTCGGAAAGGGGAAGCCGCAAGATCTTTCATCATTTGGTCCTGGAGTTGTTGGTATTTATTGCATGAAAAAATTATGTGATTGATGTCTCCTATTGCCTGGTCTGAGCAGTCGCAGTATGGGGAATCTCTCAACCCTATTCGGTGTAGGTGGCTGGGGAAGTTACCGTGGTTAAATCGGGCTCTCGATATCGTAGTGATTAATCGTCTGCTACTGTTCCAATTGTAAAACCAAGGTTTTGGAGATATGCTTGGTTGAATGGTTGCATAATATGAGGCTTTGATTTTTGAGGAGATCGTCCATTCCTCTTGCCATTTTTCCTTGGCTCTTACTTTGATATTATGTGTTATATCCGAGATCGGTAGTTGCATGTTGATTACCTCTCCCTCATGGATATCTTGTTTTGCCAGGGCGTCCACCCGTTCGTTATGCTCGATGCCACTGTGAGATGGGATCCACATCAGAGTAGTCGTAATGCCAAGTTCCCGGTTCCGTTTCAGTTGTTGTAGAATTTCCAATACAATAGTTTGAGTATGGCTATTCCACGTAGTATTTTGTAAGCTCTTTAGTACGCTGAGGGAGTCCGTCAGGATGACGACTTTGTCCATGTTGGTACTTTGGGTATATCTGATGGCTTCCAGCAGGGCTTTTGCTTCAGCTGTACAGATGGATGCCTCTTCGGTTAGCGAAAATTGAGTCGATTTACCTGTATTGGGACAGAAATATGCCACTTTTACTCTATTATTTCCAGTGGTTTTCGATCCGTCTGTGAATATTTTAAGAGTGCTGTTGTCTGGTTTTGATAAGAATCTGGATATCTTGTGGATCAAATTTCCGGATTTGGCTTCCTCCCAGAGGATTGTGTGGGTTCTTTCTAGACGAAGCTCGAAAGGTTCTTGAAAGATTGGGAGCATATTATACGAGGATATTTTGTCTTTGTATTTTAGCCAGAATTTATAGGCGTTTAACAGGGGAAGACGAGCTCGACTTTTCGCTCTATTTGCTATGGTTGATAACCTCTCGAGACGTTCATGAATGGGGTGGTTATTGAGTGATAATCTTTCCATTAAAAAATTTTCAGTTGAGGCTTGCAATGTAGCCAACTGCTGCGAAAGTTCTTCTACTGTATGTGCTTTGCAAGCTGACTTACCTCGGTATTAGCAGGTAACATGCCGATAGCATTAACATCGGCGTGCAGAGCAGGTGTAGAAACTTCCATTATTTTGTCGGCTAGTATTGCAACTTTGTCTAGAGGTGTGTCGACTTGAGTTTGCAAGATAGCTTGTACCTGTGACGGTAGGCGCTGGATCCATAATTGCCGGAGGAGATTGAGTGGCACCAGCTAATGATCTTAAGTGTCTTAAAAACTGGGATGGTTTTCGGTCACCAAGCTCTTCCTCCATTAACAGCTGGCGAACTCGCTGCTCTTCTGATGCAGAGAGGCGACGAATTAACACGTTACGCAAGTGTTCATATGCATTTTCAGGAGGTGGATTTATTATAATATCTTCAACTTCGGCCGCATAGCGGCTGTCCAGCTGTGAAATTATATAGGCATACTTCGTTAAGTCTTGCGTAATGCCCGCGATGCCAAATTGTGCTTCTGCCTGTGCTAACCACAATGCCGGTTTGTCCGGCCAGAAAACTGGTAATTTCACGGCAAGACGGTTAACAGATGTGCCAACCTGCGAGACCGTAGTATGCGAGGGTTGCTGTTGAAGCATTTGCTGTAGCAGAATGTGATTTTGCTCCTGTAGCTGGCGTAGTTGTTCTTGAAGTTCGTCCATTATACAAAAGAGTTCGGGTTTTTCGTCGTCGGGGTCACCAATTATGGGGATACGTTGCCCATATAAACAATATCGTAGTTTACGATATGGAAGACGAAACTCTTATCCATGTATTTAATGTAACCAATAAATAACACATATACATATGCACATTACATTGAAATAACATATCAATGCGAATGTTAATAATACTTCCAGCTTCTGTATTGGCGGCAATGTAGTTTCCGTGTTTAGTACGCCTCGCCCATGGACGAAGGAAATATATGGAGGAGAAGTGACGTTAAATCGGTGAAGCAGGCTCTAAACTCTCCCGCATGGCGGCAGCAGCGGTATTGCGCTTCCAAACATTGCGATGTTCCCAGTATATCCCGAAAACTAAGCAAGATATCGAAAAATTTTATTCTTTATTTTCGATTTGTCTCGTCGTGTTACATAAGAATCGATCATTAAATTTGACTTTTGCGAAATTTTTCTTCTCCATTTCAACTCAAGAAACCTCACTTTTGATACAGTATATCTCTAGAACTAGGTGAGATATCGAAAATTTTTATTCTTTATTTTTCATTTGTCTCGTCTTTTTAAATAAGAATCCATCATCAAATTTGACTTTAACCAATTTTTTCTTCTGAATTTCAACCAAAACCATTTCACATTTGGGACAGAATATCTCTAAAACTAAGCAGAATATCAAAAAAAATTATTCTTCATTTTTTATTTGTCATATCGAGTTACATAATAATCCATCACCAGATTGTGGCGTCACCTTTATCCTAGAGTCCCCTTGAGGTTTTTGTATATATTCCCCGTGTCTGTATGGAAGCGGCCATGCCCCCTCCACTCCGGCCATGCCCCCCCACTCCTCCTCCGCCCTGCTTCACTTCAATGCGTGGTGAAGGTCTCTTGCGTCGTCTCCATATATTTCCTTCCTCCATGGCCTCGCCAGCGGTATACTCTCTCTGGTTGTTTTTATCGTTGCCCCGGTTATGGTCAGCGAGCATTGTTGCTACTGCATTAGCAGCCGCCGCGACAACGACGGAACTGCGCTGACAACTGTTAATGCCACGATGTGTTTCCGCCACATACTTATTATGTGGAACAGTGTACACACTTGTTACCAGCATCTAATAACCAGTTATTTCTTACCAACCAGTTACCATGATAAGTTTCACTGTAATTTGCGACTACATATTATATCATGTTAGTTGCTATTTATGTGAAACAGTACACACACCTATTAACAATATCAACTAAATTACCAACAACTCATAAGCTGTCAATTACTTAAAAACCTGTTAGTATGATAATTTTTCACAGCAGTTTTTAGTGCATGCTATCCCATGTTAGTTACTATATATGAGTGAAATTTTGTAAACAGTGTAATTACTTCATTTGTCAAAAGTTTCAACAGAAAGAAAAAAAACCATATATCATTTTAGTAATTGTGGACAACTTTGTCACCTTCCCCTTCCATACATCATATATACTATTTTATCAGTCATTCTTAGTTACCAAATTCCAAGAAGAAAATTCTTTCACAGAGTAAAATGGGTTCTGAAGCAGAAACTCTTTTTAGTTTTAACTTAAAGTAGTTGGGTTTTTGTAGATAACATGTAATTTCCGTTGGTAAGACATTGAATAAGGAAGCTCCAGTAAATAAATATTAACCCTTTCTTTACAATTGACAGTGATTTGTAATCCTTGGGAATATTGTATTTATTCCTAGTATTATGGCTATGTATGTCAGCATTAAGATTGAAGTGTTCAAGATTTTCCACTACAAATGACAGTACGGAGTATACATACTGTGCTGGTATTGTTAGTACACCCAGGTTTTTAAATAGATTTCTGCACGACGTCAGTGGGCTTGCTCCACAAATAGTTCTTATAGCACGCTTTTGCAATTTAAATACCCTCTGTGCTGGTGACGAGTTTCCCCAGAATGAGATGCCATAAGTGAGCAGGGAATGAAAATATGCAAAATATACTAACTTTCTGGTTTCTATATAATATCGTGTTTTCACAACACAATCCGGCGGTGCACCCGTGAAGACTTGTAGTTGTACGCCGGAAAAGTTTTCGTTCTTAAATTTATTTTACTAGTTTACCAAAGGTAACTGGTAACTTACCACTGTAGTAAGTTTTAAGGTATTATTTTAAATATCTTTATAGTGAGATCAGGCCTCCAATCTTTGTGATTTGCTAGCTGAAATTATGTTTAAGGTACTGCTAAGTATTTACATCAGATAAAATAATCATTTTTACTGAAACTTAAAAAAAATGTTATATTTAATACTAAGTTTGGTAAATTGTACTTCAAAAAGAGTAAATTGGCAGTTTTGTCACCCAAAAGTCTATTACGATTAGCATCCTGCTGCACTGAAAAATTGCTCATTTGGAACGCTTGTTACAGGTGATGATAAATATATGCGGCCCATGTGTCATAGACCAAATTTTTTACTATTATTGTTAACAGCTTTTTTAACAATCAGGTGCAGCTGCTGATGTGCTGCACAATCAATATTATCTACGTCAGATAAAGTGGAGGAACTATTCATGTTGGATTCCCCATCTCTTACCATGCAGTGCACATTCTGTTTGGGATTCCCCACCCTTCAAACATATTTTGAAATATTTCCGAAATGTAATCTCCCATTTGGCGTTCTTCAAGTATCTCCGCTTTTAAAACAATATTTTCCCTTATAAAATCTTTTGTAATGTTCTGGAAACCAATGAAACACCTTTCCAAAAAGCCTACCACATATAGGATGTTAAGGAAACTCTCTCAAAAAGTCTTTATTTTCGATCCTTAAGTTTTCTGCAGATAAATTCCGTAAAATATTTCCTGCCTTTTAGAACATAATTTGCATTAACATTATGCAGCAATCGTTGGAATCCAAAATCTTCTACGAGTTGAAAAGGTAATCCGTATAAAGCTATCATTTCTGCAATTAAGTAGTTTTAAATAATTTTTATTTTTTTATTATCCCACATTTTGACTTTTTCTATGTATTGGTTAAAAAATGTTTTTCTATATTCTCTTTTTACCGTTTTTAAAGACGTTCCCTACTGAAAGTGTTCGCCGGCAATCTTCATAGCGGAGCCTTCTTTTAAGAATAACTCATATTTTTGTGGGTGTTTCGAATGAAGATGATTTTTTAAGAAAGTTTTATATTCATGGGAATACATTCCTTCACAGAGTTTGTATTTAGCAGATTCGTCATTTACTATCGTAAAATATTTCCATATTACACTACTATACTTTTTTGTATAAATTGTTTTTATTTTAATTTTACTTAAAAAACAGAAACGTATATAATCTACGCAGTCCTATGTCATCCTAAAATATAAACATAAATACGCAAAGTTCAAGGTCAAAACACGTCGCGTAAGCTGGACGTTCGTCGATAATAGATCGTAGTTGACGGCTTTTCCACTGTCGGCCAAGTTGAGAAAGTTGAGATCCGTATTCGCGGATCTAGACAATAATGATCCGTATCTGTATCCGTATCCGCGGATATACATTTTTAACGATCCGGCACATCACATTAAGACTAGCAGTTACCCGCGTCTTCGTCCGCGTTGAAGAGTGTTGCAAGTAATATGATTTTCTGGAGAGGTTTGGTTGCTGGGTTGCCAGGGCGTCCAGCTGGTAATGGAAAAGTCCGCAGTCTGAATCCCAGTCTCGGCGAGGATTTTCATAGGTCCTTAGCTTGACCTTCACATAACACAACAGCCTATGCCAAAGGTGAGGTACGCCTGAATGCTCACGTACTTCACTGTCCATTTATGTCCGGTAGAATTACTGGGTTAGGTTAAGCGGCTGTGAAAGGGGCTGACTGCGCAGACGTAAAGAAGCCTTGTCTTCAGGTCTATACGACCATATAATTTATTTTAGAGTTATTTTATTAGTAATAGTAGTAATAAATATTGCAATAACATAACAAATATTTATTTATGTTCCACAACAACTTCATTGAAGTTTTAAAACAATGAAAATATTCTGTATGCTAGGAGTATTTTCAGTTTAATACATCGGTATATACAATACTAGCTCGTACCCGTGACTTCGTACGCGTGGATTAAGAATTTTTTGCCAGAACTGAATATAGAAAGTTGTTGGTAAGGAAGGATTGGACCCAAACAGCACCGAGTCGGCATAATATGACAGAAAAGCTATCACAATATCATTCTACCGTCGAACCAGTCTCTTGATGAGAATCAGTTTCCAACATATTTCTGTCACCATTCGATAAGGTCTCAAAATTTCGTGACTACAACTATTAAACATACCGGAGAAAATGTCCTGTGCCCTTCATACAGATTTTCTTATCAAATTCCATCAACATCGATATAACTATTTGGTCGTCAAAACGTAACAAAAAGACAGAGACTTACTTCCGCATTTATAGTATTATTACTGCGGTTCACACACTCTCTCTCTCTGACTGCGAACAACCCCTGAGGAATCATTATAACGTAAAAAAGTGTACACCTACAGCATTGCAAAACTACCTACGATTTGCCTCGCATTGCATCTCTAACTTTGTGATATCTACAGTTTAACATTCAATCCGAATAACTTACGGCCCAGGTGTGACTCTTATGATCAAAAACAGTTTTTAAAAATCTTAGCCTCCACGGAGATTTGAACCGGAGACCACGACCCAAAAATTTATAACCAAGCGCTTTAACCACTGAGCTGTCTGAGCGATACACGGAAAAAGCAGTATACAGACGTCCATATCCAACGCGTCTGTTTATCGCCATTCAGTAGTATTTAGATTTTATGAGACAACATGTATTATTTATACACATAATTTTTCAAACAAATGTAGACAGTATTTTTCTCCTTGTTTCAAAGCATAAGTGTGCAAAGTTACATCGAGATAGGATGAAAACTGTGGATTTGTATGAAGAACAAACAAACAAACGTACATACATTCATCTTTATATATATAGATTGTATGACTTGTTATTTTCTGAAGAAAAAAAAAACATGTAAATTTTTTGCACTCGATACCCGCGAGCAGGCAACATACAATTGACCATGGGAAAAGCAAGTAGTATCCAAATGTATTCCCACCACTTTTAACGTTTGACACTGTGATTTATTAATTGTAATTGAAAAATCAATTTTTAATGGGAACTGTAATCTTTTAAATTGAAAGGGTATATTACTGGGAATAACTGGAATACGCGGAATTAATACGGCTTCTCCTTTAGATGCACCGGTAAGAATTGTCGCCTTCACAATGTTTCTTCCTAGTTCTGTGACTCGTAATCTGTTGCCATTGCAGAATCTTGGGGGTTCGAGATTACGCATCAGGAGAACTGGAGCGCCAACCTAAAGCTCAGTTTGTGGGACGGCACCCCAAATAACTCCAAAAGAGTTTAAAAACTCGACGGGATAGGTGGCAGCATCGTCAGTTGATATTACTGTATCGATGGAATAGTATGTTGTCACTTCTCCTGCTATTACCTCTAATATTTGTTTATTTATTTTGGCAACAGAGTCATTTTTAGGAGCAAGTATTGTCCTCTCACATAACCAGTTTTCGTCGTTAATATTTAGTTGTATAGCTGGGAAAACATTAGTAATGAGCTCGTGTTCCGAGCTGACAACATTGCAGATTTTATTTATTTATTTCTCGCGTCCAGGACATAACAAGTTGAAAAAACAAATAACATTAATTAATTAATATTAAACTATAAACACAATTATATAGAATGTGACCAGAATTCCGCAATCTTGATGGCCTTCTCGTTTGCCCTGTAAAGGTCGTCGATATTGCAGGTTTCAGGGAGATTCCTGCATATCAGAAGATGTTGTGGGTTCTGAAGCTCACCACATTCACATAGATCGTTGTCAGTAGTGTACCCCCATTTTTTAATATTATATTTACATCGGGACACTTCAGTTCTTAATCTGTTTAGAGCCCTCCATAGAGCATATGGCTGATTACACCCCGCAGCCGGTGCCTCTTTGATGTTCCTCCACTGTTCTTCAGGCAACGAATTTCGCCATAGTTCTAGACGGCGTGCTCCAGTAGAAGATGTTATGGCTGTAGTTTATTGTACGAAGCTCTTCCTTGACTTCAGCCTTGTGGGTTGAGGTTCGTGTCCAAACAAAAGGTGTCTGGGGTCTGTTTCTTGTTTCCTCTTCTCTCTCTCTGCAGCTGTTTTCCTGCGAATGTCAGGTGGTGCTATACCCATGATTTGGTATATTTTACTAATAGGAGTTGGTTTTAGGCAACCTGTTACAATGCGACCAGTATCATTCAATGCTATATCAACCTGCTTAGCATGTGCAGAGTTTTTCCAAACTGGTGCTGAGTATTCGCTGCAGAGAAACTAAGTGCCAGGGCAGATGTACGAAGCACATTTGGATGTGGTCCCCAGGAGGTACTTGTAAGTTTCCGGATGATGTTGTTCCGGGCAGATACTTTAAGTTTCAGATCCTCACAATGGGTTTTGAATGTGAGAGATCGATCAAGCTTTACTCCTAGATATTTAGGTGTATCGCAGTGTAGTAGTTGTTGCCCCCTCCAGTTGATGTTCAACTTCCTTCTGGCTTCTCTGTTTCTCAGATGGAATGCACAGACCTGAGTTTTTACAGGGTTGGGCTTCAAGTGATTAGCATCATAATACTTGCCCATATCTTCAAGAGCTGTTGTCAGCTTCACCTCCACCGCCTCAAAGGTTGTGCCTTGAGCTGCAACTGCTGTGTCATCAGCATAAATGAATGCTCTTGTTCCAGGAATAATTGGTTGATCATTTGTATATATGTTGTACAAGAGCGGGGCCAGCACACTACCCTGAGGGAGGCCATTCTTCTGAGTTCTCCATCGACTCTTCTTATTGTGGAGGGTGACATAAAACCTTCTGTTTTGTAGTAAACACTGGATGACTTGTGTTAGATGGTAGTCTTTTGTGATGGAATATACCTTACTTATCAAAATTTTGTGGTTGACTGTATCATACGCCGCTGTGAGATCGATGAATGCCACACCTGTAACCTGTCCTCTTTCATACCCATCCTCTATATACTGTGTGAGGTTAAGAATTTGGCCGCAGCATGACCTACCAGGTCGAAATCCAGCCTGTTCCTTTATAAGCATTTTGTCAATGCACTCTGAGATACGATTGAGGATCAATCTCTCCAAGACTTTGTATAAATGACAAAGGAGTGAAACTGGTCGGAAGTTTTTTGGATCTGTTGGATCCTTTCCAGGCTTTAGCAGTGCCACAACTTTGGCTTTCCGCCAAATCTTGGGGATCTGTAAGTTGGAGGTGCAGGCATTCATTAAATTCAAGATCCACTGCTTTGTAGCTGGGCCAAACATTTTAATTTGCTCTGTTCTCAGGTCATCTAAGCCTGCAGCTTTGTTAATCTTCAAAGACTGCAAGGCGGCTTCCAGTTCTATCAGTGTGAATGGATTCCCAAGATGGTCTTGCTCGTCAGAGTGCCTTTGGAACTTTCTTTTTTTCTGGACTTCTTCTAGTCTTTCCATTCAGTAGCAGTTGGTGTGCTATTTGATTTGGACTAATTTTAAGGAGACTAGGTGGAGTGCTACTTGGATCACTATTGAGGTTTTTCAGTAATTTCCAAGCCTTACGACTATTCTGTTTCATGTTTAAATCTGACATTAAATTGCACCATTTATCCTTTCTAGCAGTAGACACAGCACGTAGGAGATCTTCACCTGTCTGTATGGTTTCTTCAGAAAAAGGATCTTCTTCGTAAAGGTGCCCGTATCTCTCAAGAAGAAACTTGGAGTCATTATCCAGTCCAGCGACATAAGTTGTTCTACAGCCTCGAGGAATATGTTTCCGTGAGATGGCTTTAACTATTTCAATAAATTTTTCGTATGCATTTGGAGATGGGTCGAGGTTTAGCACTTCCTTATCTAGTTCTTGAGAGAACTTTCCCCATTGTGCTTGTTTGAAATTGAATCTTCTTTTAAACTGAACAGACTCTGGCTTCACTACTGCTTCAACAGTGCAGATAATTGGTCTATGTTGGATACGTGGGATTGGCTCCATAACATTCTTCTTTGACTGTTTGGCAATGTGTTCACTGACAAAGATGTTATCTGGGTTGTATCCACCCTGCCATCTTCCACTAATAAAAGATGGTGGCAACTTTGGGTCATATATTAGCATTAGGCCCATATGTTCAACCCATTCTTCAAGGTCCTCTCCATTTTTATCAGTTTCCCTGTAGCCCCAGGATGTACTGTGGCAATTGAAGTCACTCATAACAATCTTTGTTTGATGGGAGTGGAAGTTAGGTGGTTCTGTGAATCTAAATTCGGCATTTGGTGGCTTATACACTAATGTCACGGTGCATGATTTGATTTCGGTGGTCAGTATCTCTATTTCGCCATCTGAGGTTACCCCAGTTGAAAGAATCTTTAGATCTGGTTTGGCGAAAACTGCACTGCCATACTTTTCCCTTGGTCTCTCATTAATAAGGTTCATTCCACTGATTTTTGGCCTTCTGTCATTTGGACCTCTATGTTTCTCTTGAACCAATAAAAAGTCACATTTTGAGTGTTTACAAATATCAGATAATAAAATCTCTTTCTCTGGTGATATACCTTCGATGTTTATCGATACAATTGAAAGAGCTGGCTTTGAAAAAAAACGTTTATTTTGAAATTTGCCCTGGTGGTGGAAGGATCTGCCATTAGGATTATTCCTAATGTTGCCCAGGGTACGCCCGATCGTATTAGTTTTCATATTTCACTATTCTGCACGATCTTCGAGGAGGCTCCTTCCGTGTACCCCAACATTGCAGAAATCAGATATGAAGTGAAACATTCCATCCTCATCTATTTGCAGACGACCATCTCCAATTTCCAGCAGCTTTAGGGCTTTTGAATCTGATTCAAGATTGTTATATAACTGGACTCGCAGGTTTGTGATGAGATTCAGCTTTTCCACCGTAGCCTATAGTGGCGACGCCTTGAGGCAGGTGTTCATTTCATCTGCCGGCGTACCACTCTCAATAACGCGAAGAATCTGGTGGAAATTGCCAGCCAGCAAAACCACTACACCTCCCATCGGCGTTCGGTTGCCGCGTATGTATTGCAGGCGCGATTTAGGGTCTCAACTGCACGCTTGTTTGACATAGTGCACTCGTCCAACACTATCAACTTACACTGCTGCAAGAAAGTACCACGGCTGCTGTTCTTGTTTATATTGCACCTAGGGATTTCTTCGGTTCTAAGATTAAGCGGTAACTAGAAAACAGAATGCTCAGTCCGTCCACCGCTCATCAATGTTGCAGCAATACCCGAAGATGAAACAGCCAGCGCTATATTTCTGTCTTTGCGAAGTTGTGCCAAAAGCAGATTGAGAAAAAATGTTTTTCCCGTGTCCGCTGGTGCGTCTAGAAAAAAGATACCTCCATCCTCATTCTCGACAAGTCGCAATATTTTGTTGAAGATTTCCCTCTGTTCAGGCAATAAACGTGGCTCCATTTCTGTCACGTACACCTCTAAAGCTGCGGCGTCATAGTTGAGCACTCTAATTACATCACTTGACAATTCTCTCATGCGCTGTGGTGTATGCATACCAAAATCAGCTAATTGTTTCCCCTGTATTGATAATATTTTGTCCTCAATCAATATAAGTGTTTCGTTGAAAATATAATTGTTATCTGCCTCATTTATTCCTTGAAATCTGTGAGTGATGTCTTCTGACAAAGATTTTTTATACTTCTCCCATAAATAGAGAAGGTTGGATAATCTGCATGTGCTTATTAAAATAGCAAAAAGATCTCTTACTTTTGCTGGAGAGCGACATAACACATCTTCCTCCATCGTAGCTAGCGTCCCAGTGGTTATCGTCTTCCAGTAGCCCAAACCTCTCACACGCTTCTCTGTACGTTGTCTGTTGTTGTCCATTAACTGTCTTGAGTTCATGGAAACTCGTCGGTCCTCCCACATGGTTGAGCAGTATCCACAAGCAGTAACACGCGAAGTTGCTAACGTGAACGGTGTATATGCGGCCCAGTGCATCTCCTGCATTCACATCTGGCCAGTTCTCAACTGGAGTTCCCAGTCCACGGCGCTTCCACTCTTTCCTTGAAGGGTTCCATGTATAATAGCAAGGAACTTCGGCGTAAAGTAGTGTTTTGCAAAATGATCCTCTTTGCAAAGTTTAAAAAATGCAGTTAATGTCGTCTTAGGAGGTGTCGCCAGTTTTTCGCGAAAATTCTGCTCTGTGAAGAAAAATCTTTCACCATTTGGTAAATGTACAGCCAGGTGGGTCACAGTGGGGTGTCTTTCGTGCAGCGGAAGACTCAAGATCCGCTACGCTGCTTCATTACCGCTCACATTTCGCCCAGCCCTAAACGACTGCACTTCGTCTCTGGGATCAATATTTGCGATCCCTTTCTGAACAGTGAAAATAGCTTTATCATTCCCCTTGTAAATATATTTGCAGATGTATTTTATCGCCTGCACTGAGTTACAAAACTTTACATTTATGTGGACATTAAATATTCTTGAAAGTAAGGGGGAGTACGGTGCTGTCCAGCTATTGTTCACCACAATTTCCTCGCGATTGCCGCCGATTCTTATTTGGGTAGTGTGCCCTCCGTCATCGGGGGCTCTCCGTCTGTACAGTGGATACTCATTGTTATTTGTTTGAGTTTGTTTTAATAGCATTCGAGGATATTTTTTCGTACATTTCCTGTCCTTCATGCACGGTGATGTTTGATTTTGTATACCACAGGGTCCGTGGATCATGTATGTAACTACTATGTCGTATAGTCTTTTGTCAGTGTAAGGATCAGGGATCTCAGCAGATACAATTTCATCGATCTGGTTTGGACGCAACTTTTCCTTGAGCCACAGCAATAAATGCACGTGGGGCAGTCCACGCTTTTGCCACTCAATAGAGTACATGAAACATTGAGTCTCACCAAATAATTTACCTTTAGTGAGAACAGCAACTAATTTTGGGACCTTTATTTTAAAAACTCTAGCTATCAGATCGTGTCTGTCGGTCACTCTTTGTCCAGGCATACGTTCTTCCGTAATTTCAGTCCAGGCGGGGTTGCAGGTAAGAGTGATGAAAAGGTCCGGTCGCCCGTAACTGCGAACGTGTAAGCGAATGCGTCCTGCATGTACTCGTGGAGGTACCTTGGGCTGTTTACAAATGATGATGGAAGGATCACCATTTGTCCCAAATTATTAGGATTTACAGTACGGTCGGTTCTTACTGCATCCTGTAAATGAATATAATTTTCTACGCGCAGCTTGTTCTGATTTAGAGATATGTATCTCAATCGCTCACTTTCCATCTTGACATACATATCTACCAGAAATTGATTCAGAAGTTGCCTACAGCGCAGAAGTAGATTAAAATCATTATGACGCACCATAATATGAAATGCATAATAATCCATACAGGATACCTTTTTATTTGGAACTGGTAGTCTGGTAGATGTATTAATTTGGGGTATATCAAAGTGATACCCCTCTTGTCCTTTCACAAATATCAGCGGGTACTCCAGAGTGTCGTAGAATCTATGCGTGTGGGCAATTCTGCAGACTGTTCCGTCGCGCGCTTGCAGCACGATGTCTCGTGTAGTGGTTTGTTCATTACCTGCTATCACCACTGCGATCTCGTTGCTTGTAGATGCGTTGTAGCATCTCTCGTGTTGTCCGCGTGGCACGCGGTCGGGGTGGATCACTACTTTGCAGCTTACATCGGACATGTTCTCCATAGCCGTTTTGAACTCCCTAACCAAGCCATTGTTGTTGTGTAATATCCGCTGTATTTTTGTATGGTCTCTTTCTCAGTCCCTTAAATAATTCTATAACGTCTTTCACTTTCTGCTTCTTCATCGCCCATGGATCCAATTTGGTTATATACTTGCCCCTGGATATTAAATGTCGGGGAAAATCCTTGCATTGCAACAATTCTATCGGCTCCAAACATATGGAAGCAAACATTATACTTTCTGATAATATTAAAACATCGCCGCGATTCATCCGTGTTGCAAGAAAACAGCTGTTTCAATGGTTCTACCGGCTTCTCTATTAAAGGAATGGCTACCTTTCCTCCTTAACAACACATTCCTGCAGTTTCTTCCTTCCATTTCAGAGCCCCGCAAAATCTGCATTCTTTATTCATTTTTTCCACTTTTAAGAGGCAGTGGCTACCATAATCAATAGTCGCATCGTAATGAAAAGCAGCTTTTCAAACACGCACCACGTGTTTTTAACGTACGCTTGCCGTCTCTGCGCCGCCCTATCGGCAACAGCTCGTCTAAGGGTTTCCAACTCATCCACGATGACATTAGCTCCTTGTGATGTCATTTTTCCGAAGTTTCAGCAACGCGTTGTGATGCTAAATGTCAGGCGTTCTGTCGTCGCCGACTTCTAGCAGGCTCCGGTGTTTCAAGGGCTCTTGAAATTGACTGACGGACTGACTGACTTGTTCTTCTCGCCGAGCTCGCATTTGCTCAGGTGTTTCAGCAACTCGTTGCAATGCCAGATAAGCAGCGTGTTGTTGTAGCCGCCTTTTCCATTGCTTTGGTGTTTCTGCAGCTCTTGAGATGGATTGCCGTTCGGCTTGTTGTCTGCACCGAGCTCGAGTTTTTCCTGGTGTCTCGGCAGATCTTCCCGACACCAAGTGTTCAGTTTGCTGGTGTCGCCCAACTTGCGACTGCTCCGGTAATTCAGCAGCCGCAGATGCCCCAAGACGTGCCAAGTGCTCAACCCTTTGTAGCTCTGCTTGAGGATTTGTCTCCTGGGTTTGAATTATTTTCATAGTCCTAGTTTTTTTGTATTTCTTTGAAAGATTTGACTTTCGTTTACCCGGCATCTCTTAAAATTACTAATTTCAAGTCCCGCGAATGAAAACGAATATGCTTTTAATTAATGGAAACTTAAAACGTCAAAATATTAGCAATACATTGATGGAATCAACTAAATATCCATAAAAATACTAACATTCAAAGAGCAAATGAATACTTAAGTAGCCCAAGGACATTAATTTCAGTTTTAAAAAAATGCGAAACTAAAAATGAATATTTTAACCTGCACAGAATATCTGAAAAAAAAATCTTTTACAAAAGAGAATTGCTCTTTCAATATTGATTTTGTTTTGAGGATATATCGGTTTCATCAATTAATTCTGCTTTAAAACAGAAACTTACCTATTATAGTAGACTAGTAATTAATTCTTTTATTCATATGATCAGCATTAATGTTGGTTTCTCTATCTTTGGAAACATTTGAATGCCTGCAGACCAGTTTACCATTGTTCGTTCGTTTCGATCCATTAATTCTGTGCTAATATATAAATTTCAATGTTAAAGTAGTAATTGATTCTTTCATCATAACTGGTTTCTCAATCTGCTAAAAGAATTGAATGTCTACCAGCAAATTACCACTCCGCTTGTCTGTTACTCCACTATCTGAATAAAACATCTATAAATTTAAAAACTTTACTTCGGGCAACGCCGCGTGTTCTGCTAAAACATCCAAGCTTATTATAAATCTTTTGATACAATATCGGTACACGACGTCACTAAAATGGCGCTCATGGAATAACTAATAATGTTTCAGTTATTCTGGCCTAGGCTGCACAACTCTTCTATTATTACAGCTAGAAAGTCAAAGCTTCTATCACTCGCGCATCAATACATTCACTATTGCATGTTAGTGACGTTATGATTGCCAAAATAAACTTGACTCATTTCAGATCGCGATGAACTCGAACCAAAATAATGAACTACATTCAGCCGCAACAACTATGTCGTCAGCATTGACAGTTATTGAAGTAACGTAATTAAAAATGTATACTAAAATGCTTGTAACTTACATTGTTCAATGGTAAGTCCATAATTATCCACTACTCTAAGACAACTTTCGTTAATATTGTTGGTCAAGTTTACATCGCGATAAAGTGACTGTTACTGCTCGTGATTTAGTAACGTGTATAATGAAATTAATTGGGATATTAATTTATGCTACACTAATTTGGAATCTTGATATAGACAATTCTGTTACTACTCGAAATGTAGTTCCAATGCATTTAATGTGTTTAGGTGTGTCCGAATCGTTTGATTTTGTAGCGGTAATAAATCAGAGATAGTGGTTTGGTTGAAATGCTACATGGACCAGAATGTTTTTGTTACAGTATAAGGCAGAAGGAATTTAGTTATTATTAGTAATCAATAAGCAGCTTTCATAAGCTCCATATAGCTTTGCATAAAGAACATTGACAATAATGAAGGGGTGGAAAAGGGGAGAGGGACTGGGTTTTTGTATAACTAGTGTCTACAGTGTTTTTCTATTTTTTTTTTAAAAAAAAAAAATATGCGTGTGCAAAGTTTCTTCGAAATGGGATTAAAAGTGTGGGTTTGTGTAAAAATTAAGCGGGTGGGAAAAGAGAGAGGGGTTGTGTTTTTGGAAACCATTTGTGGGCAGTATTTTTCTGTTTGTTTTAAAGTATGTGTGTGGAAATTTCCATCAAAATTGGTTTAAAATCTGAAGGTTTTTTAAATTATTTGCTGTAAGGGGGAAGAGGGTGTGGTTTTGGCCTGGAAAAGGAGAGAGGGATTGGGTTTTTGTAAAACTAATGTCTATAGTATTTTTATATTTAAAAAAAACAGTATATGTATACAAAGTTCCATCGAATTTGGATAAAAAGTGTGGGTTTGTGTAAAAATTAAGGGGTGGGAAGGGGGAAGAGAGTATGCGTTTTTGGAAACCATACATAGGCAGTATTTTTCTGTTTATTTTACAGTATATTGTTTAAATTTCTGTAGAAATCGGATAAAATCTGTTGGGTTGTTTAAATTATGGGGTGTTATGGGGAAGAGGGGGTGGTTTTTTGGAAACTTTATTTCTTCGGAACCATCTCCGACATGCTCTCTACAAGCCACCTAAGATTCGCCGTAATCGGAAGAACGGTTTAGGTGAGCATAGAGGACAAACAGATAGACAGACCGACAGAGAGACATTGACCAGGCAATTCTTCGCTATTGCTAAACTTGAGTACACATATAGATTAAATGTATGCATTTGAAAGTTTTTATTTACTAAAAATTAGATATTTATGTATAAATTTTCATTACTGTTTCATTAAGATTCAAGTTTATTGCAATGATTTTGGATATGCAATGGTTTTGGTGATTCCAGTCAGCATGTAAACAAAAAAAATCTTAATTTGTTTTGGAGATATATAATAAACACGGAAAAGTTGCGCGTGTAAATAATTCTTAAGAGGGGTGAGAAGGGAGAGCGGGTGCAGTTTTGTAAACTAAATATAAACATCATTTTCATTTATTCTAAAGCAAATGCTTGCAAACCTCCTTCGACACAAATAAAATATGTAGATTTGTGTGTTGTCACAAAAACCATTAAAATAATTTTTTAAAATTCAAGTTTGAATTTCTTGGTCAGCAATTGTCCGATCGTATCTGTCCAGAGCTGTTTAGCAGGACATAGTGTGTACTTTAATAATGTTGCTGTCAATTTGTCTAATTTCCAAACCGTTTTCGAAATATATTAAAAAAAAAAAAAAAAACCTTGTAGGTTTCCAGTGTAAATTTTGCTATTTTGCTTAATTATGGTGATAGAGAAAGTAGATGGGTTTTGTAAACCAAAGATAGGAAGCATTTTTTCTCTTTGCTTTAATTTATACGTGTCAAAAGTTCCATCCACATTGAATAAAGTTAATGTAAGGAACAATGGAAATTAAGAGAGGAGGGAATAAAGGAGATGAGGGAACCAAATTAAGACAGTATTTTTTCTCAGCTTTGAAGTATGTGTTTGTGAAGTTCCATCGATATCGGATAAAAACTCTGAGAATGTATAAAGAACATTGGCAAAAAAATGAGGGAGAGGGTAAAGGAGAAGAGGGTTTCGGTTCTTGCAATCTAAATATAGACCATATTTTTCTTTTTGTTTTATAGTTTGTGTGTGCAAAGTTCCATCGCTATCATATAAAAACTGAAGGTATGTATATCAAATATTAACAAAAATTAGGGGTTGGGGTAAAGGGGGATATCAATTGGTTGTTTAAAAACAAATGTAAACAGCATTTTTCTCCTTATTTTGAAGTATACAAATGCAATGTTCTATCGAATTCAGATCAAAACTGTGGGTTTCAATAAAGATCACTGGAAATTAATAGAGGAAGGTTAAAGGGAGTGTGGTTGAGGTTTGGCAAACTGAATGTAAACAGTAGTTTTCAGTTTGTTTTACTGTATATGTGTGCAAACATCCATCAAAATCGGATAGGAAGTGTAGGTTTGTATAAAGAACACTAACAATAAAGAAGGGTGGGAAACGGGGGAGGGATTAGGGTTTTGTAAAAACTAATGTCTACGGTATTTCTCTATTTTTTTTTTTTTTTTTTTTTTTTAATTATGCTTGTGCAAAGTTTCTTCGTAATCGGATTAAAATTGTGGGTTTGTGTATAAATTAAGGGGTCGAATGATGGGGGGATGCTTTTTTGGAAACTATTTGTAGGCTGTATTTTTCTGTTTATTTTACAATATACATGTGCAATTATCCGTAGAAATTGGGTAAAATCTTTGGATTTTTTAAAAAAATTATGGGGTGTTATGGGGAAGAGAGGTTAGTTTATCAGGATTTTTTTTTCTCAAGAAGTTTCGCAGACGTGCACTCGACAACTCACCAAAGTTTCACCCGAATCGGGTGAACGGTTTGGGATCGCATAGGGGTCAAATAGACAGAAATTGATTTTTATGTATAAGATTGAATATTTATTACTACAAGTTATCGCCCAGGGATCAAAATTTGACCGTAGTTCATTAAGTTATCTAGTTTCTTTCGTGAAAGAGTAATATCATTATTTGAAATTGTTCTATTGAGTTTGCTGCGAGCATAGGTATATTATATACTGTATACATTGACGTCGTTGGCTGCGAGCATTTACCAGTATTAGCTTGTGTTGTTTGCCTTAATTCCTTGCAATACCTATAAAGTTAACATGATACACTCGATGCTTGACTGTATCCTACATTTAACTTCTGAACTAACTGTAGCAAATAAATATTTTCAAAATAATATTTAACCTTCTATTTATCTGTGGTTCATTTGAAATTAGTCCATGATTTAAAATATTCATTTTGACTTAAGGCCGGTAAAAATGCTGCAGTCCTTTCAGCTGAAGTGACTTCTGATTCGAATTGTTTTGCATTGCAAAACCAGAATTGTAAATTCGAAACTATCAAAATTACTTGGAATGACATTAAGTGCGCATTTAAATGCGTCCATCAAGATAATTTCATCATTTAGTGTGTTAAGTATTTAAATTTGGTCTATTATCATTTTGAATTTCACACAAATAGGCATTCCTTGTTTTTTGTCTCTCTCTCTCTCTCTCTCTCTCTCTCCCCGACCTGTCAATGTTCTGTATCGAGGCATAATGGAAGTGGTGCAAATATCCGAATGGAAAAAAAAATTCGTAATGATAATATTGAAATTTAAAAAAATCAAAAGATCCTTAACCAAAGTTTAACCTCTAAATAAACAAAATATATAGGATCTGGCAGAATAGCTACATTCCTTTGCTGAATGTTCCTTTCTTAACTTCAAAGATTAATTTGTACTCTATGCTACTCTTTTGTTTCACCAAAGACCACAGAGTATCTCAATGCTGGGAATACATGTCAGATAGTTGGCTCCGATCCGATCCACACACACATTCACGAATTTTTTATTTAATAATGTATTTTTAACATGTATTAACTATGCTAGTTATATTTTTTTCTTTACTGTTGACCAAAGACCACAGACATTGACAGAATCGCTAAATGTCGTTGCCACTAAAAAACAATTGAATGTAAACATCCAATGTTTTATTTAATTTAATTTAATGTATTTCTAGCACATATTACATACCTTATATTTTAGCTTACTGCACTTCTTCTCCATATAAACTTTAACTATGCCAAATCTCACAGTTCTCCATGCGCGAAATATTCTTAAAAATGGATCCGAAGTTATCGCTTAGCGTATTAATATAATTTAATGTATTTTTAGCACATATTATATATAGATTTTAGCTTTCTGCACATCTTCTCCATATAAACTTTAACTGTGCCAAATCTCACACTTCTCCGTGCGTGAAATATTCTTAAAAAGGGATCCGAAGTTTTCACTTAAGGTAATAATGTATAGATTACTGTTATTATTACCAGGGGAAACTCTTATAACACTATACCAAGAGCATGAAGCTGCAGATAACTGTTATATCGATATAAATTTGTGGCATCACGGTTATCGTGCAGTCCTCTGAATCAGCACTAAAAATGGCACACATAGGCATTACAGTGAACGACTTACGAAGTATTGTGAAAGTAACATCTTATTTCTCTTAAACATTGCTTCACTTATATAAAAAAAAAACTTTCTAAATATTTTTTTCTAATTCGCACAATTCTCTACGAATTAGTACACATAATTTTTCAGTTAGTTTTTCTGCTATTTCATAACTTGTACTACATTAAAATATGAATTAACGAAGCTCTCGGACACCAGTATGAAAACCGAACCTAAGGTAATAACTAACACAAAGGAAAGTTTTAAGAAGATATTTACAATCTATGCCTCTCAACATTGATATTTGGTAATATAATAAAATCGGCGAAGAAGTTTTACACATACCAAAGCACACGCGCGCGAACCAGCGGGCAAATGCTAGTCCTATTTATCTATCCTTTTTTCTGATGTTACTGTAGACAATTTAATAAAATTTGCAATGTGTAAGCTAATGTTAATGATAAAACTTGTGAAGCAAACTTATTGTTGATAAGAAACTGGTTTACATTTTATAAATTTGAGATTATATAACTATTTTTTTAGCAAATATTTCAGATACTTATTATATTACAAATCACTAGCTATTGCTTCGATTATTTTCATTTTTCTTTACAGGTCGTGATTTACAGACTTCAGTAATTGTGCAAAATTACAATTTAATTTAAAGTAGTATTCCCGAGAAAAAGGCACATAACAGAAATTTTTGAGTTTTGAGAATACTCAACTTAGGAATATAGGTGTGGCGTCTGAGTGTAGGGTTAATGAACAATTACACATGACACCCCAATGAAACGAATTATACCCAACAAACTGTATATCATTGTAATCAAGAAAGTTAGTAGATTATTGTTCACTCAAAAAATGAAAACGTCAATTTTTGACATAGCTTGGTCAGAAGGGCCATCTCAAACATCAACACTCACTCGATGATGATTTCGACGGACCTGCGACGTGTCCTTGGTCGTACAGTCTGCTTTGCGACCGATTCATTCACGATCGGATTTGTCGTATACGGTGGGAGTCCGTGGGAAGGTCCGTCCAACCGTTGTAACGTGTATGGCTTCTTACAGAAAAAAGTAAATCGTAATGCCATTTATTGATAGATCGCAGTACAAAAAATATCGATAAAACAGAAATTTAAATGTTAGAAATTGGTTGTTGTTTTTAATTCAACTGTGGTTAAGTTACCGCTTTCTTTCTTTTATGTAGTTCTGAGGTTCGTTTAAACGTTGAAGATTCACTCCGCACTCAAATCATTTAATATGTTTACAAGTGTTTTATTAAAACAACACTAGCCTACCAAGTGTAGTAACTGATCCAGAGTCAGTTACTACCTTTTCCAGATTGAGAAACTAAAAGAAATCTATAAAAATGTTATCAAAGATCATAATGAAGAAATAATCGATTTCTTAACTAACTTGCAAATATCTGTTTCGAAGCAGTGTTAATTAATCGTACTTATATATCTAAAATAAAAACAATATTCAAAGAGGAAAACAATAAAATTGTTAATAACATGGAGGAAGATTAATAGGTGATGGACAAACGCAAGTCAAATTTTTGGAACACACCAAATGTCAATAAAAACCTTATATATATAAAAATAGACGTGTGTTTTCCTATATTTTACATTCCAGTGACCACTACCTAACACAGATCACTGGTCTTTGTTTGTGGAAGTAGCATGCAGTTTCCTGTCGTGCGCAACGTTCGCCGAATGCCGATAGCAGTGGGGATGTGGGAGATATGATGATTAAAGTTGGTCAATGCAGGGCGTTTTCATATTTCGACCAAAAATTTGTGTCTCCTTATACTTCACTCTCCTGCAACAACTACATAGCATAGACCATTGGTGTTTGTGTGTGGTAGTAGAATCGTGTCTCCTGTCATGCACTATGGTGGTTAGATTTCGGTAGCTATGGGGGTGTGGGAGATATGTGGGTTGAAAGTGGTCAACCTGCGGCAATTTCATATTTCTGCCAAAGACGCATGTGTCTTTGTGTATCACTTTTCAGCGAAAACTATCTATCGCAGATCACTGGCGTTTGTGTGTGGTAGTAACACAGAGTCACCTTTCGATCACAACGTCGGCCGAATTTCAGTAACTGTGCGAGTGTGGGAGATATAGTGGTTGTAAGTTGCCATTAAAGGATATTTTCGTATTTCGACCAAAGACATGTGTCACCGCATATGTCACTTTTCTGTCACAACTACATAGCATAAACCATTGGTATTTGTGTGTGGTAGTAGAATCCTGTCCCCTGTCGTGCAAGACGGTTGTTAGAGGTTGGTAGCTATGGGAGTGTGGGAGATATGGGGTTTGAAAGTGGTCGACCAGCGTCAATTTCATTTTTCTGCCAAAGACGGATGTGTCTTTGTGTATCACTTTTCAGCGAAAACTATCTATCGCAAATCACTGATACACAAAGCATTGTGGTAGTAACACAGAGACACCTTTCGATCACAACGTTGCCGGAATTTCATTAACTGTAGGAGATTGGGAGATATAGTGGTAGAAATTGGCCGATAAAGGATATTTTCGTATTTCGACCAAAGACATGTGTCTCCGCATATGTCATGTTTCTGCCCCAACTACATAACATAGAGCATTGGTGTTTGTGTGTGGTAGTGTTATCGGGTCTCCTATTGTGCACAATGGTGGTTAGAGTTCGGTAGCTATAGGGGTGTGGGAGATGTGTGGGTTGAAAGTGGTCAACCTGTGGCAATTTCATATTTCTGCCAAAGACGCATGTGTCTTTGTGTATCACTTTTCAGCGAAAACAATCTATTGCAAATCACTGGCGTTTGTGTGTGGTAGTAACACAGAGTCACCTTTCGATCTCAACGTTGGCCGAATTTCAGTAACTGTGGGAGTGTGGGAAAAATTGTCGTTGAAAGGGGCCGATCAAGGATATTTTCCTATTTCGACGAAAGACATGTGTCTCCGCATATGCCACAACTACATAGCATAAACCATTGGTGTTTATGTGTGGTAGTAGTATCATGTCTCCTGTCGTGCGCTATAGTTGCTAGATGTCGGTAGCTATTGGGGTGTGGGAGATAAGGGTGTTGAAACTGGTTGATCTGCGGCACTTTCAAATTTCTACCAAAAACGAATGTGTCACTGTGTATCACTTCTCAGCGAAAACTATGAAGCGCAGATCACTGGTCTTTGTGTGTGTTGGCCGAATTTCAGTAACGGTGGTAGTGAGGGACATATGGTGGTTGATAGTGGCCGATTAAGAATATTTACGTATTTCGACCAAAGACATGTGTGTCTGTAAATTTTACTTTGCTGCCTGAAATACATAGCGCAGATCACTGGCGTTTCTGTGTGGTAATAGCATCGAGTCTCCCATCGAGTACTATGGTGGTTACATGTCGGTAGCTGTAATTCCAAATACTTTAAAAACACGAACCAAGTCGTGGGTTCCAGCTAGTATTATGATCATTGTATTTTGTTGTAAGACGTAAATGATTTTTTTATTATTGTACAGAATATTTATTACTACTATAACTATCAAAGAGAACTCTGGATGCTGTTCAAAGCACGAACAGAAAAAAAGTTCTTTGGGATGAAAATATGATAATAAGATTACTTAGTCATTACTGTTTAGAATTGTACTTGAAGACGATGAAACAGGTAATATAGAAATAATAAACCGCGAAAAGCCAGGTTACGTGTGATATTAATTAGTGTGTAGCAATCATCAGTATCGTGAATGTCCTCTTCTTAATGCTTGCTGATTTTGAAGGAGCTGTATTAGTGAAGACTGTGGTTAGGTTGAAATGCAGCCTGGCCCTAAAAGACTACTAATATTCTAAGGTACATAGTGGATTTTGAGTGAAGTTAGGAGGCGTCCATTCCGAACTCTGGCGAATTAATTGGCTAGAACACCTGGTTCCGATAGTTTTAATTTTGCACTTGAAGTCTTTTTTTGTCAAAAGTGGATAGATTCAATTCTCTAATCATGTCCTCCTTAGCACTATGTTTTATGTTTTTATTGACACAACTTTAAATTTTAGTTTTTTATAAACACTTGTCATGGAAAGATTTTAAAAATAAATAAATGTTTTTCTCCCCATTTAAAAACATTTATCTGTTGAAAACAACAACAATTAGAAACAAACAATTGCGATCGATCCAGGAGAAGGTTTCACTTCGATATTTTGACTGTTTACACTTGATGATTCATCCGAGTGAACCACCAAAAGTTGGTGAACGAAAAGTTGAACCCGTCATCTTTGATGATCACTTTGGATGATTCTTTGATTACATAGTTCACTTTCCTTTCACTGCGAGTGATTGCGAAAATTGAACCATGTAAACCCGCCTTGAGTAATGTGCGTAACTGTATCTTTCAATGCGTATTATTCCTTTCTTACTACATCCCGGCTTTCAGATACACCTTCCTCTGAACCAAGGAGGCAGTTAACAGTATATTCAACCCTAAATAAGAAATTCTTCTGTTGGCCCTACTCTGAACAGTATCCAAAACTCTTTTGCTCTTTCAATTGGATGAAGTTCTTTCAATAGACCTTAGACAAGGTAAGTACACCAGTCATATTTGCTATGGTTGAATTCATTAGTTTGGAAGAGTTAACGTCAAAATAAATCCTCAGATACCCCCAAAAAAAGATTATTGGCAGGTGGATCTAAAATATTTTTTGTAAATCATTCTCATGCATTAAAAAATTACTGGACGATAGAATTTTACCCTGCCACACACCATGATTAATACATAGAAAATCTGATTCAAAATGTTTCCAGACTACTTTTTGTAACCTGTCACTTAATCATAGCATTTTCTTAAAACCGTAAAATCGAAGTTTTAAAGAAATATATAGGAATTGGTTTCAAAAGTGTTGACAAATATTACACATTTGCAGCTACAACTGAATACTTTACCTGAAACAGAGAATGAATTGAAATTCTTTAAAATTAACTAATATGAGCGAAGGCCATCGGGGCATTAGCTACATTGGTATTGGTATAATTTTAAATTAAAAGTTAACTAGATGAATATAGATATTAATAAATCTTTTAATTCACTACCTTTTTATGAACGTAGTTTTGATCTTGATATATTACAACAGAGACACTAGTTTGTTATTTAATATAATTGCAATGGAGCACAGGCTCCGGTGGCAATTTCCCTACACCCCCATCTTCCCCCTATCCTGCAGCCATCTACATTTGCCCTCTACAAATTTTATCTTTAAATTCTTTCAACGTTTTCGGTAAATTATTCATTTCTCTTGGTAGCTCATTATGATTTAAAGTGGTAATTAATTGAGATTGGAGAAAAACAATGGCTCCAACTCTCTAGGACGAAAACCTAAAGGCATATAATTAGACTGCTTAGCATATGCAGATAATATTACATTAAATACTCAAGACATTCTCGATGCACATAAATAACTTGAATTGTTACAAGAGCAAGCAGCTAAAATCGATTTACAAATTTCATTAAAAATGTATATGACAGATATCAAAACTGCATCAATTGAACTGAAAATAATCAACATTTATCGAGGGAAAGAATTTTTATATTTGGGTGAATAGGTTACAGACAGTTTTAACGAAAAGAAATCTAATAAAATGGAGAATACGTTTTAGATAGCAAAAAACACGTATAACAAGAAAAATCTTAACTGGAAATGCAAAATCCGGCGCTATACAAAAGTAAACAAGCCCGAAGCTTTCTATGCATCAGGAACGCTCATTATTTAACACAAAACACTAAAAAGGCAATTAGATGTGAAGGAAAGTAAAATACTGCGAAAAATTCTAGGACAAAAAATAAAAAATTAAAGCAGAAATATAAGTAAATCCCTACCGTCACAAATTCAGTGCACAGACCGCATGAGTACAAAAGGTAGAAAAGGACCAGAAAGATTTAGAATCACCAACTCTATTGGACCTAAATGAAATCAGGAAAAATCACACAAACGCGGGGTTTCGTGAAGAAGCGAGAAAGACAAACCTACATACATGTTCAGTGCAATGGAAGCTCACCCAGTCGTTGCTTATGAAGGAATACTGGGCCGACAGAATGGTCAACAAATGATCCGCGTGATCCTAACCGACACATTCGCGAATGAGTAATAAATTTCTGGCTGAATATTCATTTTTTTATCTCCTTCTAACTTCGCCGTAAAGAAATTGAATTTCTTATGGGTACCTGTTTTTAAATTTTTTAGAAAAATTGTTACATGGTCTTTTGGATTTGTCTCCACTTGTCACATTGTGTTTGTAAATGATGAATTAAATATTTTCTTGTATAAGGTTGTTGGTAAACACTGTCTTTGGTTTGTATCTATTCTCAATTCTGTAGTAATCTCTGATTTTGTTTGAGAGAAGTGTTGATTGATATACAGGATTGTGTATATTTACTCGTAGGTGTAATTGTTGTTTCAGTTAAATGTAACGATATATTGCGCGAGTCAATTGTAACGTGATGCTGTCACAACGAAGTCACTCGTCGCAAGCTCCTAGTGAAGAACATTTTCATAGTCTTGTAGTCGACACAGTCAGATACATTTTGGGACAAGCACATTCAAAGTTGCCTATTAAACGGCAGGATATAATAAGAAATGTACTGAAGGACTACAGTAGAAGTTTTAAAAGTGTAATTGTGCGAGTTAAAGCAATTTTAAAAGAGGTAATGTCAGAGTAATTTAGTATATTACTACGTCTTGAAAGATTTTAGCTTTGCCAGTGGATTTCCAGTTTATTGGGGGCCCCAAGTTCTGTATTCCGCATGTATCTCATTTGAATTATACGATTTCAGCAGAACTGCTCTTTTTAAACATATGCTACTTTTTTAAGTCTTCAAAGTAAAAGAAAGGTGACACTAAAATGGGAACATGGTAAGAAGGAATTGCACCATTCGTTTGAAATTTGTGACACTGGTACCTCAGGACATGACTTTCGAGAAAAATGTACACAAAAGCAAAAGAAAAGGTAGGCCTATCTTAGATGGTTCAAGTTTACGTCGCGATACACGACGTTGCTAACTTAGGATAAAATGATTGTATCAGTGCGCCTGTGATTGAGGCTTTGAATTTGTAGTGCCAGTATTAACGGAGATTGTGGTTAGGTTGAAATTCAGCCTGGACCATAATGAAAACTGAACCTTTTAGTCACAACCAATGGCACGAGGAATTTAGTTGTCAGTTATTTAAGCAACTTTCATAAGCACTATGTCACGTTGTGACGTCATGTATCGCGACATAAACTACTCCCTCTTAGATGTGATGCCTCATCCCTTATGTAATGTCACTTCATGTACCTGTTGGATCACTGAGTTTTGACCTGTCCTATCACAGGTAGCCATGTCAGATCACTCTTGGTCAAGGCTCTGGTTCATTAGGTATACTCGCCATGCATCATTG
This sequence comes from Vandiemenella viatica, assembly GCA_031002005.1. Lineage (NCBI taxonomy): Eukaryota > Metazoa > Arthropoda > Insecta > Orthoptera > Morabidae > Vandiemenella > Vandiemenella viatica. The sequence goes on from JARYHS010013631.1 coordinate 197,924,917, forward strand.
CCTACTGGTCTATGTTAACTTTACCTGCAAACCACTGATTTATTGGCCAACTGTTTATAACTTGAATAACTGCAAAAGCTTTATGTTTAGGTTATTTATTAAATTATCTCTGAGTGTTTACTTTTTGTAGAAAGTACAGGTTAATTACAGTTGAATGGTTGCTTAGTAAAGTAGTGTTATTTAGTTTCATGTTTTATCTTTAGTGGTGTGTGGATTTTGTTAGTGTTATCTCTTGAGTGTTTACTTTTTGTAGAAAATACGGGTTAGCTGTAGTTGAATGGTTGCTTAGTAAAGTAGCGTGAATTAGTTTTATATTTTATCTGTAGTGGTGTGTGCATTTCATTATTGTTATCTCTGGGTGTTTACTTTTTGTAGAAGGTACAGTTTAGTTGTACTTGAACGGTCATTTAGTAAAGTAGCGTGATTTAGTTTCATATTTTATCTCTAGTGGTGTGTGGATTTGGTTAGTGTTCTCACCAAGTTTTTGCAGTTTTTCCAAAGTACAGGTTAGTTCAAGTCTCTGTTCTTTCTTCTTTTTCTCGTTTTTGAAACGCAGTATGTCTAGGGACTATGATTGCTGTGTCCAGACGCGAGCTGAGGTGGCTGATCTGCGTGCACAGCTTGCAGCTGTGTTAGCGAAAGTTACACAGCTGGAAGCTGCCGTAAAAGGTTGCAGCGGATGTGATACTGGGGAACCTGATGTAGCCATGCCGCTCATAGATTCGCCTATGTCGAGCGTCATACCTGCAACCCAGGCTGAAGAGCTGGGTGGTGTGCCTCGGACTCCTGTTGGTGACTGGCGTATGGTTTCTAGACTTCGAAGCCGCACACGGGGGCAGTCGAACAGGCTTAAAGGCCAAGACGCTGAACTTGTTCGACTCTCCAACTGGTATGATGTTTTGTTGGAGGCTGACTCCGTCCCACAATTGTCATCCTGTGACTTGACGGCCCCCCAGCCCGCTAGGTCTGAGCAAACGCAGAAGGGGATTCTGGTACTTGGGAGCTCTAATGTTAGGCTGTTTTTAGAGCCCCCTAGGGAAATGGCAGATTACTCGGGGAAGCAATCCAACGTCCATTCGGTCTGTGTTCTGGGTGACCAGATCTGAGATGTGGAACAGGCCATTCTGGATGCCATAGAACAGATGGGGTATAGCCAACTACAGATTGTGGCTCATGTTGGCACCAACGATGCTTATCGCTTTGTATCGGAGGATCCTCTCTTCCTTCCGGCGGCTGACTGAAAGGGTGAACTCTGTGGCTAGTGGCCGCAAGGTATCGGCAGAGCTAATAGTCTGTAGCATCTTAGACAGAGTTGATTGTGGACCTCTGATTCAGAGCCGTATTGAGGGGCTGAACCAGAGACTACGACATTTCTGTGATAATATTGGCTGCAGATTTCTCGATCTTCGCCATAGGGTTGAATCATGTAGGGTTCCCCTGAATAGGTCAGGTGGGCACTACAGGAGTGAATCGGCTACATGGGTCGTGTGGAATGCATTGGGTGGTTTTTTATGCTGAGGGAGGAAGAGCCGCAACACGAAATACCGTTACGGGCAACCCAATTATATGCAACACTGGAATGTAGGAGGAACGTAAAAGAATCTCAACATTTAAAAGTTCTCGTAGTTAACTGTAGAAGCGTTTGTAACAAACAACTAGAACTTGAAAGTGTTATTTGTAGCACAGAAGCGGATATCGTTATCGGTACAGAAAGATGTCTAAAACTGGAAATAAGTTCCGCTGAAACTTATAAGATAGCATGAACATTTTTCGTAAAGACATATTACATTCTCATGGAGGTGGGGTATTTATAGCTGTGAGTAAATTCCTCCTATGTAATGAAATAGACGTCAATACGATCTGTGAAATCATATGGATTAAACTCAATGTTGCTGGGTCAAAATTCATCATAGGCGCTTTCTGCCATCCAACCGATTCTGATATAGCTATAGCCAAGGAGTTAAGAAATAATATAAATAGTATAGCTAGCCCTTTGCAGGATCATGCTATGATTCTGGGAGGCAACTTCAATCTGCCTTATATCGACTGGCGTAATTACTGGTAGCAGGGACGACTGGCGTAATTACTGGTAGCAGGGAGAAGGCACCTTCTGAAGTAATTCTTGATTTATACTCGGATAATCATCTGGAGCAGCTAGTTATGAACCTACGTGGTGTCATAAAGGTAGCGAAAACCATTTTAGATTTGCTGGTTACCAACAGGCCAGAATTATTCACTGACATTTCAGCGACCACAAAGCTGTAATTACGACTATGAATTAATGGCCAAGCGAAAAAGGGGGAAAGGATGGTTTGTATACAGATTCAGTAAGGTCTGAAATGAGTGTTTTAGAACCTACCTGAGGAATTATTACAATAACTTCAAGTTAACAAGGGACACCATTGAAGAGATGTGGCATCGATTTATATAATAGTATATAGTCAGGGAAGGTATGGAAATACATATACCAAAGCGGACAATAAAGGGGAGAATGATCCACCATGGCACACATGTGAAGTCAAAAGATTACTCAAATAAAGGAGGATACACGCACGCTCAAGAAGGAAGGGTTGTCACAGTGATTTAAAAACATTAGCTGAGTTAAGAGGACATGTTAAGAATGTGATGCTTGAGGCTTTCAGTGATTTCCATTCCAACTCTCTCACTAAGAGTCTCACAGTAAACCCAAGGAAATTTTGGTCTTATGTACGAAAAGTCAATTGTACCAACAGCAATATTCCAGCACTAATTCGTGAAGGTTCCGAGGTTAATGAAAGCCGCGATAAAGCTAATGTACTAAATACTGTATTCATTTACTTATGAAAATAAGGATAGTATTCCCGTTTTCCCACACCATGTTGAGTTGGAATCATTACGAATAGATACTTCAGGTATCATTAAGCAATTAGAGCTCCTGAAGTGGGGGAAAGCACGGGGCCCGGATGGAATTCAAGTAAGAGTATTTTCAGAGTATGCGGCGGAAATCTGGCGATATCTGTCTGATATATTCAGTAAATCATTAGAAGAGCGAAAAGTACCTTCAGACTGGAAAATCGCGCAAGTAACTCTGATTTTCAAAAAAAGGTGATTGAAGCGATCCTGGAAACTACCGTCCCATACCTGTTTGTAGGAGAGTTATGCAGCATATTATATGCTCGAACATTATGAATTTTCTAGATGAAGATAATTTGCTTACAACAAATCAACACGGATTTCGTAAGAATAGATAATGTGAAACACAGCAGACCTTATTTACATACGACATAATGAAAGTTATTGATGCAGGTTCACAAGTAGATGCAATTTTTTTAGATTTTCAGAAAGCATTTGACTCTGTTTCACACAACCGCCTTTTAGCGAAGCTTCGAGCGTACGGTATATCGGATCAGTTTTGTGAATGGATAAAGGATTTTCTAACTGGTCAGTCACAGTACATCATTGTTGAAGGAGAAAGTTCTTCAAATCTAGATGTTACAAGGGGTGTACCTCAAGGAAGTGTAATAGGACCACCTTTTTTCTTAATTTTTATAAACTATCTCGGACACAAAGTGAAAAGCATTTTTAGATTGTCGGCTGATGATGCGGTTATTTATAGGGAAGTAAGGAATTTGGCCGATTGCTTAGAAATTCTGCGTGATCTGGATGTTATTTAGGCATGGTGTGCTGAGTGGCAACTCACACTAAATTGTAAAAAGTGTAAGACAATGAGCATAACTAACAAAAAGAATCCGATTGTTCAGAAATACAAGGTAAACAGTTCAGTTATTGATATGGTCGATTCTATGAATTATTTGGTAGTAACAGTACAAAGGAACATGAAATGGGACTTATATATTAATTCTCTAGTAGGTAGAGCTAATTCTAGGCTGCGATTCCTAGGTCGAATCTTGAAAAAATTTTAATGAACAAACAAAGGAGATAGCGTAAAAATCTCTTGTGCGTCCACATTTGGACTACTGTTGTGCCATCTGGGATCCATTTCCTAAGGGGTTGATCGACAGAATAGAGAAAGTACAGAGAAGTGCCGCTTGATTCATGACTGCTTGCTACAGTCCTTATGAAAGCGTCACAGAACTGATTAGTAGACTAGGCTGGGAGTCTCTTGTACATAGACGACGCACGTTTCGTATAAACTTATTGGTAAACATGTGTACTCCCACTTTCACTTACGAGTGTAGCGAAATACTTCGTCCACCAACCTATTTGAGTCGGAATGACAGGAAAGATAAAATTAGAGAAATAAGGTGCCGGACTGATTCTTATATGAATTCTTTGTTCCCTCATACCATTAGGGATTGGAATGCACAACAAAGAGATTAGCTTTGGTGCTGAGCACCTTCTGCCACCCACAATTTTGTGAATTGCAGAGTATATATGTCGATGTAGACCCTGAACTGCTAAGCCCTTACTTTTGTTCACCAGGTCTGCCTTAAAGAAAAGGAACTGTCCACTTTCCAATTTACCAACTGCTTTGACCAATAGTTTGCTATGAATATCTTTAAAAACAAAACTCTCTTGGGGATTACTGGAGATGGCGATTCCGCCAGGAGTTGTCATAATACTGCAGTGGTCAAACACAAGACTCCACTGTAAATTCTTCCTGAAGTACATTAACGGTTTCTTGCTGGTCCAGGCTGTATTACAACCTACTTCGTTCTTGAAAATAATGGTCCAGGCTATATTACAATGGAATTACTGCTTGAGAATAATACGTCTTGCGACTGACTACAGCAGTATTTCAACGATATTACTGAATGTTGTTGTATTGGAATCGCAATCTCCAGTAGACTCCTCTCTTATTCACAGCCGAGACCTCTCTACATAAAATGCCTTTGTGTATGGCCTGGAATGGTGTATTCCTAACCAGAGTCACACTGGCACTGACAAAAATATACTCTTCCTTAGTTAAAGTAAATCTGCAATTTACATGTTTACTTACATGCCATAGGAGATTGGCTGCCATGTATTACAATACAACTTACAGTTGGTTTGGGAAAAAGTAGGGCAACTCAATGGTAACCATGGTGCCACAATTTGATAATGAATTATTATGTAACCTGATGGGACAAATTGAAAGTAAACAATAAAATTTCATGATATCTCGCTTATTACTAGAGATATTGAATGGAAGACATTAGTTATTGGTATGGTTCCTTGTGCATTTGATCCTGACTGCATTTCAACCTAACCATAACCACTGACAAGGAAATGAAACACCCATTTTTCATGTCCAATGTGTATTTCCTTGTTGCTTTTATGATTTTTTTTTTCTGGCCCATGCCACATTTCAACCCGAACACCTCAATTTTGAGTACAATATTCCGAGAACTAAATGAGGAAAAAATCTTCATTTTTTTTTATTCGTGTCGTCTAGCCTAGTTACATAACAATTCATCATCAAACTGTGTTGCCACAGTTATCATAGAATCCCCAAAGTAGGGACAGATGGAATAGTTAGCATCCATGAATTATGAATTTATTTTGATGATGGAATTTATCTCATACCAGTGTCCGGAATCAACAGTGATTGCCATGTCTACCCAAATTAAATGTGTTGTAGGTACGTTGTAATCCACCCTTCTCAAGATTGCCAGTTTGTATTTGTATTTTGTGATGGTGATGATTGGTAATGCCGTAGTTTGCTGTTCCTGTGGTCTAGGCTGCATTACAAACTAAATTCAAATAAACCACAGTAATGTTACATATGACATATGAACAGTTTAGTACAAAACAGTAGAAAATGATGGTTGCTGTGATGCACTCTTGGCAAAATTGTAAACTTATGAGAGATTTTTTTTATGTCCGCTCTAAGTTTCAAAATGTAATTTTTTGAGACATTCTATCCCCAGGCAGTAATTATATTGAAACAAACTCTGCCAATTTCATTAACCAGCTAATGATTAATGTGTATCCAATAAGCAACAAGCAACATCAACCAATTGTGAGTAGTCATTGCCCACTAACAGATCTATGCCCTAGTAAATAGTGCCAACAAAAATTACTTTTGCTACTTCAGTTCATGGATGATTTTTACAGAATTAAAAATGTCTCTCATGGCTTATGTCTTCACTGCATTTCTATCAAAATAAAGTCATAATTAGAGGATACTGATTGTTCAGACGGTGCAAAAGTTATTTCATCGGTATTGTATAAATCGGTATTATCCCACATGTTCAAGCTTAGAGTTAGACTAAATCTGCAGCTTGTTTCCTACCAATCTGCTGTGTTTATTTCGAATTAAGTTATAGATGTCTTAAAACAGAGTTTTAGAAATTCAATATCAGACATCTGGCACTACATTTATTTGAGGGGAGTAGAATCTGGTGAAGGATGTTGAAAATGAAGCTGTCATGTAAATGGTTTGTGAAAATCTACTGCAAAATGTTCCCAAAATTCATTAAACATTATGGATTTGTAAGTGAAGTAAATAAATCTTCAGACGGTGATGACTAATGAAAGGGACAAAGCTTTTAGGCAGTGATAATAGTAGAGGATAATAAAAGTGGACCCATCACTCATCAAAGATGAAAACGATGGAAGTGATGAACACCCAAAAATTAAGCAAACAGAATTTTACAGAATTTCTGTTTAAAACCTTATTCGTGCAAACAGAGATGAGACAATGGTGGTGTGCACACAGCAGTCCCTATCACATGACCATGGAGTAGGGGTTGGGAGTATCAGAGGTGGTATTAAATACTATGAAGTAAACAATTAATAACTATGGAAAAGCAACATCAATGGCAGAAACAGGACACAAAAACATGCATATACACAAAACTTAATTATAATAAAAAATAAATTGGGAGCAATAATGGAATAAACCGTTGCGTGTGCCAACAACTTTGCCATCCTATTAGATGACTTAACAACTGCTAGGATCCAAATTGATTTACTCAAAGAAATTGCTGACCAAACTGATTTACGGGGAAAAGAGGGGGGGGTGTTTCTACCCCAAAATAACCGGAATAGCATTGCCGCGAGGGAAACTTGTGTATTACAAGTTTCTGCTGCTATGCGTTTATAGCTCAACTCATTGTCCCCCGCAGGGGCCTGGTACGCAAGTGCCAGGTACGGGTTTGGCGAACCCGCGGTGCCCGAGCTGGAAACTTGTGAGCGCCTCAAGTTTCCCACACCGTAAACTCCTACCATGCTTCAATGACCATCGTAGGGCGTGGCGGTGGAACGTTGTGTGCCTAGGAGAACGGGGATCTTGGCTTCATCGCCCGGATCGCAAGGACGGTAAAAACCTCTATAAAAAACCCCTCAACCTCAAGGTCGGATACGTGCCGAGGAGGTGCATGTGTGAGAGGCAGATCACTCGCTAACGTACAACCTCAGGGGCACCTGCGCACCCCTGTTGTAATAAGCATACCTTCTTATACTGGTTTTTACTCGTGGGAACAAAAATGCCTTCCACAAAAAAAACAAAAAACCCCTGCGGCCCGGGTGTGTCGCAGGTAAATAAAAACACACCCAGTTCTTACAAACGGGCTAGGGTTGAAAGCCCTCCCCTGGATGTAAATAATAGTAACGGACAGGGTTTTTTCATAGAGAATGCCTTTGTAATTATGACAAGGGTGGAGGGATCTTTTGAGAAGGTCTCTCCATTCTATGTTCAGAAAGGTTTAGAGGTTATTGCGGGTACCCTCAAATCTGTAAAAAAGCTGAGGAATGGGACACTGCTGTTGGAAACATCCACCCACAAGCAGGCTGTCCAACTCCTTAAGTGTGAGAAGCTCGGGGAGTTCGCAGTGAAGTGCGAACTCCATAAAACTCAAAATTCAAGTAAAGGAGTCATCACCAGCAGGGATCTTATGGATTTAGAGACCGAGGAACTCCTTAAGGAGTGGTCAACGGAACATGTGGTCGAGGTTCGTCAGATTAAACGAAGGGTTAACGGCAGTCTTGAGAAGACAGCCACCTTCGTCCTGACGTTCGACACTCCGACGTTGCCCAAAAACATCAAGGCAGGGTATTTGAACTTGAATATTCGCCCGTATGTACGGGACCCAATGCGCTGCTTTAAGTGCCAGCGGTTCGGTCATACGACGGCGACCTGCAAGGGCAACCCCACCTGTGGGAAGTGCGGAAAGGCGGCTCATGAGCCAGGCACTAGCTGCACGCTCCCACAGGTGTGTGTTAACTGCTCAGGGGCACATCCAGCCTGGAGCAGAGAGTGTCGATTGTATCTGGAGGAAAAAAAGATACAGGAGTTGAAAACGAAAGAGCGGATTTCTTATGGCGAAGCCAAAAAGAAATATAAGGCTCTGGCTCCACCAGTCTTCGCTACCAGCTTCGCGAAGACGTTATCAACTCCCGTCAGGAAAGAAAGTATTGCTACCCAGACATCCGTTGCGGACATGGGCACAAGTCCAATGTGCTCATGTCAGTGCAGATGTGGTGCCACACCCATCAAGGTCATTACACCTAGGACCTCGCACGTCGGTAGCAATACTCTGACAATATCGACCACATCTACAGCAAGTTCAGCTAGTCCACCAGCAAAGACACTGCCATCCGCTACAGCAGTGGGTCCCTCTGCAGCAGCAGAAGCGGCCCCTGAAGGAGGAACAGCATTTCCAACAGAAGCTGTAACGCCAACGCCATCTGCCAGTAGCGGATGGCAAACAGTGCAGAAGGTTAGGGGTCCGAAATTTAAGCTGACGGACCCCACAATGTTTTTGAAGTCCCCTCCGACTTCTCCTCCCAGATCCCCATCTGGAAAGGAGAAGAAGGGGAACAGGCCTCGGCGGAAGAAAATTCCGCAAGACTCCGAGGCCTCACAACGAAAATCGTCTTCGGACACCGAAGACGATGTCATGCTGGTGGATGAACTTTGTTCCATTCCTCAGCAACTACCTTTGGAGGACCCACCCGATCCGGGGGGGGGGGGGTGGTTTTAAATAGGTAAGATGGCTCCCATACTTCAGTGGAACGTTAACGGTTTTCAGGCTCACAAAGAGGAAGTCCAGCTCTTAGCACGGTCTAATCCATTGTGTCTCTGTCTCCAGGAGACACACTTTAGACCACAACATCAGCCAGTGCTAAGAGGTTACGACATATTCCGAAAGGACGATACCGAGGGTGATCGAACGAAGGGCGGAGTGGCCGTGTTTGTTCGGAACACTGTCCACTCCGAACCCATTGCTCTCACCTCTCATCTACAAGCAGTAGCGGTGAAAATACACGGTCCAATACAACTGACCGTATGCTCTATCTATCTGCCACCCAGTTTGTCCGTCGACTACGACGACCTGGTTGGCATTACACGACAGCTCACTCGGCCCTTTCTCCTTTTGGGAGATTTCAACGCCCACAGTGCGTTGTGGGGTTCCACCACCGATTGCCCCCGGGGCCGAGTGATTGGTAGAATGATAGAGCAGGAGGAAATTTGTATCCTGAATACAGGGCAAATGACTCATTTCACCACTGCTACCGGTACGTCTTCTGCCATTGACCTTTCCTTGTGTTCTCCCTCAATCGCAGACTCCGTGCAGTGGGAGGTGGATCGCGACCTACATGGAAGCGACCACTTCCCTATTTGGTTGCACGTCGAGTGCGACCGTGGAGGAGGAAATAACCGGCGCAAATGGAACGTCAGTTGTGCAGATTGGCAACTTTATTGCCGCTCTGTGCATTTACAACTTGTAGGCAGTATACAAGAGAAGGTGAATCACTTCACGGAAGTGATTCACCGTGCAGCTGACGTTTCCATGCCGAAAAGCTCCGGAACGCTGCGAAGGACGCCCGTCCCCTGGTGGAACGACGAATGTCGTTCCACTATTCAGGGTCGCAGACGGGCGTTGCGGCGTTTTAGGTTGTATCCTACATCCGACAACCTGGCAGCGTTCCGTATAGCCAGAGCTAACGCGCGCCGTGTTATTAAGGAGAGTAAGAAGAGGTCATGGCAGAACTTTGTGAGCACTATCAATCGTTCCACACCTTCATCGAAAGTATGGGAGTCCATTCGCCTTATATCTGGAAGGTACTCCCGCGCACCAGTATCTGGGTTACTGGATCACGGACGTATTATTACTGACGAACGAAGCATAGCGCAGCTGATGGCGGAGAACTTCGCCGCCATCACTTCGTCCGATAACTTTGACCCTCGGTTTCAGCGACAAAGAGTCACTGCCGAGAGGTGCCCGCTGTGCTTCGATTCGTCGAATACAGAAGCCTACAACTGCCCATTTACATCTTGGGAGCTGGAGTCAGCGTTGAACAGCGCAAATGACACTGCTCCAGAGCCGGATCTGATCCAGTACCAGATGCTGAGGCATCTCAGTAAGGATGCTAAAAAGTACCTTCTAGATATTTTTAACGATATTTGGACCGGAGGACACTTCCCCGACTCGTGGAAAGAAGCAACATTAATTCCCATTTTAAAACCTGGGAAAGACAAACTGTTGCCAGGTAGTTATCATAGTATTGCCTTGACTAGCTGCGTGGGGAAGACACTGGAGAGGAGGGTGAACCGCCGCCTCGTCTGGTGTCTTGAATCCCGTAATCTGCTGAGCCGCTTTCAGTGTGGATTCAGGAAGTTCCGTTCCACCTTGGACAACCTGATCCTGCTGGAAGCGGCGATACAGGATGCGTTCATCCGCAGCCAACATCTGGTGGCGATATTTTTCGATATTGATAAGGCCTACGATACTACCTGGCGGCATGTTATTTTACAACAATTACATGACTGGGGTTTTAGGGAAACCTGCCCCGTTTTTTAAAATCATTTTTATCAGGACGTTGCTTCCGGTACAGAGTCGGTAGTGAAGTGTCAGATCTTTTTATCCAAGAAAATGGTGTTCCTCAGGGATCAGTTTTAAGCGTGACCCTTTTCGCTATTGCGATAAACTGCATATCATACATAATAAGGAGTCCCATCCGGTACTCCTTGTACGTAGATGATTTTTTAATTTTTATCGCATCGTCCAGCCTGAGAAGCGCTGAGCGGCAGTTGCAGCTCACGTTGAACAGGCTGGACGAATGGTCAGTGCACACCAGTTTTCGTTTCTCTGCTGAGAAAACCCGGTGTGTACTTTTTACTCGTAGTAGAACTCTTTTACCGCAGCCCCACCTTACCTTGAGGAACACTGTTTTACGTTTTACTGATACTGTTCGTTTTCTGGGCCTAATTTTTGACACAAGGCTCAACTGGCTACCACATCTCAAAGATGTGAAAGCCAGAGCCTCAAAAGCCTTAAATATTTTAAAATGTCTATGTGGCAGCTCGTGGGGCGCTGACCGCTCATGCCTGCTACAGTTTTACAGAGCCTTTGTACGGTCGCGTCTGGAGTACGGTTGCATCGTTTACGGATTGGCACGGGACAGTTATCTGCGGATACTGGATAGTGTCCACCATGCAGGAATTCGGCTCGCCACGGGTGCTTACCGCACCAGCCCCATACCCAGCATCTGTGCTGAGTCTGGCGAGCCGCCGCTTTCCATCCGGTGGCATCTCCTCATGGTGCGACACTATGTGCATATTGCCACAACTCCTGGCAGTCCCGTGCACGACGTAGTACTGAAACCGAGCAACGAACGGCTTTATGCTAATCGCTGTAGAGTGACCAAGCCTTTCAGCCACCGTACAAAGGCCATTTTAGAAGAATACGGATGTCAACTGCCCGCTTTTTATCACCAGGGATGGAGTAAATCTCCTCCCTGGCTTTTAAAGAGGCCCAGAACGATTTTAGACCTGTCGCGGTACAACAAACTGTTTACCGCTGACAGGGTATTTCTAAGTGTTTTTAAGGATGTTTTGAATCACCATCGCGATTTTACCCCGGTGTATACGGATGGGTCTAAGCAGGCTAACGGAGTGGGTTGCTCCGTTGTGTTCCCTCGAGCGACTCATACATATAAGCTGGATAGCAGGTGCAGCGTTTACACTGCGGAGTGCTACGCCCTGCTAAAGTCGCTCCAGCATATGAAGGTATGCCGCGACATGAAGTATATCATATGCTGTGATTCCCTCAGCTGTATTCAGGCATTAACAACCATGTACCCAGCAGACCGTCGAGTCCAGGACATCCAGGACACCCTCCTTTCCCTACAATCTCGTGGAAAGGAGGTTTTATTCTGCTGGGTACCCGGTCATGTGGGAATCAGGGGGAACGAGGCAGCCGATGCAGCTGCCAAGTTAGCCTGCAACAAGGTCGAAACTGACTTTGATCCGGTCCCAAAGTCAGACCTTGCCTCGGTAGCGAAGAGAATTGTTTTTGAATCATGGCAGAGGCAGTGGCTGGAAGTAGAGCATAATAAGCTCCGGCTGATCAAACCCACCGTTCAGCCGTGGAGCAGCTCCTTCCAGCGGGGCGAGGAGGGATGAGGTCCTCCTAACTCGCCTCCGTATTGGGCACTGTCCTCTGACTCATAGCTTTCTTCTGCGCCGAGAGGACCCTCCGGAATGCGATACTTGTGGCGTACCTTTGACGTGTGCGCCACATTTTAATTGACTGTGTATTACTTTTAGACTTGAAGGCAGACGTTGGATTGGCCAACGATCTGTCCCTCATCTTAAAAAATGAGACCAGCAATGTGGCGAATGTTTTAAAATTTTGTGTGTTGGCCGGTCTAGCGCCTAAAATTTTAGGCAGATCGGCCTAGTTATAAACTGGATGGGTGGCCTTTTTACAGCCACCCATTCATGAGCATTGTTATTATTTTTTATATTCTTATGATTCATTTCTCGCTGGCCACTATACAGCTAGCGAGACTTCTAATGTTTTTTAACGTCTCCTTTAAAACTTCTTGGCCCCTTTACAGCCATCCAGTTTTTGTCGGGATTTAGAGCACCAGTGGCTCCTTTAAAGCCACGCCTGATTTTATAATCTATTTTATTTGCTGTCTGTATGGCCGACCCCTTTACAGTCGACCATGCAGACAGTATTTTAGAACTTTCTTAAGCCACAGTTTTAGCTGGTAATTGTTAGGGCGCTAATGACCCGCTGTCGACGCGCCCTAAAACAACCAACAACTCATTGTCAGTTCAGTGCCACCTGGCTTGTTATGTTAATCTGCAGTGAGTATATTTGCTAGCACTGTTTTGTTATTGTTTCATTTTTGATGATAAGTTTAAGTGAACAACGCACAGCTGTGAACTTTTGTTTTCTACTCAGCAAAAATGCTGCTGAAACTCATTTTGTTGAAAACAGCTAACAAAGATGTTGCTATGAGAAAAACTCAAGTATAAGAGTGGTTTGCAGGGTTTAAAAATGATGAAATGTTGATTAATGACAAACCTTGTTCTTGACGTCCATCAATTGCCCAAATTGACGAAAATGATGAAAAAATTCGAGAGCTTGTGCTCTCAGACCATTGACAAACAATTAATCAAATGTCAGAGATTAGCGAGTTATCTTGGATCTCGGTTCAGCAAATTTTAACCGAAGATTTGGGAATGAAAAGGGTTGCTGCCAAGTTTGTTCCTCAGGCTTTGACTAACAATCAAAAAGAATGTCGAGTTGAAAAAATGTCGTGCTTTGAAACAAGAGCTTGAAATTTTCTGTCAAAGGAGATTACTGGTGGTGAGTCGTGGTGCTGTGGTTACGACCCAGAAACAAAGCAACAGTCAAGCCAATGGAAGACGTCATTGTCCACCCCGTCCAAAAAAAAAAATGTTATCAAATAAAATCAAACATCAAAACAATGCTCATTTGATTTTTGATGCCAAGTGCATAGTTCACTCAGAGTTTGTTCCCCCACATCAGACCATCAATCAAACCTTTTATTTAGAAGTTTTAAGAAGATCGCGCAACAGTGTTCGTCAATAGACACGATTTGTGGCAGACAGGAGACTGGTTCTTCCACCACGACAATGCACCTGCACACACAGCTGTCTCTGTTGGGCAGTTTTTGGCTAAAAATAGCATGGTTGTGCTGCCTCATGCATCTTACTTCGCCCGACCTGTCTCCACGCATGAAAGGTCACTGATTTGACAACACTTGGCAGTCAGTGGCTGGAGGTAGAGCTTAAAAAGCTCCGGCTGGTCAAACCAACCATCCAGCCATGGAGCAGCTTCTCCCAGCTGGCGAGAAGGGATGAGGTTCTCGTTACTCACCTCCATTTAGGACACTGCACTTTGACACATAGTTTTTTTCTTCACCAGCAGTGATGTTAGTGGTGTACCTTTGACAGTGCACCAGATTTTAACTGACTGTGTATTTTTTAAATTTAGTGGAGACATTGGCATAGCCAACGATTTGTCCCTTATTTTAAATAATGATAGTGACAATTTGGCAATTGTTTTAAATTTTGTGGATTAGCCGGTCTTGTCTCGAAAATTTTGGGCAGTCCGGCATAGGTTTTAAGATGGATGGGTGTCCATTTTACAATCACCCAACCATGTATTTTTTATTAGTTGTTTTAATTAATCTTTTAAATCTGGTTGGCCTATTTACAGTAAACCAGACAATACTTGTAAATTATGTGGTCTTGTGGATCCTTTACAGCCTACATTTTAGTAGTTTATTTTATTTTGCTGTCTGTATGGCCAATCTCTTTACTGTCGACCATGCAGACAATAATTTCATAAGGTGTTAATTCTCATTGTCAACTTGATTGTTGTAAGGACACTAATGATCTCATCGTTGACACACCCTAAAGCCATAATGGCTACAACAGAAATGACTCAACAGCTTAGGTGTGAGAGACATCTGAATAAAAGGCTTCAAGATAAATCTTTCTCAAGTCATTTATGTAATCCTAAACTACATAATTAATTACCATGGCTACCTATGTAAAGGCTCATCAGGGAGCATACTAAAGTTATTCTGAGGATCTTAATTACATAACTTATTGAAGCATAACTGATATGAGTTCTTAAAATAAAGGCACCTAAAAACTGCTTTATTTTTCCCTCCCTACATAACCCATCACCACCTTGTAATACCAGTTGATGTTGTATTCATGTCCTTGGTAATTTCTTCACTATTATTACCACCACCTCAGTTTTCTGACATTGCCATAGAAATGTGTAATTACTGCATTCCGGTTTCATCCCACAGCAGTAGCATTCATTATGAACCAATCTTCAGCTACCGTCTTTATTGCTATTAGTTTCTTGTTATTTGTTTCAGGTGTTACATACTTTGATACTGTTTTCTATCTTGTTGACTTTATTCCAAACTCTTTAACCTGTTCTCTTGTCTGTTCAGTATGGGGGGCCAGGTATTTTATTTATTTTTATTTCTGGAGTAAACATTTCTTCCCCCACTCTTATTACCACTTTGAATGGTTCCCACTTCTATTCCACTGGGACCAAGCGTGGTTGGTGAGCTGTAATGCTCTGGCCTCACATTTGAGAGGACGTGGTTTCAAATCCCTGTCCAGGCATCCAGATTTGGTTTTTCCCTGATTTCCCAAAATCACTCCAGGCGAATGCTGGGATGCTTCCTTTAAAAATCCATGGTTGAATTCCTTCCTGTTCCTTGCCCACCATCCTTTCCCACCCCTAATGACGTCGTGTCAACAAGGCATAAAGCCATAAAAAAAAGGTGATTAAGTTTTGCGTGATTTTTACAGGTCTATTTGCATAAAATATTCCTCTGGTGTTCAGCTTGCATATACAGAACTTCTCTCTGAATTCTCTCCTCAGTTTTAGCCACTTGTTTAATGAACCGTATTATATCCAGCATAACTGTTTTGTGAACACCTATTCCTTCCATAACCTGAGCCAAAATAAACTTATCAAGCTTTATTAGGAGTATGTCAACCATATTCTGCTGCTTTAGCTGATTTACAACTTGTGTGAGGCCTCCTTTTTTCCGAGGTATTTTGTATATTTCAATCCCAAACAGTAATGTTCATCTGAAAGCATTTCTCCACCATTGGAAACAGCTGAGATCCTTATATTTGGTTCCATTTTGACTTAGTAATCTGTTTGCAGTTACTAATCATTGTCTGTAAAAACCAGTGAATTGCAGCAGTTTACATTAACTAGTTAGAATACCTCCCACCAACTCCTCTATCTCTGCAGTACACTATGTAATGGAGAAAACCTCTTCCTTTAACCAGAACACTGCCCCTTAGACAATTTGTAGTTTGTACACACTTTGACAATAAATTTGGCCGCCGTGGCCGGTAGAGGTGTGCAAAATGTTCCAGAAATGTAATTTCTTTTCGTCAGAAATGAAGTTAGTGCGAAGCAGACTACTATGACCATCAATTAAAGCAGTAACTGATTCAATTTCTCGTGACCTAAGAGGATATGCCCCTTAAGAAATACTTCTGCCTTATGAGGCTCTGGTCTCGATTACCGATTAAATAGGCTTCATATGTTTATTCAGATAGTTGTTTACAAAGATTGGAAGTTTGGGCATAAGGGAATTGCAAAGAAAAGCCAAACAATTTTTCTGCAATTGTGAAAGAATTTATAATAAAAATTTGTAAACAACAAAAAAAGGAAAATAACCTATCATTCACCAATTATGAAGGCTGAAAAGAGTGAAAAATATATGAGACAAACAAAATATAAACAACATTTTGGTTTAAAACCTTATTTGTGTTGGAGGGAATGAGCCATTTGGCTGGGAAAGTGTGCACACTCTGAAATTTACCCCATGTTTGGCTAGGCAGTGGAGGACAGGGTGCAAATTTTGACTGTGGAGCCTGTAAGGAACTAAGCTACTATACCGGGGTGGAGTATAGGCTTAGACACCTTAGCTGAATGTTACCTTGAAATAAAATGTTCTCTGAATCTGCATCTGTCCTTTTAAATTGACCATGTGCCTGCCTGGAATATTTAACTGTAATGCATATTGGCCGCCACTAAGCTTATTTGACCCTAAGCTTAGAAAAGGTTACTGTTCAAGGTTAAAACATTTGAAAAGTCCACTTGTTGACAAATTTAAAGTTTATTAAAATCACATTTGGAAAAACAGTATTTATAGTCAAATAGGCTATTGAATCAAACGTTTCCAAAAAAATTGCAAATTATGAAGAGGAGAAAACCGCCCGAACCTCTTTTGAAAATTTAAAAGTTTATAGTCCCTATCATTGCTAGTCACTCGTCAGAAAATTTAACGTAATGGTACGTCAGCCATGCGGTCACTCAAAGTTCAGAGATTTCCGGCTATTGCTTGGTCTAACCAACACACACGCACCATACCGAGCGCAGGTCCAATATGCGCAACGTTCCCTGAATACAGATAAAAGACGAAATCGAAAGACAGCCAGATGGTCTGAGCAGCGAGCTTTATACCCTCAACCGCCTGCTTGATGTATACCGACGCTTTCCAAAAATAATGTAAAAATGTGTAATTATAGAATGTGTTCTAACTTTAATTGTGTGTAGCCTGACCTTCAATGATTATGAAAAGTATTTAGTAAAAATTCTCAAATGATAAGCTTTCTTGTAATTGAATCTAGTTTTGAGTGCGCAATGATAAAAAATGTCTGAAAATTAATTAGCGATTCCCCGATTTCTTTCTAAATTTAAGCACTTTTTAGGTGACCCTGCTGAATTACAAATTATGATGATAAAATCAGTGTCATGTTCTATGTTAATTCCTGATTCCAGTGGTGTAAATTTTATTATGATCGGTGGTGAAATAGCAAAGTTATCTGCTTACCAAAATCGTGTTTGAAATGTTTCAGAAGTTAATTCGGTTTCTGGTTCATAATTATTCTTGTGTTGTTTATATCGAAAAAGTAAAGTTATTGAAATTTTCTTTAAATTTAGTTACATGTTAACAGTTGTTCTATTTACTCGATTTATTTGCAAATAAATCTCGAAAACTACCACGTGTGGATTACGACAAAATAATCTTAAAAATTGGTGTAATATCTGTTCTACTGCAAGGAATATTTTGAAATTTTAATATGTTATACTAGATTTTTAGTTCCTTAAGAAAATCTACTTTTTAGCCCCATAAATTACTAAATACATATGGTAAAAAATGTTGAAAGTGAAAGTGTATTTAATGAAGTGTTTCAAATTTTATTTTCTTTATTTACACGGTCTGAAACTACAGAATTTTAGTGAATTTATCTTTCTTTTGAATTATTATTATTATTATTAAATTACTTTACTGCATCAGAAAGTGTTAAGAATTAGTGAAATTATCACATAACCAAAAATCTATTGTTTACAAGTTGGATAATAATGAACTGCCCTATTCCAGGTTAGTTTAAAGGTTCTTCACTATTATAAAATGTTTATTTAGCACTTGTATTGTGTGTTGTGGATCTTTACTGTTTTTAAATCGGTTTATATATTGAATTGGCTTGTGGTATCAGCTTCTGCATGAAACGTTTCTCACTTCCTGTACTTGCAATGAAAATTATATGTTTACTTTAAAGCTTACTCCCTCCCTTATGATCAAAGCTAAGAAAACTAGAATTTAACCAAATTCTAAGGTGCTTTACAAGCCACCTTACAGTCAATCCACCACATCATTTCTGACTGTCCTCTTCAAGCATACAAAGGAACAATTGTGGAAATACATGATGCATCAATCAATGCAGTTGATAGGATACAAACAGTGGATCTATAGATATTAAATTGTACAAGCTTGTGATATGCCTTTCTGTCCTCATCTTTTGTGTATCTTGTAAAATACCATATGATAAATAAATTACCAAAACAAAAAAAGTTTGTGGCAGTAGAATGCTTGCAGGGCTCGTATACACTTGTACGTCCTGTTGACAAACGAGAGGAAAATACTGGTGGTTCTGACTTACCAAATGAGAAGTAGAAATAGGTTCTAGAAGTAATAAAATCTTCCTTTAATAGTAAGGGATAGATTAATACCTCTTCAGGGTGCATTCTTTCTGAGGAACTAAACTCCTGCCTTCATATTTATAGGACATGAAGAACATCTAAAAAATAATGCAAGTTACTCACAATAATAGACCTGAAAAATAATTACAGAGTAGTTAGAATGTATGTTAAATATGCTATAATCAGGTTTAAACTGAAAATTACTAATACTGCTTTTGAACATGGATATTCGTTAATATCGATGCTACCACCACACAACAGAGCTTAAATCAATAATGCACTACCAAGCATGGTGGGTGAGAGGTTAACGCTCTGGTCTCGTAACCGGGAGCATGCCAGTTCGAATCCCCGTCCGGACATCCAGATTTGGGTTTTCCCTGATTTACTTAAATCCCTCCCGGCAAATGCCGGGATGCTTACTTCAAAAGGCCGTGGCCGAATTTTTTCCTGTTTCTTGTTGCCAGTCCCATCCCACCTCTAATGACCTCAATGTCGACGAGGCGTAAAGCCATAAGAAAGAATTAACTAAATCCAACCATAGTTCTCACTTAAATTGTGTTAGACAAAAAAACTGATACTAATTTGTGGACAATTATTTTAAATTTCTCGGCTTTTTGGCTTTACATCATTGTTAAACTTTCTATATTTTACCCCTTGGACCAACGGTAGTGCATTATTCAAAATCCCTTCATAATCAGACCATTGGATTTTTTCATGAATCCCCTTCAACGAAAAATTGATACTCATTTGTTTACAGCTCTATCCTCAGTTTCTCAGTATCCCAATTCCTCATCAAAATGAAACATATCCTATTTTAACCCCAGGATCAGGGGCTGTACATTATTCAAAACCCATTCAAAATGTGATTAGTGGTTCAGTAAAAACTTGATATTCATTTGGCTAACATTCCATCCTAAATGTATCTACTTTCTGGCTTACCCTCAAAATAGAACATACTGTATTTTACCCCCAGGACCAGGAGTTGTATGTTAAATCCAAAAACCCTTCAAAATCCAACCAGTGCTTTGTGTATCCCATTCATTCAGACACACAAATTTTAAAAACAGTTGATTCCTTTTCTGCATGTTCCAAACTATTTTTTTTTTTCAAAAATACTCAAACTATCAGACTTAAGCCCTGTTGCAGTCACCGAATGTGGTGGGTAAGCGGTAATGCTCTGGCCTTGCCTTGAGAGAACATGGGTTCAAATCCCTGTGTGGCCATCCAGATTTATATTTTTTGTGGTCTCCCAAAATCACACTAGGTTAATGGTGGGATGGTTACTTCAAAAAGGCCAATGCTCTTTCTGTTCATTGTTTCCAGTCCTTTCCCTGCCTCTAATGACGGTGACAACATGTAAAGCCCGATAATACACAAATGTAAAACAAGCATCACATGAAAGTTTATGGAAGAAGCAGTTGTGGAGGTTATTGTGTTTATAAAATTGAGTAAGAAACCTACAGGCATAAAAGAACAAATAAAATAAGAGAGACAGCTATACTTTAAACCTTAATGTATTAACCATGCATAAGATGGAGGGGTGGGGGGCATGTTAAGGAGAGATATTGAATAAATTGGAATAAAATTGAAGTGGTAGAGAAGTACAAAGAAGTTGCTGATGCTGCAGTTGTCGAACTGTCGAGAAGCTGGAATGGTGTGTGGTGTGTAGATAGAAATTACAGTGATATAGAAATTTCATTACAAAAATCAGTTGGGATGATATAAAGTATAGATATCATTTTAAAAAATAAAGAAATGAGCTGTTGTTGTACAATATATTGGAAAGGAAGAATCTTGGAGGCCTATTTAGAATAGAAGCTTCACTGCCATAGTTGGTCAACTTTGCACGAGTATCTTCTTAGGACTACCACAAAAATATCGAAGAGTACCATCTAGTGAGAATATTGTAAAGAGCGAGAGGTAAAAAAAATGTAAGCTGTTAAAAAAAATTATGAACATTAGGAGAGTTGTGTTCCGGTGCACTATACGCCAATTTTGTTATGCTTTATAGTAGGCAAGTTTTTTTTTTATAAATTATACCATTTATATCTCAATGGTGAAGAAGTTTAAAAAAGAATGGAGAGTAAGGATGGAGGCTTTTATAGCATATCAATTATATAAAATGTTCTTGGACATCCCACTGGTGTGTGTGTGTGTTTTTTGTAAATTCAATGCGTCATTTTGTAGCCAGTTCCTCACTTCATCTTGTGGTGAAGCATCAGGTTCCCAGCTGCCTTTATATATCCTGTGCCCATCATTAACTGCCAGTGATGTAGTCACGTGTGCAGGATGCCTCTCTGTGTGGAGATGGAGAGACCAGAAATATGGCTGTACAAGTTGAGGATGAAGGAGATATATGTTCCATCGGAGGCCAGCTGCTGTCTGTCTCCTCCCTTGTAATTGACTGATAATAGCTTTCCATACCATACTAATTTTCACATCCCATGGCTCTGTTTACGATGTCTTCTGCGAGATGAATCTTCATGGCCTCTTTAATTTTGTTGTCCCAGTATCCTTCTGCCTGGGTGCCTAGTATTCATGGTGCCTTAAAGTCAAACCTATGTCACTTCTTTGCTGTGTATAGCTTCTGATGACATCATCATTGAACGAGGCTTGTGCACTTTTCATCTGCTATGTACAGTGCTGGAAAACTAAGTGTACTATATGTTCAATGTACTTCTACTGACACTCAAAGATATAGATTAAATAGCAGTGTGACCCAGTGCTCTGTAAACTAATCATAGGCTTGCATGGCCACAGTCAGTTATCTCTTCGCTGTCGGGGTGATGCCGAGTCACTGCGTATAAAGTCAACACTTCGACCGTCATACTGAGACCTTCTGCCCAAGAAGGCCGCAGTATGATAGTAGAAATGGACGGTCTAAATCTTTCATTTACCTGGATGGACAGAAGGATGTTTCCATGCTGGCTTTGCATCACTCCGCCATATGAAAAAATTGTTTGTTTTTCAACCTCTTGTTCTCCTTGCTTTCCTCTTCTCTTTCTTGCAAAAGGTCTTGTTTGTCTGGGCTTTACTTTGTACATTGAAAAAGTATATTCTGCAACAGTAAGTACATTGAAGTTCAGATCAGTAAAAGCTTTTTCAAGAAACCAAGGGAGCAAGAGGCTCAACTACAAGCCTTTTTACCATATACTGGAGCAACTTAAGCAAAACAATCACCAGATTATTCAGCAAATCCAGCGTGAAAATCATCCATCTACCAAGGAAGTTAAAGGTTTTCTTCACCACAAAGGATGCCTTGGGTTTCAGAGAGCCTGCTATTTATTCCAGGCCTTTTGAATGTGGGTATTAAACAATTGACAGACAGTATATTCTGCTTTTCAGCATTGTATGGAGCACTTGAGATGTGTGTGCATCAGTGAAATATAGAATTCAGTGATAACTGCGTGCAGCACAAAGAGACAAGGCTTTAGTTTCGAGGTGACCCAAATACTAACCCATACAGAAGGAAGTTGAGACAAAAAGGGGGCATGAAGATCTGTCTGGTGGAAGATACTGTAAATACAGACACAGGGTATTAACTTGCTGTGGCATGAACCCAGTTATCAAATAAGTAAGAGGAAGGAGTCAAAATGGTTTGGGAAAGTGCTCTTACCCTGCTGCCCAACTTGTCCCGCCATGTTTCTCGAACCACCACCACTCTGAACTTCTGACCGGTTTGGGATATATAAGAAAAAATTACCGAGCATGGTGGGCGAGCGGTTAACGCCCTGGCCTCGCATTCGGGAGGACGCAGGTTCAAATCCCCGTCCGGGCATCCAGATTTGGGTTTTCCGTGATTTCCCCAAATCACTCCAGGTGAATGTGCTGGGATGCTTCCTTCAAAATGCCATGGCCGAATTCCTTCCCATTTCTTGTCCAGTCCTATCCCACCTCTAATGACCTTGACAAGGTGTAAAGCCATAAGTAAAATATAAAAAACTTCTCTGAAATCTAACACATTGGCGAAAAATAAAGTCAGAGTTCAAATTTGAAATGCTGCATAAAATTGACATGCTACCCCAGTGGGAGGCCAAGAATCTTTTTTACAAAGAAAAAGATGTTTAAATATGAAGCACGTTTTATGTGTTATCATCATCATTCACCAGCTCCAGGCTTCCGGGTGCTGGTCAGAAGCACTCTCCATTGTGAGGCTCGGTTTAAGATTGGAAGCAGGTAGCTGATCACTCCTCTACTAGCTAATGTAGCAGAGGATTTTTGATCAAGGTTTACTCCCTTTGCGTTTGGTAGTCCCCTACTGAACCTGCAAGGCAGCAGTTTGTATTCATATTTTACCCCTGAGTACTGGTATGTGTGCTAGAGCTAAATCTAAAAACTTGAGGCATTGCAGTCTTCCTTGTAATTGGCTGAATTGCTCAGAGCCATTATTGAGGAAGATTTCAGTGTCAATCCTCTACAGAAACCAGCATGTTTTGTATCAGCAGATCCACAACTGAAAACACATTCGGATAAAAGAGCTATCGGAGAAGATAAATATTATATTGATTGACCTGGAGATGACCTGAAGCTCAACTGTAAAGCTGCAGCAGATAAAAAATGGACTCCCTCTTACCCTGTCAGGCCTGAAACTGGCTGCTGTGCACATAAACTTCTAATTAGTGTAACTAGTGCTGAGTTGTAAGTTCAGCATATTGTAAACAGGGCTCCTTAAAATGGCATTATTTGCTTCTGATCTGTGTACATAATCAGAGCAACTTACCAGAGGGTCCTTTCCTCTATCATTAGTATTGGAGAGAAGTTTATGGAAGGGTGGCTTTTCATAAAATGAAGTCCCACATTGAAAACAATAATTGATTCTCACACAGTATTAGTTTCCTATTGGACCTGAGTAGTAGGAAATTCCTCTTCTCAACCATGTTATGGCTACTGCTGTACAAGGAAGTCGCTGATGTTTCAACTAGTTACATACCTTCTACTGAAACTTTTATGCAGAATTGAATTCTGGCTAGAAGTGTTTGAGAGAATGTTATGTCCTTGATTTCAAATAACAAGATTATCTCCATTTGCCCTTCTAGCATCCAAAACTGTCATGCATACACATAGTATTGTTGTCTAAACAGAAAGTCAGAGCCTGTATGTAGCAGATTGTTTTCTCAAACGACTCAAGATTTGGTACAAATGTTGGAGGTGTTTGCATTTTATTTAATTGACAAGGAAGAGAATGCTTGTATGAAACATGCTCCTAGTATGTAGGGTTTAGTGGTGGACCTTCAGTATATTCCTGATGGACTGCAGTTTGAGGTAAGTAGTCTCTCATAATACACTGCACATTTGCTTGCAGAACTGGAAAAAAATCTTCAGGTTACTTCCAAGGCTATCTTGTTTTCCGGATTTCAAATCTGTTGAATAGTATATAATCTGCAACCCTATGCTACAGTGGGTCAGCACTGATAATGAAACAATTGCTCTGTGAATACTATCTACAAATTTTCACATCCATTGTTGTACACATTCATTAGTGCAGTGAAGGAGAAGTGTTTGGCCAGTAGGAACTGTGAAGTCCAAAAGGATAAAAATGTTAATTATATCTTGAAATTTGTAATAATGACTACTTCCATTTCTGCCATCTAATGTTAAATTTAATTTTTCAGGTCTATTCCATCAATCTTGTGGAGGTAGAAAAATCCTCAGCAAAGCCGTTCATCTTGGTTAGTCAGTTCCGCTGTAAAGATATTCCAGAGATTGGGAAACTGTTGGGGCAGGAACAGAAGTTACAGCAAGCCCTCCTTATGATTGTACTCTCTTTCATTTTCATGAAGGGGGGAGTGGTCCGGGAAGGTAAAAGCTGTGTATTGTAATTTGTTGTAGTGAGTAAATATATTTCATTTGTGATGGTGTATATGGTCAGTTGTTCAGTCATGATGGTCATCAGCCAATAATAACAATGAACTCTTGCAATAGTGCATTTAAGAATTCTTAAGTTTGCTATTGATTGGTTTTTGTCTTATCTATATACGATTGTTTAAGGAAATTTTGTAATCGTACAGAATTTAAGTATTGAGATTACAATGAATCGTAGTAGTTTCAGTTGATACAAACACATTCTGTATGTTTTATACATTAGTATTTGCCCTCATTGGTGCATTTGTATGATTTGGTGTATGTTGATTTGCTTTACCCCCCCCCCCCCCCCCCTTATTTCCAAATATTATTGTAGAGAAACAAAAAAATGTGTCTTCTGTGAATTTTCTTTCCTTTTAGTTTATCATCTTAGATTGTTTTTGTACTGATCTCTGAAAGTTTTGTTTTATTTATATTTTAGTGTATTATAATATGTAAAACATATGAGGTAGTAATTGCTGACAAAACTGATAGAGGTGACATATTTTAGATTTTAAAACTGATGTCAACAGATAATGTTTCTTTCAGAATTGCATAATGAGCACACAACCCAACAATCCACATAGCATCAACTGTTATTACGAGGCATGTTTTTTAAGTAAGTACCGTTTTGAAATTAAAAAAAAGCCGTGCAAATATATATCAATAATTTTATTTTTACATGAAAGCCTGTACCTTACTCTACTTTTCTACATAATTCCCTTCAATATTGAGGCACTTGTCATAACGTAGTACTAGGTTTTGAAAACCCTCCTCATAGAAGTCTGCCGCCTGACTTGTTAACCGCTGCAACACAATTGTTTTGACTTCGTTATCGTCTTCAAGACGCTGACCGCCCAGGTGTTTCTTCAAGTGCAGGAACAGATGGTAGTCACTGGGCACCAGATCAGGGCTGTACCGAGGATGATCTAGAGTTTCCCATCGAAAAGATGTGTTGAGATCTTTTGTCTAATTAGCCACATGTGGACGGGCATTGTCATGCAGTAAAACGATGCCCATGCTCAACTTGCCACGTCTTTTGTTCTGGATTGAACTGCGCAGATTGTACAATGTCTCACAATAAGCTGCTGCATTGATTGTCTCATTACAAGGCAGAAATTCGACAAGCAATACTCCTTTTTTGTCCCAAAAAACTGTGCACATGATTTCCATTAGTCATAAGAATGAATGGCCACCAACAGACAGTTTTCAGTCAGATCCAAACATCCAGCAGCCATCCATGCCATTTCACATAACACCAATAATTCTAATTCTTGTTTCACGGTCCGTGCTATCAGAGTCCTCCCAAACAACAGCAGAAGGTGGGAGATTGTCTACCAATACAAACTAGGCACAAGACAACTTCCTGGTCTGAATTTAAGATAATACCCAGTCTGTACTTTTCCTTCCCTTTATCTGCCACTGTCTATATTGAACTACCACATACCAGAGGTAATGTTTATCTCCATAGATTCAATTTTTATTATGTTATTATTACTTTCATATTTGTTAATTTTTCTTCGATTAATCTGTTTCCTTATTTACTTTTACTTTCTCAAATTTATGTATTATTCTGCATTGTTTGCAACATTCTGCTCATGTACTAGATCCAATTCACTGTCCCCTTCTCCCTGTCCTCTGATTGAATTTGCCCCCACCATGTTCCTAACTAATGGTCATTCTGTGGGACGATATCCTCCACCACCCTCCCTCCGTAATGTTCTGTTGACGAAGGGCCAAGTCCCGAAATATTAATTGTTTTTCCTGTTCTTGTGTTTTTTTTTATTAGTTCACCCCACAAAACCATCATCTAAGGTAAGTGGTGGTTCATTTCACTATCCTTTTTTTTTTTTTTTTTTTTTTTTTTTTTTGTAAATTCATTCCCTACATAGCTCCGATTATTTTCTGGTTACTATATATATCTTATACCTTTAAACAAGCAATTCTTGTGTGTGTGTGTGTGTGTGCACGATATGCATCAGAAGACAAATAGCTATGAAACAAAAACTTTCATCATATTCAGTTTCTTTCCACTTTGATATTCAAGAATGCACTGATTCTGGAATATTCTCCATAGTGGTTATATAAAACCGATTCTTTTCATCAGCTATATATTTCATCAGTTCTTCTGTAAAAAAATAACATGAAAACTGACAGAATATTTGACACATTCCCTATTTGACACACGTCCCGACAGCGTATCATCAAATGCGTGACTAACTGGTCGAAAATCATTTTCTTTCCAGTCAGATTTATCACTAAGACGTAATTTCTTCGTAAGCGTTTCACTGTCACTTTCTGATTCTTCAGATTCAGAACAACTAACATCTCTTGTTGAAACATGAGACTGCATTGTCACCCCTGCTGACGAGTATGGTTTATGACTACAGCCTTCCGATTCTGTGGAAAAGCTATCACTTCCATCAAAATCAAGTAGTTCATCCTCGGTGTCAGTCCTCTTAAGAATCTCCATGATTTCTTCCTCAATGCACCCATGACGTCTTGCCATTTTCTTCATAAAATACAGGACAAAGAAGACTGATGTAAATTCTGTTGAATAGTGAACTGTAGAGCAACACCTAGGCTCCCTGCAGACAAACATTTGGACGATAAGCTAGCGACCAGAACTGCAAAAGGCTATTGAGAAATGGGTCGTGAAGTCCGCCGTACGACTCAGGTAGCGACACGCCTATATTCGTCATCAGCAATCGGGTAGCGGCAGGCGGATGCGGCTTAACTCGTCAACAGCACTCAGGGGAAAACCGGCGGCTGCATCTAAACTCGTCATTAGCACTCGGGGCCAGCAGGCAGCATGACGTGTATACACGTCAACAGCAGTCAAAGGGTTAAGAAACTATCACTTACTTTTCAACGCTGACGGCATCTAACAGCTGTGCGTCGCTGTCATATTTCGGCCTTTTAATTAAATTCCTGGCAAGTTTTCCTCAAAGCAAGAGTGCAAATGTAAAGAGGACATAATGACGAAGCAATTAAACCAAATTTCAACAGGTTACTACCAATTTCGCGTTGGTTCTGAAGGTGGTGCAGTCCCCGATAAAATTAATTTCTCACAAACGTCTCTAAGGATTTTGATGAAATCTTGCGTACTGAACAGAAATCGAAAGATGCCGAGTGAAGATTGGTGGCCCAGGTACTATATATATAACATTTGGATAGGAGAAAAGCCACCGCTTACTGTAGATGAGGATTCCTGCAGCGTCAATACACGAAAACAACACGTACACACACAGAGTAATAATGTTTGAGCCTGTGGCCCTTCTTCAGTAGTAGTGAGTTGGCTGCATGTTGGACACTGTTAGCTCATGGTGGGGGTAGAAAAAAACAAAATGGCGGGGAGTGAGGGTGGGGGTAAGAAGCCGTAAGCTAGAAAATACTAATAAATGGATAATAAACCTCTCAATAGGGACCCGTATATTTGGGATCTCGGAAATGGCTCTAATGATTTGGATGAAATTTCATGTTTATAAAACATTTGTATTTTAAGTTTACCTAGCAAAAATGTGATTTTACAAAAAATCGGCAATTCTCGTATTTCGTATCTCGGAAACAGCTCTGACGCCATCTCTTAGATGTTTCAGGTACCATTAGGCCAACCAATATTGGTTAAGTTCTCTTTGGTTACAGCAAGGGCCTCTTATATCTTTATACAAACAATTCTTCGTAATCATTCGTAGATTGGTAATATTAATATTGTGGAAATAATTTGTTCCAGTTACAGAAGGTACCCACTAAGCTAGTGATGGGTAAACTTTTCAAGGGGAGGGCCACATAAAATAAAAAATTATCTAGGTGGGCCAAACAAAAAAATTTTTTTTTTGTAAGTGATAAACTTTATTTTTGATTTTTACATCACACACAACTTATATTATTTGCTACAATGATAAAAAAAAAACATAGAAAAAAGTTACAAAAATTGAGAGTAGGAAGGTGCATGTGACAGATGAAACTGTGACTGAGCTTCTAAAAGTTGTTAATAATCTGGTAGAAACTGGGTTTTCTGCGAAGCTTCATAGTAGAAAACACCTGTTCACAGATGTAGGAAGATGCAAACATCGCAATTATCTTCTGAGTGCGAGATTTCAGGTTTGGGAAACTTGATTTTGACAGAGCCTTGTAGAACTCAATTTTAGAAACGTTGAGAAATAGTTGCTTCAATTCAGTATTACATTGCAACTCAATCAGTTCAAGCTGCAATTCTGGTTTGACTGATTCACAATCCAGATTAAATGGCATGCTAAAAATGTCAAGGTCATGTTCGATAACTTTGAAATCTTGGAATCTTCGTTCAAATTCTTCATGAAGACATTTCAAGCTTTTCTCATAGCTCCTAAGTTTGTCTTCCCTAACTGAAATAGTTTTTAGTCTTGGAAAATGAGTAAAGTCTTTCTTGGTTAGTTGTTTGGAGAATAGATTCAATTGCATTTTGAAACCCTTGATATGACTCCAACTACCATGGATTAATTGATTTCTTCCCTGGAGTTTAAGGTTCAATTTATTAATGTGACTGAGAAGATCTGTAAAAAATGCAAAGTCCGAAAGCCATACAATATCTTTCAAATGTTCACACTCGTCCATTCCTTTTTCTTCCATGAAAGAGATTATTTCATCTTTTGGAGCCCAAACTCGTTCGAAAACCCGTCCTGCACTGAGCCACCTTATTTTAGTGTAGTCAAGAAACTCTCGAAATTATCTGTGATTGAGTGCTCGAGAACAAATGCTATTAACAAGCTTAACAACAGCATCAAGCACATGTTTCATGTCTAGAGCAGATTTACACAGAGCTTCTTGATGTATGACACAGTGAAAAAACACAACAAACCAGGAAATGATTCGTTAAATATGCCTACAAAACCAGATTTCGTCCCTATCATATTCGGTGCTCCATCAGTAGTAATGCTACAAATATTGATCAAAGGTACTTTCAAAGATGTGATAGTTTTTTAAATTCTTGAAAAATGTCTGATCCTTTTGTCGTTCCCTTTAATGAACGCATGCAAGCTAATTCTTCAGTAACATAAAAGTTGTCATCAATACCTCTTATAAATATCAGTAACTGAGCTGTGTCAGTTATGTCCGTGCTTTCATCCAATGCAAAAGAACAGAATTTAAACTCCCTTACTTTGACTCTAGTTATGAGACAAACTGCTTATCAATTACTTCAATTCTAGAATAAATTGTTGTTTGAGACAAACTTACTGTCTCAAAATCCTTTGTTTTGTCAGGACACAAAATGTCACATACTTGGAGCATACAAGTTTTAACAAATTCGCTGTCAGAGACATGCTTTGTTACTTTTTGCAATATTGTATGCTACAACGTAACTAGCATGTGTAGCTAGCTTTTGAGAACAGCTTTTTCATTAAAAATATTTTGCTAACCTGACAGTTTTTTACGTAGAGCTCTTGCTTTTTGCTTCCGATCTTCTTCGGTCATAGTTTCATAAGTGGCGTTGTTATGTTTTGTCATAAAGTGTCGTGAGAGGTTGAATTCCTTGAATACGGCTACAGCTTCATTGCAAATGAGGCACACAGGTTTGTCCTTAATAGGCGTGAAAAAGTATTTCCAAGTCCACTCAGATTTAAAAACGCGACATTCTGAATCAACTTTACGCTTTTTATTTGCCATTGTAACGATCAAAAATGTAAAAAAAAAAACACTAGCAACAAAGGAAAACTATAGAAACACAAGCCAGACACACAGCCGCAGAGATGACTTGACACTGACTACACGACTGTCCGAAATGCACTGACCTTGAGAACAGACTAAACGACAATGGTAGTGCTCGAGTCGTTCTGAACTTGGCCGAGCAACACGCACATTGTACTCCACATCGCTATGCTACCGATCTACAGACATATACTACGTCACTACGCAAACTCAGTTAATATCAGATGCGATAATACCGTACTGAAAACGCAATAATAAGGAAACATTCTATTCTAGCTACGCAGAAAATACATTCGTCCTATGTGTACTTGTAGGGGCCGGATTGACTACCCCGAAGGGCCGGACTTGGCCCGCGGGCCGTGCCTTCCCCGTCACTGCACTTAGCACTCCTATACTAAGCCATTAGGAACCTAATACTATATTTGCAGCCTGAATCACAACTGGTCATATCATTACCAGAAGGTATTTATACAATACTTTCATTGTGAGAAATGTCAGAAGGAAGTTGAGACATTGATAAATTTGGTACAGTGTTTTGAGGTGCTACTTGATAGAAAGGATGGCTCACTAGAAATGGAGAGATTTCTAGGCACTTGTTTAAATGTACGAGCATGCCCAGTTGAACATAAGTAATATGTATGGGAATGCTGATATTATTGTGGCACTATTAGAAAATGGGATAAAAGTTGACATTACATCTTACTCTGTGCTTCTAACTGTGAGTATAAGAGTACTGGGAAAATGTAAAACTGTCAGAAGAATGTTTCAATATACAGAATTTTACTGTATCAGATGATTCCATCACATATTTCTTGAATCTTGGGAGGATTAACTAATGTTCAAGCCTGACTTTCTGAATGATATGTATCAAAACCAGATTTTAGCTTTAATATCATGTCAATAATGACTTTGGTGAAAATTTTGTAAATATTCATAACATACTTCCTTCACCTTTTCCTGCAAATGATTCTGTAAGGCTCTGCTTCTAGGACCCTTTATAATTTTTCAAGAGAGCAAAACTATTATTTTACCAAGACTTTTTTTTTTTAGCTGTCCTTTGGGATTTTCTTCAAAAGCTAAATTTGATCAAGGAAGAACATGAATTTGTGCACAAGACCTTCGGAGATGTGCGTAGAATTGTCTCTCAGGTGAGTTTAGATAACACAAACTTGATTTAATTGTTCTTGCAAGTAATCATCCTTCATCCCAATATTGTGATTAACAAACGCAATGAGCTCTGTATAATTCATGATATCATATTAGATATTTCAATGAAATAATTAAATATCAGGTTAGTAAACCAAACTGAGAACCATTTACAATTTTGCCACAGAAAATGCATGAGTGTTTTCTGAAATTCACAGTATAGATCAGTTTTAATGTCAGCACATTAAGATAGCCAGTTCAGTACTATTTCCCAGGTAACAAATGCATTTTGTCACACACTCTTCGGGCACGTTACTTGTTATGATTGAACTAGCCTCAAAGCCTGTCAAAAATGATGGGTTTAGCGGGGTGTTCTGACAATTCCCTTATTTGAAATTGCTTATCTAAATAGAATTGTTATAAAATAAAGCTCAATGTAATTTCTCGTCCCTTGTGCTGTAGCAGAAAGTTTGTTATCAACTTGGTTCAGGTTGCATTTCAGCCCAGCCACAATCTACGCTAATATTGCCGCTAGAAAATCAAAACTTCAATCACATGCGAATTAATACAGTCCCTGTGTCATATGTCATTGTCATCGTGCATCACGATATAAGTTTGACCCAAACTCTTCACAGGTTCTTACATTTTTCTTTTTGTATCTGTGATGCAGATCGATATTTTAACGGCTGACACGTTTTACGTGCGGCTGAAATAATGACCCCAGTGAAAACGAAGGATGCTAAAAATAAATCTTAACAACTTACGTTATGCCATGTAATAGGTTTTAAATGACGGATGAAAGGCATATTCTGACAATTCATTTCTCTGTGGTTGCCTAAATAAATAGAATTGTTGTTGTGTAATGCTCCTAACCTTATTTTGTAATTTGTACCATATTTTGGTTGTAGTCTACACAGTGGTCCAGATGGAACTTCTACTGGATGAATGATGTCAGAGCTAGGGAACCAATTAAATTAAAAATAAATTAGAAATTCCAAAACCTTATGCTATACTGCATGATATTGGTTTTATTCCTAGAAAGCTCTCATTCAGCACAGTAAATACGGAACTACTTCCATCCGTATATATATAAAATAAAAAAAATAAAATAAAAAAAAACCCTAACTTCAGTTACTCAAAGCTTATGGAAACACCTTAAACTATTTATAAAACTAAATTCATTGTGAATTATTCCCTAAAAAAAAGTGTGTCAGTTGTCATTCTAGGCCTGCCTGCATTTCAACATAACAACAACTACTACTAATATTGCTGTTCAAAATTCGTAGATTTTGTTACCAGCATTCGCTTATGTCCATTGTATTGTGATCTAAATTTGACCTATTGTAAATATTTACATGTGTCTGATATAGTGACATCAGCAATAAAAGCAACTAATAATTAAAATATTAATTTAAACACAGTTCATACCTTTATTTAAGGTGTTTCAGCAAATTATTCCTCCCAGTCTATTATAACAGTGACTACATATCGACATTGGACATAAATATCTTGTAAGCCAATTAAAAATGTCGCGTTGAATGCAGTATTTTAGAAATTCGATTCTTAGTTGACTAAGTACAATTTTCATCAAATAATGTTCATTATCTTGAAAATGATGTAATGTAGATATTTCTTAGCGTACTGTTACAATGGTATCGCTGTCCAGAGTGTATAGAAAAATCTACGTCAAACAAATTTTAATTAAGAAAAGGCAACTAATATTTATGTCGATTTCAATGGAATACATACTTTTCTTTCAGTGTTCTGTTAATTTATTCACGGATGTATAGCTAAATAGAACTGTTATTAATAATGTGCATAACTTTGAACATCTCTGTTCGTTGTACACTGGAGGCAAAAAGCATGATGTCATAGTGTGATGTCATGGTGTGACACTGCTACAACATGACCAAAGCTTGTGTTTTATAAATATAGATAGCTGTCTTAAAGGTAGCACCAATCATTAAGACTTAATCATTCAGATTCACAGTTAATGAAATTAATAGATATTTTATAGTATACAATGCTAAATGACTTGCAAATATGTTGACCCCACCTTATCATCAGACAGTTTTCTTTTTCAGTTACTAAAAATGTCCAAGAAATCTCTTTAATTCCCATCCAGGAAGTGCTACTAGGTTTATTCTGTATCATAAAAGATATTAATATATGACAGTAAAAATATAAAGTTGATATGTAATCTTTACACCAAACATTTCTTGTTAACTTTCAGCCTTGAATCTTTCACAAAGTCAAAATGCTACATGTGATGGTAAACAAAATTTACGCATATCAGATACACTTAGCAATTTTGCAGTTAGGGTTAGGGTTGTAGGGGCTATCCTGGGTGCCTGCAGAGAAAGCACAGCTGAATATTCCTTCGTGTCATGATGACGTGTAGGGTCAGTACAACATTGGGTTGCTGCACTTCACCAAGCAAAAAGGGTTCCAGCACAATATTACAAGGTATTCCTAGCAAAATAAAGCACATTTACAGAACTTGTACAGGAAATCGGTAAGAAGCATTAGCACTGTTAATAGTAGGTTGTACTTTCCAATTGGTAGCAAAGGTAACCGTACTGCAATTATTTGCATAAAGTAAAAGAAGAATGAGGTGATAAGTTAAGGAGACAGTATTGAGTACAATGAAGTAGAGTAACTTAATTGGTGTGTATTCAACTGTAATTTTAAAGTGGAATGAATTGTGTTAGGAATGATTTTAGTATTGCTAGTCATTTTCTATATTGTACAGTGTACTGTGATAATGAAACAAAAATTTAATAGGAGGTCATCCACAAGAAATCTTGCTGGTTGATTGTATTTGTGAAGCACATGCAAACCTGTGGCGACACGTGTATTCTGCTGTAGCTTCATTGCTGGTCCTCACAGGAGAAGTTACGTAATCGAGCATGTGGCTTATTCTGTGTTTAGCAGTAACATAGTGCCTACAGTCTCTATTATACAGAGGTTGGACAAAATAATATGAATCCCAAAGTACACGCACCACTACTTTCATGTGGATATTGCGATACGCATGTACGGCATAATTGACGTGGCAGGTCTTGTAGGTTATGTTTCAGGGTATTATGCACCTTGATCTGTGATGGTTATAACAAACGATCGGTTAAATGCATGATCCCTCAGACTTCGAAAGAGGGCAAATTGTTGGAGCTCGGTTAACGTGAGTGCCTGTGACAAAAACGACTGAACTGTTTAACTTCTCACGACTGACAGTATCCATGATAATGGCAGCATACACAAAAGATGGGAAAACATCATCGGCAAAGAGGAACCAAAGTTAACCGACAGAGACCAACGAACATTAAAAGAATTGTGGCCAGACAACACAAAATACCACAACAAAAGTGACAGCAGAACTCAACACACCCCTGAGTAATACTGTTTCGACAAAAACCGTATGGCGGGGGCTCCACATAGCTCACATTCGTGGGAGGGCTGTAATTGCAAAGCCCTTATAATGGCTACCAATGCTAAGCTGCGAAACAAGTGGTGCCACGATCCTAAAAACTGGACACTTGATGATTGGAAGAATGTGGTATAGTCTGATGAATCATCATTCACATCGTTTCCTACTGATGGCCGGGTTTATGTATGGATGACACCAAAAGAAGCCTGCGATCTGGACTGCCTGCATCCTACAGTCAAGCTTGGGGGAGGTTCCGTTATAGTTTGGGTGGCTATATCACGGTATTCAGCTGGTCCTCTCATTCACATCACTGGCCTGATGACTGCGAATGAATATCTCAACATCTTCAGTGAAGTTCTTACTGTGACTAGAATACGGTTGCCAAACACTGCCATCTTCCAAGATAATGCGCCCCATACACAAAGCCTGGTTCTAGGGGCATCAGAATATCATCAAACATCTTCCCTGGCAAGCACAATTGCCAGACTTCAATATAATTGAACAGTTAGGGGGAGTTTTGGAGCAGAGAATAAGGAGCAGATTTCCACCTCCAACATCATTAAAGCAATTGGCTAATGTTTTTGTATAAGAATGGGACAACATTCCATTGGAAACTATTCAGACACTCTTCACATTTATTCTGCGAAGAATTGCAGCTGTTCTGCGAGCAAAAGGTGGCCCAACACCACATTAATAAATGTCCATATTATTGCATCACAGCTAACAGTTATATTGTTAAAATTAAATGGTAACCTAGTAATAGGGAGATTCTAGTATGAAACTAAGCATAAGCCAATATGTAAGTTAAATGTGCAAAATTAAAGTCTTGCAATGGCAATTAAAGTGAATAAAAAGGGGGGAGGGCAGGATCACCCCATCTGATTGCTGTCACATGCAGTGGTTGAGCTGATCAAGTGTGCTGTGATGAGATACAAAAAATATGTAAATTTAGTGAAGGGTATCAAGATGAAACCATAGACGCGGACAGAGCTGGCTCACTTAGAAGGTAACTTATACATCTATGGTTATCTGCTCATCTCGAAGCTCCTGATTGGAATACTTCGGATTCAGCTTTGTTGAATTGCATGATGTGAGTGCTGAACAATCCTAGAGAGGCACAGATTTGTAAACTTCAAAAATTCAAGGTAGAACAACAACATACTCGCATTCCGCAACTTGCCAATACAGTGATGAATCTCACAGACGACGAATTAGATAAAGCATCAAAAGATTTTAATTTTGCCCCGGTACCCACACATCTGCCAACTTTAGATATCATAGGGGGCTTTGAGAGTGCCATTGTGGGGTTAGAAGCCGATCAGGCAAATAACATCCGACAAGAGACAGCTCACATTCTTGCCCACGCAAATCTACCACGCAGCAATCTATCTAGGGAAGAAAGATCAGCCTTGCTGGTATTACAGCAACTTGATGATATTGTGTTTCTCCCAAGGGGTGTGTGACCGTAGTAATTAAAATGCAGGGCTACCACACTAAAATTACGAACTTGTTGGCAGAGAATACTTATGAACCATTAAGCAGGAACCCACTGCAGAAGATTAGGACAAAGGTGGTCCAAAGAGTTAGACCTCCAAAGCGATTGAGCAGTAGGACAAGAAAAATTTAAAAAGAGGCAATTGCATGATGCCTAGGTTCTATGGATTGCCCAAAGTGCACAAATAAGAGGTTCCCTTATGTCTGATTGTGAGCGCAGTCAACTCATCTACACATCCACTTATGCGGTATGTTGCCAATAAACTGAAACATCTCACGGAAGATATAGGATCAGCTGTAAAGAACTCAGCTCACTTTATACAAATTATTGATGATCTTGTGGTATAGAAGACTGTTGTCATGGTGAGTTTTGATGTTGTTTCATTATTCACTAACATGCCGGTAGATGAAGCCATTGTGGTAATACGTGCTAAACTTCTTGCACAAAGAATGTCTACTCAGTGGGCTGACCTGACAGAGTTCTCCTTAAGTCAAATGTGTTCCAGTACGGTGATCAACTTTATGCCAAGTTGAAGGTGTGGAATTGGGCTCACCACTTTCACCTGTAGCCACCAAGATGTTTATGGAAGCATTCAAAACAGAGGTGCCTAACAACACGTGCCTAAAACCTACAAAATGGATCCGCTACATTGTGACACCTTTGTCATCTGGCTTCACAGTAA
The DNA here is from genome assembly GCA_031002005.1 of Vandiemenella viatica. Classification (NCBI taxonomy): domain Eukaryota; kingdom Metazoa; phylum Arthropoda; class Insecta; order Orthoptera; family Morabidae; genus Vandiemenella; species Vandiemenella viatica. Next base: position 197,961,921 of record JARYHS010013631.1, read on the forward strand.
GGAGAATTTCCAGGAGTTCTTACACCACCTGAATAGTGCCCCCCCCCCCCCCCCAAGAATCCAATTCACCATGGATGTGCAAGAAAATGTACAACTGCCATTTCTTGATGTCTTGGTTCACAAGCAATGTGATGGACGTTTGGGTCATACTGTGTACCACAAGGCGATCCACACTAATACGTATCTGCACGCCATGTCACATCACCTGGCAACGAAGAGGGCATATTAACATACTGAACTTAAGAGCGAGGACAGTATGTGACTCGGAAAGAAATGGAGACACTTACAAAAATATTCTTAGCCAATGCCTGTTGTGAATCCAGCGTCAGAAGGGTTTTAAGACCCAGAAAACTCACGGAAGACATCAATTTATCCTAAGATACCACTGTGCCAAGAAAATTCGCCTGTCTTCCATACATACGTGGTATCAATGACCGGATTGGGAAACTTTTTTTTTTTTTTTTTTTTTTTTTTGTAACAGTTTAACGTCCCTTTTTAACAACGTGGTCTTTAGAGACGGGAAAGGATGGGGCAAGGAATGGGAAGGAATTCGGCCATGGCCTTTTTGAAGGAAGCATCCCGGCATTCACCTGGAGTGATTTGGGGAAACCATGGAAAACCCAAATCTGGATGCCCGGACGGGGATTCGAACCGCCGTCCTCCCGAATGCGAGGCCAGAACGCTATCCGTTACCTTACCACGCTCGGTGATTGGGAAACTGTTAAAGCAGGTGGAGGTGTGAATAGTATATAAGGCTTACTGCAAACTTGGCCACTCATTAACCAGGGTAAAAGACAGATTACACCCACACCAGCTTATCGATGTTTATGAAAATCCCCTACAGTTTGGGCAGTGTTTACATTGACAAGACAGGCCGCACTGTGGCGGAGAGACATATCCGCCACTATAAATATAACAACAGAGGCATATCCGCCGTAGTTCGCCATGCCGTTAACACCAGGCATGAAATAAAATTTCAAGACACGAGGCTGCTGTGGAGAGAAGATCAGTGGTGGCCTCGAGGTGTGAAAGAGGCAGCAGAAATTTTAAAAGAATATGAACAAGATCAATGAAGATAGCAGCCTTTTACTCTGCGATGCTTGGCGCTCATTGTATGTCAACATACACAGTATATCTGACGAATGCTGTAAGATACCAGCCGAAAGCTCAGGTAATGAAATAAACAATGCAGCATAACCCGAAAGTCTATTCATAATGAACAAAGACGGTCGCGGAAGTCTTAGGAATCGATTCCAATTTGGTTGTGTTAAGTGAATTTCAGTGCAACTATAATTATAGTGCTTGATATAATGTTATTTCAAGTTCAAACAATGGTGTGAAGTGGCACTGTTCATTGAACTTAATGAGGCTATTCGAAACAAAAGTCACATCAGGCTATGTGATTGGGAGAGGGGGGAAGTTCAGAGGAAGCCAAAATGGAGCCATGTAGATTGTGGACCCTCCAATACTGCCAGCAGATGTTAGCTAAGGCAAATGCTTGGTTGACAATCTGTCAGTGTGGCCTGAGCTCTAAATTGTAACAGAAGCACAATACACATTACCTCACTTGGCTGTGGAGCTGAAAATTAAAATTTGATCAAAATATTTACTGAAAAATAATTTCCAATTTTCATCAACAGCCTGAGTTTTATGAAAGTAACAGAGTCTGAGGTGTATTTAAATAAAACTGAGAAGTATTTGCATTGCTGGCAGAAACAAACACTTATACTTACCTTTTTATTTGCAGTTATTTACACTGCTTTACCGAAAGTACTGAGGCTGGTGGATGAGCAGTAATCCTCTAGCCTCACATTTGAAATGACATGGGTTTGAATTCCTGTTGTACCATCCAGGTTTTAGTTTTTCAGTTTCCTGAAATCACTTCAGGCAAATTCTTACCAGTTCCTTTCACATGTTCTTTCTTGTCTCTAATGACCTTAACATCAAAGAGGGTACTTTTTTACTTGCACATAATTTCACTGGTTCCCCAACAGATCTAGTCCTAATGGACATAGTCATGGACAAAATTTAGAGTTTTTATTACAGTGTAATGGATTTATGTCTGTACAATGAAGAAGAAAAATTCATTTAATCATTTAGCAGTACCTAAAATCAAAACTCCTTTTTTCTTGGAACTTTTGGTTGTTTATTATGATATCACACAAATTACCAAACTAGTTCGATCAATTTGAAAACATAGTCTGACAAAATTTGAATGTCTCATCACATTGTCAGAAAATTGTAATCAATTTTGAACTTAATTTGACATTATTTAAAAAATTTCTGCATGGATTTTAAAGTGGTTTTCATGTTGTCTGATTTGAAATCTGAGGTATATAAATTATCATGTTACATGGAATACACTATGCATTGATGAGTGCAATTGATTATATACAAACACTAGATCTAGAGAAAATTGCACAAGCTTGTGATATGCCCATCTGTTCTCACATTTTGCATATATTGTGAAATATCATATGATAAATAAATAAATCATATTTACATCTGAAGATTGAGTAGAAAATTAAAATCGAAACAGTAAAAAACAAATAGTATTTAATTTCAATAAATTGTATGAATTTTATGCTGTCTGGAATAAACATTTAAATGAAATTGAAATATTGCTAGCATAAACCTACTTGGTTTCACAGGCTCACCAAGGAATAAATGTTATGATTTTTTTTAATAAAACAAAACTATGGGGTATATATTTTTGCTAGTTCCACTGGTTCACCAGTATACCAGGTCCATGTAGGAATGAAATCATAGATAAAATTCAGTTATATATACACTTATCATTTTCTCAGTCCATGGCATTTCCTACTTCCTTGTTCCACTGTATAAGGTCATTTTTTGTGTCTGAAAACCATCTGAAATATCCCTTATTTGGCTAACATGCTGGACCAAACATCTTGATTTACTCACTAGCTGCAGACATCATGTTTGTTCATTAACTCCAGTTTCCTGCTGTGGCCGGCCAACCAAAATTTCAGTGGGTTGCTCAGCTTAACAGGGTCCCCGAATGTAGTCAGGAATTGAAAAGGCTAAGATAATTATTTTCTGATGAATATTTATGGTATTGTTCCTAGGCATCATATTCCTTTATGCTAGAAATGATACTCCATCTTGACCAGTTTTCAGGGTCCTAAAAATTACCAAGGTAATGTAACAGAAGAGTACAAAGGGGCAAAAGTCAGCTTGGGTACAGGAGAATAATAATATTGGAATGATGTGTCACTATAGAAATCAATACATTTATGGAGTTTTTCCACTTAGAATAAGCTTTTGATAGTGTGAAATGAGAAAAGATATCCAAAATTTTATCAAATCTTGAATACTGAGATAGAAGAATGATTTATAATCTATGTACAAGTGAAGTTTTAATGAAAGTATACAGTCATGAGAGACAAGCTTTGACTAACTTGAGGGTGGGGCTCCTAACATTGTTGCAGGACGATCACGGAAGTGAAAGAAAAATTTGAATGTGACCTGGGAAGTTACAGAGAATTCGATAGCTGATAATATTGTTCTGTTGGGAGATGGAAATGATAATATAAGGGAAATGACTGGTGCAAGAATGTCATAAAAAGGAGGAAAAACTCATCCAAACAGCCCTATACAAAATCAAAACAAAAAAATTTTGGTATCAGACGTTGACTTGACATTCAGGATAAACTTCCTTAAACTGTATGCTGGACAACTAAACTATAAAATAAATATGATCTCTCAAAAGACAAAACCAGAGCGTTTGATTATTTGTCAATGGGGGGAACAGTTGAAAGTAACAATTGAGAAGCAAAATCAAGATTAGAGTATTTTGAAACAAATAATCAAGGATTTAGGTTGTAATTACTGTGTTGAGATCAAGAGATGATCTCGGATACCGAGAGACAATTACAAGTATTGTGTTTTTTTTTTTTTTTTTTTTTTTTAAATTTAAGAGCTTATTTTTTTAATCCTTTTATATAATGAGAGCATAGGCTTTTTTTGCTATCAGTATAATGTTCATCTCATATTATGTTGATGAAATTTCCAGGATTTTGTGCGTCAGTTGTACTTAGAACATCATACTGTCACAGACTCTGATCCAATGAGATATGAATTCCGTTTTGGAAAGCGAACGGAAATCGAGGTTTCTTATCGCAGCCTTTTGGAATTTGTCACTGTGGTATGTATGCGCCTATAGAAGACTTTTTTTTAATTTTGTAAAAGGAGATCATTGTGTTGCTGATTTACTGTTAGTAATTAGTTTTTTTCTTCTTCAAAAAACATGTTTGTAAAAAAAGTCAATCAGTTAAGAAGTATTGTGCAGCTGGCATGGATAGGTTTCCAAGTTCTGTCTTATTGGAAAGGGTGATGAGGGTATATACCAGCTAAGCGAGAAAATTGGATAAAGGCGGGAAGAAATGTAGTCTGACTTTTTTGATATATGTTGGGTATTATGAGACCCACATTATAGGAAATAATAAAACTATATAGGGCAATGGTGCGAAGGAGTACAACTAGATTTGTAGAAACTTATCACAGAATACAATCTGTAACTGATATGATAAAGGAGATGGACTTGGAGTCATTGGAAAGCAAAAGTGAGATGAAGAGAGTGCTGTTAATGTGAATGGTAAGGCTTGGCTCAATATTGATAGAATATTTAGGAGTAGTACTATTAAAGGAAAACGTGCTGTGACTATAAATGAGCACTTGATTCAAGGGAGTGGAAAAAATGTTCTTTAATAGATAAAGGAGTCTGGTATGAAGATACATGCTGAATGGTTTACTTTAAACAGTGGGGCAGGGGGAGGGGGGGGGTGGTGATGTAACAATTCAGGAGATACAGAAATATATATGTAGGTAAACTGCCAAGGGCACTTAGGTCGCTGCAATCAAATTATTTAAATGTGATTTCATTATTTTCATGTGAATTTACGTGTGAAATCACTTTGTTGGTGCAGCATTTTGCAATGTATATGCTGGCACTTTACTCCTTTCCACCCTATGGACTAAGAGAAAATACAGAATCAACAAGTTTTTTGTAAGATACTACTCCTTTCAGTGTATAAAAAAATAACATGTTCCATCATAGTGATTGACTTTTAGCTTAATATAAGACCATGTAGAAATTCAGAGCTATTTGTTGTGCTCCTATTTAAATTAATTGAATTAAGTATTCCTTCTTTCCCTCCTTTTACTTTAGTTGTTATTTTCAAAACTACTTTTTAGAAAATTCTTTCAAAATTATAGTGATACTAGTTGACCTGACAGATGTCCTGTCCAAGTTTCAATAAATTTGTTTGTGATTTGTTGATTTGTAAAAACCTGCTGAAGACTTGTAAACAAAGTAAAAATAAGAGGAAAAAAACATATTTCTGACTGATCATTGTATTTATTAACTATCATCTTCATAGCTATTGAATTTGAGGAGGAATACATTCAGAAGTACACTAATGAGCAATTTTACATGTGAGATGAATTCTATTGGGTTTACACCACTGAAATGCTGGAAATGTGTGATGATCTTTCTGTCGATACAGAAAGATCATATTGATACCAAGGGCCTTGCCTTTCTGTCGTTGTGGGTGCCCTAAGTTCCAAAATAGGTAGACTGTTGACAAATCACACAGTCAAGACAATTTTCAGACCACCCATTAAAATTAAAAAAACTTGGTAGGCAGCTTTTAAGATGAACTAGGTTTATGAACCCCTGGTGTATATTATATACCATGTGAATGTGGTCGTGGTTATATTGAACAAATACAGCAGTGTATTGTGCAGTGATTTGCTGAAAACGCAAGAAATGTTCGTGTTGGGCAAGAAGAGAAATCTATAGTGGCCGAACACAGTGTGCAAGAAGGTCTTACCTCTGTATTTGAAAAAACTACAATTTATGACTGGTCAAAGATTTTTCGGCCAGCATTATTACAAAAGCTGTAGAAATGAGAACTGATTCATTAGTTAACAGGGACACTGGTTATTGACTCAGTGCAGCCTGGAGCCAAATTATTAATATGCTGAAACAGTTTCGCCTTGGTAACGAGCAGAAGAGTGGACGTCGTCAACACGCTGTGTTAGGTTTTGTCTTCGGTGACATTTGGTTGAAAATGAGGGCTGAGATAGACACCTTTGCCCGCCTCGGTAAACAAGCAGGAGAGTGGAGGATGCCAGTTTGAATCTTCATCTGGGCATCAAGATTTGGGTTTTCCATGGTTTCCCCAAATCACTTCAGGCAAATGCCGGGATGTTTCCTTCAAAAAGACCGTGGTTGAATTCCTTCCCATTCCTTATCTCCACTCCCATCCAGCCTCTAATGACCTCGACATTGACGAGGCATAAAGCCATAAGTAAAAAAAAAAAAAGTGACATTTTTACGTGGCTGGAAGCCAGAGAAGAGAGTATTTGTACATACATGGTGCTGTTAAAAAATTTACATTATATGTAGTATATATAAATAAGCATTAACAAAGTACATTCTACTAAGGAATTTTAGTAGAAACAGTTACATATTGGTTGGAAATAGCTCGATTTGCACTTTTGTAGAACCCCATTAGGGACGTAACAGAGCTCTGCATCCACAGGTGCAGAACTTTTGCATGTAATCCTACCTCCGCATCCACAATTTTTAATGCGGATGTATAGCAGAGGTTTTGTTTACATTGCAATATATATTATTTTCTCATTATACAAAATTAGACCCACTGTAGCTTACTAACAACAACGAGGTTGCTTTTTTCTTATGATCTTGCAATAAAAGTAACAATGAACTGGAATGGTCTTATTGCCTAAGCAACGAATTTATAAGTTTAAACTTGCATATAAAGTACGAATTTATAAGTTTAAACTTGCATATAAAGTAAAGCACTGTGGCGTGGTCTTGTGCTTGGTGCTTAGATTAGTCGAGCTGTGAAATCCACAAAGTTCATATTCTTATTCATATTCTGTTAGTTATATAAATAATTTAATTCACTTGTGAAATTATCCCACGTTTTTTGTTGTTGAAAGATAAGACAATCAATATTGCAGTATGATATGGAAATATACTTTGCTTATAAAAGATGTAGAATTTAGGATAAAAATATACTTATTTTGATTTTAAGTTTATTTTTGATAAAAAAAATTAAATAATTATAAATTTATTTTTCCACACCGACTTCCACCAAACATCCGCATCCATGGATGTCAATCACTGAAAATCCGCATCCGCAAAAATGACTTCCGTTACAACCCCAATTTATTTTTCACTAAATCAGTATGAAATATAATTCTTTAAAAACATATAATGAATATATTTAAAAATCCCATTGTGAGTGTGTGGGTTTTTTTTTTTTTCTAAATTATGAAATCAGTTCGGAAAACAATCTGTCTACAGAAACCTCGGTTCCTGAGACAATCTTAGTTTTTTTAGCTATTGACATTTTAAAGAAAAATAAGGGAGAACATGAGAAACACTGAAAAAAGAGTTCGTTTCCATGCCAGTTCTTAAAATACATTGTATGGTGTATTCAAAAGGTTAAATACTTTTGTATGTTAGACTTGTTTTCTAAAATTGTTTGATAGTATGCCATGACGGAGAGTGGTGGTATGTTTGTTTAGGAAGAGGGTGAGGAATCATTGCACACTGTTGGAGAGAGGGTACAGGGGTCAGATGTTATTAAAAAAGTGATAATATTAACACAGGAGAACAAAAGATTGAGCATTGGCATAATGCTAGGAGGAGAGCATTTGTAGATTTTTTTTTTTTTTGAAACATTGCAAGAAAATGGAACCAAATAAAAGGAAGATGTGTGAAAGGATTTCCAAGAATCTTGAGAGGTGTTATATAGAACAGGAATATATCATAAAAATGTAAAGGCCCTATTTTGTGTCAGTTTTCATCTGTGGTGTAGAATCACAGTGTTACATAATTTGTTTGCTGGGCGGCTTTATTTTAGGAGCTGATATTAGTCCTGCCAGTGATAACTTAGTTGTTCAGTTATGAGCATGAGCATAATTTTACTATGGGCCCCAGCCAGTTTTGACATAAGTAGCCATTGGGTATTTTATAATGTGTGACAAAAAAATTAAAAATACATAAATAAGGTATTGATCATCATAAGTAATTAAAATATGATAATTTTAATTCCTTGAAAAAGTGTTACAGGAATGGCGGAAACAAAAATCAATCCTCGGAATTGACCAGCCAATTATATTAGGCAGAGGAAAATTAAAGATAGATTGCCTAGCATTTGCAGACGACTTAGCAATCTTAACCCATGACATTGCAATAGCCCAAAAACAGATCGAACTCTTGAAAGAAGTAGCGGAGAAAGTGGGTCTACAGATTTCATTCGAGAAAACAGAATTTATGACCTGCAATAAAGAAACACCTAAATACATGGAGATACAATATGGAAAAATCAAACGAGTCTAATACTTCAAGTATCTCGGTGAAACAATCCAAGAGAATGGAACTGAAGCAAAAGCTAATGAAATTAGATGCCAAAAGATGGAAACAGCTTATCGCCTAACACAAAATTTCTACAACAAAAAATGCATCTCCAAGCACACTAAACTGAGACACTACAATACAGTTATTAAACCAGAATGTCTTTATGGATCAGAAACACTTATTTTGAACAGAAAAAAAAAAGATATAGAAAACATTGAGAAAAAAGAACACAAAATTATAAGGAAAATTTTGGGCCCAAGACTCGTAGGAGACCAGTACAGACTCAAAAGTAATCAGGAAAAACTATAATATGCAGACATTCACAGTGATATTAGAAAACGCCGACTAAAATTTTATGGACACATCAAAAGAATGAACGCTAACAGACTGACAAGACAAATAGTTTAATTCTATGAAAACCGAAGTAAATTAATATTGGATACTATGAAATGGGTTGGAGAAATCAAGAAAGATCTCAGATTAACAGGAATTGTTTCAGAAGATATTGAAAACAGAGACGTATTTAAATCCAAAATTCACAAGTGGCAAGTTGACCGGGAGGAAAGATTTAAGGAAAGACCAGGAACGACATAGTCAGATGAGAGAAAAGAAGCCCACAGCAAACGTATGAAGGAAATATGGGCACAAAGGAAAGCAAACAAACGCTTCTGAGTACTTTGCGTAGTCCTAATGGGCTTATCCGCAAATAATAACAATAAAAATACTAAACATAAAAATTAATTCATTTAAAAGAGTCAGTATTTTTCATCTGTTGGGAAATGGTATCCACCATAATGAATTCCTTCATGATGTCATTTTGTAGTAAATACTAATGCACTCCTCACACTGTGCAATTCTGAGGCAACACAATTTATTTTGATTATCATCATCAATTTGTGTTGCCTGCAAGTATGATACCCTGAGGTGACCACTGAGAATACTGTGAAGCAATACAATCTCTTCATAGTCCAGTCATTATAGTAAGTTCACCTCGGAATTTGAGATACCCAGCTGTAAGTCTGTAAATACTTCTATATTGACACCCTAAAAGTGGTCTAAAAACCTACATATGGTAGGGTGTGCGCAACTATTAAATTTCGAGGTCAAAGGTCACAAAAAATCGTTTTTTTTGCGCTTTTTTGTAAATATCTCATTTCCTATGGGTTTTTTTGCTATTTGTATTTCTTATCAATATTGTAGAATACAAAATTCTCTACAAATTTTGTCTAAACAATTTTTTTATACGGTGAACCGTTTTCGAGATAGAGGGCGGAGAGCGCGCGGTCACAGCATCACTTCAGGTCAACCGGTGCCTCCGGTCGAAAACGCGCCATATATAGTTGATGAACTATCGATAAATCAATGATTATAAATATTTGTCAATTTTTATTAACTATTATATTATATTTTATCATTTTTTCCTAACCTATCCACTTTTTATTCAGTATTAATTTATTTAACAACACTTACCTGCCCATGTAATTGCAGAATTGTTAATGAAAATATAGGAATTATATTTGAATTTTAACCTAATTAATATTAATAACTTCTTACATGATGAAAAAAACAAATAAATTATTAATTAATCTTTTTATTAAAAAATATCATTCAATACATTTATTTTTATTAAAAGTAAAAAAATGGAATAAAGGGTACAAAAACTACAATTTATAATTTTAATCATCTTCTTCCTCTTCTTCGTCGTCTTCCGGCTGCTGGTAAATTTCAAACTGGTCTTCATTATCGTCTTCAACGACATTTGTCTCAAGTTCTTCCATGATTTCGGGGTCAAAGGATCCATCTTCGTTAATGTCGCTCTGATATGGTAGAGCATTGAGACAAGCTTGCCCATTACATTGGCAACAAGCTAAAGAGCATTGCAAGCCCGCTTTCCTGCATCCGCATCGCGAACCACAACCACTCTTGCAGTTGCAGAAAATTGTATTTAGCAAATCTTCTGGAGCAGGTGGTAAAATTGTCATGATAGGCTCCAAAAAATCGTTTCGCATTGCCCAACCCCATACCTGGGGTTCCAAATCATGCCCTAACCAAGTTTGAACTTGATAATATACACGTTTGAAATGTTGATGAGCAGCTGCACTGGTTGGTGGAATATTTGAAAGCTGCACAGGTTTATTAAGTTTTGTAGACTTGACGTAATGCACTTTAACAGAGGTTACTGATTTTAAATAATCAATTTTTCCGTCGTTTCGTTCGACACTTGCAGTTTGTAGAGATTTCATACCATGCACTACTTCAATAAGCGATTCACCTCCCGAATCTGACTTATTACATAGAAAACACAAATCAGCCATAGTTCTTGAAATTGTACGTCCGTAATTACCAAGATTCAAACTGAAAGAAAGAGAAGACGGTTGTAACTGTACAATACAATTGAACATCTGTCCCTACTGGCTATAAATAGAAAGGTCCGTAGTGTATAATAGGGGCCCGTATAATTCCCAGGTATAATTTTTGACGTAGTGGAAGGATTTTAAAATTTACAGATTTTAAAGAAGATGCACTTAATTATTTTCTATTTAAAATGTCATTAGTGTAAATGGGAATATAATTATAATATGATTTAAGTTTTTCCCTTAATTATTTTTTAATTTCAGGAAACGGTTATCAGTATTATTGAATAGATATATATTTAATGCATGAAGAAAATGATAAAATATAATATAATAGTTAATAAAAATTGACAAATATTTATAATCATTGATTTATCGATAGTTCATCAACTATATATGGCGCGTTTTCGACCGGAGGCACCGGTTGACCTGAAGTGATGCTGTGACCGCGCTCTCTCCGCCCTCTATCTCCAAAACGGTTCACCGTATAAAAAAATTGTTTAGACAAAATTTGTAGAGAATTTTGTATTCTACAATATTGATAAGAAATACAAATAGCAAAAAATCCATAGGAAATGAGATATTTACAAAAAAGCGCAAAAAAAAAACGATTTTTTGTGACCTCTACCATATGTAGATTTTGAGACCACTTTTAGGGTGTCAATATACAAGTATTTACAGACTAACAGCTGGGTATCTCGAATTCCGAGATTCTTACCTAATTTAAGCTTAAATGACTGGACTATCAGTCTGCCTCAAGTCGTGGTGAGCAAGTTGTTCTAGTAAACATCCCTGGTGTGGTGGTGATGTCACTGTTGTCTATTGTCCCTACAACTATTATAGAAAAAGAAAAATCCAAAGAATTTGGTGCAATACTTAAGTCATACATACAAGACAGAAACATATTGTACAGTGGGTAAATATACAAATTTATGGAAAGACAATGTTCACTTATGAAATTCTTAAGTTAAAACTAGTGATAAGAATATTAAGCTAATGGAAAATAAACTTGGTTTTAATTGGTTAAATTTTATGCCACGCATGCCCAAAAAGAAGAGATTTTTACTATGGAAGAAAATATTCTCTCATAATTCATAAACTAATTACAACTTCCGAATTTCTTTGATCAAATGACATATTGCTACCTTACAAATGTAGTAGAGGCTCTATCAATCTCCCTTAGCCCTTAGGTTAAGCGATTCTTGTCAGAAGTACTTGCCGTCTTGCCATTGCCTTCTTTTATTTGCTGTTTCCGTGTAAGTGTTTGTTTTACTTTTATATTTTTCATTTCTGTTGAGCCATTTTTTTAAATTTCTTTATTATTATTACTTTTTGTATATATTTATTTAATTTAACGGTGTAAGTGTTTTCCTTTTGCACTGTATTTTTGGTTTTCTCACTCGTTATCATCTGTCAGCAGCTGGAGTGGTCTTCTATGGGGACGCTCGTGTATGTCATAGTGTGCTAGAGAGCGAATAAGGTGGTTGTCGCTCTCCTCAGTTTTTTGATAAAAATGTCTTGCTATTTTTTTATATCTATCCCGAAGTCTCGAGATCCCCACTGTATCATGGAGGATGTCTGTCGGGAATCTCATTGGCAGGTGCAGTGTTCTCTTCAGGGCCTTGTTCTGCATTCTTTGCAGCTTCTCAATATGAGTTTTTGCGGCATGTCCCCATACAGGGGGTGCATATTCCATAATCGGGCGCACCAGTGCTTGATATAATTGGAGGCCGCATCTGGGTGGTAGTGTGCTACTGTAATTGAACACTGGACAAAATTGCCCCAGTCGATGAAGAACTCTGCGTCTGACGTCTTCAAAGTGTGGCTTCAATGTTAGTTTCGTATCTAGGGTCACCCCAAGATACTTTGCCATGGCCACCAAGGGGATTCTCTCCCCGAAGAGCCTCAGCATCGGTCGTGGTGGCTTACGCCTCTGCGTCATCATGATGGCCTGGCTCTTCGATGTGTTGATCTTTATTCTCCACTTGGTGGCCCACTCCTCGATGTCTTTCAGCACTGCTCGGAGGCAGCGTCCCACGAGAATCCAACAACGGGACATAGTGAAGATCGCTGTGTCGACGGCGTATAATTCCAGCTTGGCTTGTTGCCGCAGCGGAATATCGGCTGTGTACAGTGTGTAGATCACTGGACCCATCACACTGCCTTGAGGTACCCTGGCGTGGATGGGTCTTGTTGATTTCGCTTCACCTATTTTCGCCATGAAGATTCTTTGCTGGAGGTAGCTCTTCAATAACCGGAGATATGGATTTCCAAGTTTGGCCATTTTTTAGAGTAGCACTCGGTTCCTCATGGAGTCAAAGGCCTTCACCACGTCGAGGAGGACCACACCACAGTGGTCTCGTGAGTTGAACACTGCGGTTGCTTCCTCGACGACCCGCAGCAGTTGGTGCGTCATTGAATGGCCGGGTTGGAAACCGTGCTGCTCTGCTGGTATCATGCCTCCATCGCGGATGTGCACCTGCAGTTGCTTGAGTAACAGCCTCACGAACAGTTTGCTGAGATTAGGTAGGAGGCTGGTTGGTCTATAGTTCTGCGGGTCAGCTGCGTTTTTGCCAGGCTTAGGAATCGGTATGATCACCGCTCTTTACCACGCTGCCGGTTACACTTTGGTCCTCACGATCTTGTTGAATAATTGTACCAGCCTCATGATGGCACCTGCCGGTAGATTCTTCAGTACCCTGTTTGGGATGCCGTCGTGTCCCGGTGCCTTGTCTGGGGGAAACTTCAAGATCTATCCCCGTAGGTCTTCGACGGTAAATGGGTCGATTTCACCCTCTTCTTCTTCACCGTTGTCTCGAAGGAACTGACGGAGGTGTTGCCTGACACTTTGGCAGTGGTGTCTGTCTATTGGCTCCGCGACTGGTCTACAGTTCCCCTCAAATGCATCCACCAGCGTGTTAGCTTAGTCTGTTGGCTTACAGACAAGACCATTCGCTCCGTTCAGGGATGGTATTTGGCTGTGATGTCCAGTGAGTTGCTTGGTCTGCTTCCAAGCCATGCTATATTCGACTTGCAGCGTTTACACCTTGTCTGCCTACTGTTGGTTTCGGTGTTCAGTTATACTGGCTTTGATCTCACGGATCAGGCGATTTAGGTGTCGTCTGTCTCCTGGTGTCTTGCCAGAGACGGGCTGCCCTGTTCTTAATTGTAATCATCTCCAGGATGTCAGCTGGAAGGCTCTTCTGCTGCGCACCACTCCATGATGGTGGTGTTGCAAAGTCGGCTGATGTTTTGATGTGGTCTGTGATTTTCTCAAGCTCGACATCAACATCTTCATCAGCCTCCTCCCCGTGTAGCTGTTCTGCCGGGTTTATTTTGAATTGCTGCCAATCTGCCTTTTGATAATTTTTCCTTTTTCAGTGTTTGGTCCTGCTTCTACATCTGGTAATTCTATAATCACTGGCTTGTGGTCTGATGATAGGCGGGTTACCACTCTGGCTTTCAAGAGACCTGGAATATTCCATGCGTTAGCAACATCCAACATGTCTCCGTGGTAGCGATGGTTTTTTGGGGTGTGTGTTGGCACGTCTGGTGCGAACACAACACAGTCGTATTGGTTTGCCACTCGTAGCAGCCTGTGCCCGCTAATGTTGGTGGCTCTGCTGTTCCACATCTGATGCTTTGAGTTCAGATCTCGCACGATAAGTAATCTCCCAGGGATTGAGAAGAGAGCATCCAGGTCCGCTTCGTCTATGTGATTCCGTGGTGGTTGATAAACTGAGATCACGTTTCCACGACAACTCCCGTCACTTCGATGGAGGTGGTCGCCGGCCTCTGGATCTGGTAGTGTGGCAGCGTAGAGCATATCAAGATGGCCGTTCCTCCTCCGGCTATAGGGTGGTCCTACCTTTACACCCTGAAGTTCCTCGCCGACAGCCTGATCTGTGGTTTAAGGTGTATCTCGCAAATGAGGCATATGTCTATGCAACATCTAGAAGGAACTGTCTCGGTTCTCCCTGCTGCTTGAAGACTCCATTAGCATTCCATGAACAGAATGTGAGACTATTTGCATTTCTACGCCTGTTCATGGTTGGGTGTCTTACATTCAGCTGAATTTGTGATTGCTTCCATGATTTTCTGTGGGAGGCTTTCCAGGTAGGCCATGAGGGTGGCCATCTGCATCAGCATTTTCTGGAGCAGCTGGGTGATGCTGGGGTGGTCTTCCTGGCGTATCCTGTTAGCGTCGATTGACTCCAGATTTTGTGGATTGCCTGGAGGTTGGGGCGATGTTATACTGGTGGTAGCGCTGTCAGCTGTTGTCTGGTGGCCGGGCAGAACTGGCCACTCTGAAGTTTCAGCCGCATGTGAAGGAGGCTTTGGGTTGTCTGGAGATTGGTTTTGCTGGCAGTGGGTCAATACATGTCCTCACAGTCGGGCCAGTGCTTGTTTGTCAGTGGGACATCCCATCCAGAAAGCCACATGGTTTCCCCCACAGTTTGCACACATGGGTTTGCCTTCCCCCTCTGAATTTCACATGCCTTGCTGCCATTTTACACAGTGCTCTGGTGTTTGACAGTACTTTTGTACATGTCCAAATGCCTGGCAGCGATGACACTGAGGCTGTCCTCTGCTTGATTCCATTTTCGCAACACTCACTGTCAATCCAGCTAGTCTACGAAGATGATATATTGTGCGATTTTCCGGGCTGTCCACTACGGTAATCACGTACAGGGACATTGGAGAGTTGGTACCCAGCATCTTCATCTGCGTGACTGATAGTGCATCATAACCGCTGTTTTCCAATTCGATCTTATGTCGTCTGCGGCGAACGTCAAGGGTGCACCTCTCAGAACTACTTTTAGGTGCCTTGTAGGGGTGGAGGAGTTGGTGAAGAAGTCAATGCTATTCTCTCTGAGGGCCTCTATCAGGGTTGAAGTCATCCAAACAGTGTAACTTCACCTTATAGCGGTTTCCCGTTTGAGGCTCCATAGCAATGTGCCGTTGGCATTTTGAGTTGATCTTGTCGTGCAGCACCTTGAAGCTCGCATTGTATTATATAATTATAGGCGTAATGGTTTTCAGATGTGGTACTGGATTCGCCTCTGTCGTCTCTTGTTGTTCTTCGTCCTCTGTAGCTAAATTCGAGAACCTGTTGCTCGTCTCTGTATTGCTGTCTTACAAATGATGGCTCACAGAATAAAAATTTAACTTTTTTCGTTAAACTGTTTGTTGATTCTTTCATATACATGTCTGATTGCTACATAAAGGCTTGCTGATGATTAATATTGCATATTAACTAATTAGACCAACTATATGATGAATACCGATTCCACCTGACCCCCTCACTTTGAACTGAATAAAATGCAGAAAATGATACTCGGGATCAAGACAAAAGTGGTTACGGAATTAACTCAGATATTGAAGAATAGCAGCTTCTAAAATGCTACAAAGTTTGCCGTTGATGGGACACTTGTTGTTTCTATTTCTGGCTCATTTTAAATCACAAAATACTTAGATTATTTTCAAAATAGCTCTTTTCTCCACTCTTGAGTTGTTTTACAGTTGACTACATAGTGATGTTGTGAACCAAAGCAGCATGGTGATTAGTATTTTTGTGCAGAAATTTAAAATGCAAGATTTAAATGCCCTTTTGATGCATTTATTGATTTCATAAAATTGTAATAAAAATTCCAGTGGGTTATTATAACCAAAGGATTAATTTAAGCCACATTTCATAAAATGGTACCCTATTGATTTAGCAGCATATGATAACATAAATGACATGGAAAATTTATGCCGAAGCCTTTAACTGAAGTGTATCCCACTCCTAGGCTGGTGTGGACTTGTTATATTACAGTAGGTAATTTTTCTAGAGAAAGGTCAATCTCTCCACATGAAGGTAACTGATCACATCTAGGAGAGCCATGAAGACAGCAAATTATGGATGGCTGTGGCCCGATTAAAATGGTCCTACTCCCTTATTCATGTACGTAGGCACACAACTCCACCTTCTCGATTACATGAATGCCAGATCCTGACTGCCCCGTGGTTGCTTACTGATTGTTAAAACTAGACTCTGTCTCAGCTCCAAGCCACTTCATATCTTTACAACAACATTCTACTATCCTTCTACAGAGGTGACCAGCCCATCATTTGGTTTTTGACTGCCACTCCTGGGTCATCATAAACAATGACCAGAAGATGCAAAATTAATTATTATTATTGCCCTCTCCAAGATTTCAATTACTGAATTTTGTTGAGTAATTGGAATCTGAAAGTGTTAAGAGCTCCCTTCTTTACAGTATAACTGGCAAATATTTCCATTAAATTGCTCTGGAGCTGGTTGATTCTACATTACTAAACCATCTTATTCCCAGATATCTACTAAATAAAAAAATACTTCCATGATGTAAAACACAAGAAATACATTTAATGAAATGTAACACACTCCAACAAAACATAGCAGTTTCTGATGTAATCAAAAGTTTGGATGGGAATACAGTAAAAATCTTTCAACCACAATATTTATCATGACACGTGTAACACACAAACATATTTTACCTGTCTCGCATAAGATTGTTATGATACTCTCTCTCGATTTCTCATTATTACTAAACCATATCTAATACACAAAAAAGAATGTACTGTTTACCACTTATTTATCAAATATTTAATTTTTCACTCATACTGAAGATTTCTCTAGTACCTTTTATTTTCCACATCACTCACAAAGTTACATATAGACCTATCTGCATCTGTGACACTAACAAACAACTTTTCCTTAAGATCAAAGTTTTTCTCGGCGTTGAGAATTAATATAGTCTTCTTGGGTGACTAGCCGAGTGAGCAGGGTGTTTTCACACAATATTTTGACGATCGGAACCTCTGTCGCCATCTTTAGGTGAATTGCCGGTTGCGGTGGAAGGCTGGGAATGTGCGCGAGGTAGAGGTGCGCAGAGCTGATTGGCTTGATTGGCTGACTCAGACGACGCCTGGGTGGTGGAGTGGGAGTAGCACCGGTAGGTGACAGGTGTGGCCTCAGTTGGTTTGGGCCCGCCGTGTCGTGCTTACCTCGCCACGCTGACGACGTACTGCCTTGATGACTGGCGTCCAAGCCCACTTAGTTGGTAGCCAGTCCCAGTTCACAAGATTGAGCGTGAAGTGGATTTCAACTGCTTCAGATAGAATACTGTTCAGAAGTTTCTGGTACGTGCCAATACTATTACTATTACTCCGCGATTCACTAAAAGTGTTTGGCGGAGGGTGCATTGCACCTGTCAGGAAAGGTAATGGTTTGGAAGGGATATACGGGATATGGCAGGTGGCGCCCATGGGCTATTGTGAGGAACCATCCCAGCATTCGCCTGGAGCGATCTAGGGAAACCATGGAAAACCCAGATCAGGATATCTTGGTGTTATCAAAGTCCAGTCGTGACCTTGTTCAAGACTGTGTTTCGCCACCGCAGATTTTTCGCTCTGCCCCACACGCATGTGTCGGGCATGTTCCAGACTTCGCTGGTTTATGCACCGTACTGTCTTGCCTACCTACCTTTATGCGCATTCACGAATGCTATAAAGTCCCAGCATTCAGAGAGCAAGATCATCCTTGAGAAAACACAACATGTTCTTCAGTGGTGACAGGAAGATTTTTAGCCAGAAGTCTACCAATCCTCGAAATTATAGCACCAGAGTATAGCAAGAAGGCTATCCGATTCTGTCGCTAATTCTGTGTCTCAGTCACTTGAATGCCAGTCTTATCTGATGTTCTGAGTACCCGTTGCATCTGAAGGTGTGACGGAGATGTTTGACTTCTCCCGGCAGGCTGTCGGCATCACATATCGCACGCCCTGAAGAACACCTTGCACTCCCCCCATAATGATCTTGTTCTCCGAACACTGGGAGTTTATAGCATTCCTTGTGGATGCGGAAAAAGATACATAGGACAGACGGTGCGGTGCATAAACCAATGATGTCTGGAACATGCCCAACACGTGTGTCTGGGGCAGAGCGAGAAATCTGTGGTGGCAGAACACAGCCTTGAACAGCGCAACGGCTTCGACTTTGAAAACACGAGGATATTGGCGCGTACTAGAAATTTCTGGGACAGTATTCTAGCTGAAACGTACAGTTTAAATTCGCATCACACCCAATCTCATCAACCGGGACTCTGGCTACCAAGTGAAGCCTGGAAACCATTCATTGATGCAGTACGTCGCCAGCTCGGCATGGTGGGTGCAAACCGACTGCTGCTGCACCTGACACCTACCGCCGCTACCCCCACTCCACCAGCCAATCAGCTGCATGCACGTCTACCTCGCTCGCATTCGGCCACCTCTGGGACTATAAAGATCCCAGCCTTTCGCCACATTCAGCACTACACCAGAAGGTGGCAACAGAGATTCTGATCGCTGAAACCTTGTGTGAAAACACCCCGCTCACTCGGCTAGTCACCCAAGAACAACTTTTCCATTCACATTCAGCATTGGTAGACAGCCATTCATTATGTGCTATTGAAATGTTCTTAGATTAAACTAATTCATGCATCATGTATAAATACTTCATACACTGGAAAATTGATTGGTATTTTTTTTCTCTCTTAGTAAAAATTCTAATTTTCATTTCTGACCGATTGTGGCTCTGGCCTCGTATTTGGGAGAATCTGTTGTGACAACTAAATTAAAAGTTGTGGTCATTTTTGAAAGTAAAGTTATTGTGGTTATAGCTGTAGCAGTTCCAGCTGCTATACATTTAAGCAGATTCAATTTGACAGTTTGCAATGTTTTATCGACCATAAACACTTTTGCCAGCACTAGCCACCAGACAGAATTTAGTTTACCGACTCTTCTCTGAAGATACAAGTTCGGTAAGACAAGTGATTTAAGTGAGTCTCTGCTCCAATACAGTTTCACATAATCAGTTCTTAAAGCACAGTTCTGACCAAACAAGCTCACTCATGTGGCTATGTTCACTATCACACAATCTTCTTTCCCTACACAGTTCAAGCGGTAATACCAAATTGTTATTCATATTAACTTCAATACTCGTGCCTTTCTTGGACACACACGACCCATATATACTCTCACGTACTGCCACTTCACCTACAATGTATCTCTTACTATTTATATTAAATTTATTCATTAACTGTGCCTTCCAGGCATACTAGTCACGAACATAAACTCGTGCCCGGCCAATTATTACAACCACTCATACTGCTGCCAAATTGCAACTCCTCCTGCTACTGTACAACAACTGAAACTCCTGTGATATTATACTTCGCGCCTGCGATATCGCACATCCCAAAACATATTGATATTTACCTACAAACTAATTCAGACTTTTTCCTGCAAATATTTACCTAATTCTTTGTGTGGTGTTACACTGTGTTCAAATACCCATCCAGATTTGGGTTTTCTATGATTTCCCAAAATCGCTACAGGCGAATTCGGTGGTGGTTCCTTTAAAAAGACCATGGTCAAATTCCTTCCCATTCTTTGCCCTCAGTCCTTCCCACATGTAAAGAACTCAATGAAGTGTAAAGCCATAAAAAATTCATTTCTGATGCAAAAATATTTGTACATGAACAGGGTTAGTGAACCAACTGACGTGAAAGGCCATCTTTCCTTTGCTGATTTTTTCCTTCTCATTCTACCCTAAAATTCTACCCAATGCCATCCATGCATCCATGAAGGCCACCTAATGTGAACAACATTTTGGTCCACAGGTACTTTGCCTTCTGACCCTCCTTGACTTTCACATGGATCTTTTTCTCCTGCAGTAGACCAGGCTGTAAAATATGCAGCATGCATGCCGTAACCACTCCCTATTCTAATCCAGTCACAGAGGAATTCTTCCCTATTAATGGACATGCCATCTGCACTACCACTCACCTACTTTACCTACTTATCTGACTTCACTGCACTTCTTCTTACAACAGTCTTCCCACTCAACAACTGTCCTACAGGATGAATAGCCACAGCCTTATTGGTGTTTACATTCATAAGCAGTTTAGTTATTCCCTCTACATCAAGAATGAGATCTTTCATAATTTTGTTGGTACAATTGTTAAATATCGGAATCTCCTCTAAGTTTTCTGTTCTGAAACCCTCTTTAAACATATTACTCAAAATTTCTGCTTTCTCTATGCTAGTTTCCGATAATTATCCATTTTCCTTAATCGGTGACAGTATAACCTTAAGAGAGCTTCTTATCACTTTGATATTAGGCCAGAAGTTTTTTGGATTAGTAATCAGATCTTCAGATAAATTCCTGACTTGGAATTCTTTAAATGCATCATGCATTGCCTTACGCACTTCGGCTCGCAACTGGTCTAATCCACCGATTACACGAGTCCTCTGATTTCTTCACCGTAGCATGTAAACGCCTTTGCCTCCTCAGCAAACATTTCACTTCCCTATTGAACCATGGACTGATTGTGGTGGGTGAGCGGTTAACACTCTGCCCTCACATTTGGGAGGACGGCAGTTTGAATCCTGGTCTGAGCATCCACATTTGGTTTTTTCATGGTTTCCCCAAATCACTCCAGGCTACTGCTGGGATGCTTCCTTCAAAAGGCCATGGCCATATTCCTTCCAATTCCTTGTTCCCAGTTTTTTCCTGCCTCTAATGACCTCAACGTCAACAAGGCACAAAGCCATAAGAAAATAAATGAACCTTGGGAAGTTCTTACTAACCTGAATAAACTTCTTAGCAATAAATTGATTTAAAGTGGTCCATATTATTTCTTTTAATTAAACCAAAGTTCCTCAACAATTGTATTTAGCTTGTATGTTTCAAAGTTTCTCACCAAGTGACCAACCATACTCGCATAGCTTGCCTTATCGAAGTAATATAAGAGTTTATCATGTTTCAAATTCAGACTAGATTTTAAAGTTACCACAACTGCCTTGAGATCACTTATACGGTCTTCTGTACAAAAGTATCTACAATATCCGGATTGCTCATAAGAAAAAGATCCAAAAGAGACGTGGAATCTTTGTTGCACCGCGTTGTCTCTTCAACCATCTGTTCAAGAGATCTTTCTGCGAGTATCTTGCCTACTTGGAGTGAGCTAATAACTGCTTTAATTTATAGCATGGAGTTAGTGGAGTCTTTTACTATCCTTAGAAATAAAACGGTACTTTAAGCTTCTGTAGTCTAATTACAATGTTTAACAAAAAGGATTATTATAAAGAAAATACACAGATGTACAGTAGTCTGTGCCCCCATAGCTATGCATGGTAATGTGTACAGTACCATGTGTGGTGGGTAGGTGGTTAACACCCTGGCCTCGCATTCGGGAGGATGCCGGTTCGAATCACCATCTGGGCATCCAGATTTGGGTTTTCCATGGTTTCCCCAATTCACTCCAGGTGAATGCCAGGATGCTTCCTTCATGGCTGGATTCATTCTTGTTCCTTGTCACCAGTCCCATCCTGCCTCTAGTGACCACAACTTCATAAGTTGAATAAAACAAAAAATGGCATAAGTAGAAGGGAAAAAAAGAGCTTACAATATAAGCACGTACTGAGGCAGCATTTGTCATGACGCGCACTGAGATGTGTACAGATAGTCGATTTTGGGTGCACATGAGTCCTACTTGCAAAGTGTAGTATGAAGACGACAATGGCCAACAGGTGACCAGCTTTGGCAGCGGGTCTGTATATTTCGAGAACTGAATTAGTGTACATTGTGAGTCGGCCACAGTTGGTGTCATAATACATTGCAGAATTCTCTTCTACGTATTGTTTTATCTTATGAAGATAGCAAAGGAATTTGTTGAAACGTCGTGCATAGCAGAATTTATCTGGCTGAGCATGCCAAGAAATACATATTCTTAATCGGTGTCCTTTTTGCATTAACATACTGAAATTGATAACTAACTCCTGGTACTTCATTTAAAATTTTGTTAGTAAATTTGTTGCACTTTTGAAATGTTTCAGGTCTATGGAAACTCTAAGCCTGATACTTGGCGAACACAGTTTCAGGCCGTCTTGCAACAAGAAGAATTAAAGTCATCAGAATTAGCAAGTAGTTTGTCTGAGATTAGCAACACTCAAAGCATTTCATCACAGTCACATAATGCATCCAGTGCAGTCCTGCAAGAGTATAGTGCCCCAGGCACATTCTCACAACAAAATGGTTCCCAGCGGTCAACAGGATTAACCAAACAGTCATCGCAATTATTTGACAGGGATGTTGGTCCAACCAAGAAATTGAAAAGATAAACACATGGTGGGGGAATAGGATTAGGTCATTTGTAATGGACCTGTGGAGAAAAATTACTAATGCTGTTTCTTGTAACTCAGAAAATTTTCATTTGGAATTATTTTTTGTTCCAAGGGTATGTAACTGATACATGTTAAATAGCTTGTATGCGTAAAGAAATTGAAACCATCGCTTACCAAAATGACAGCAAGACATTGATGACAAAAAATAGGGATCCATGTACACAATGTTTTACACAACCACTTAAACATGTGAGAAAGTGGGTGCAGTGTAACACGTTCACCTGATCATCTATAGCAGACTCTGTTTTGAGTTGTATGTTTCATTTATGCTCTTACACATTAAAGAGTTTCCCAAAATATTAAACATTTGTGATTTCCTTCTTTTTTTCTCTGTTTAGTAGTAACCTTTAGCTTTAATAAGTGATGTATACTAGCACGCATTATGGTGTTTCTTTATTTATTACCATTATATTGCATGAATGATGTACAGTATTATTACTCCTTGGCTTTATTTATTCTTTTTCATATATTGCTTGTTATTTGGAAAGTAATAAATATATACTGTGTCTGAAGAATGTATAAACTGAATGGTATGTAAAAAATAGCTGATTTGTTGTGCTTGATTGCAACAGAAATCACACTTGAATATTACTGGACAAAATTATAATCTATAGTACTTGCAATACAGCAATCTTCAGCTGCACAGACAAACAAGCCAAGCTGTGAAGATACTTTTAGCCAGGGACACTGTTATACATGTTCCCTTACCCTTTACTTTTTCATAAACATTTAGATCTTATAAATGTTATGTGATTTATTATTTTCTTATCTTCTGGTATTCTTTTAATTAAATGCTCTTCTGACACTGTCTGCAAAAATTCTTCGTTATTTTTAACACTCCAAGCAAAGCAGCTATAGGGCGCAGTCATATGAAGAGAAGCTCTGCAGCCCTTGTATTGTTTAATTTTCATCATCCCTAACAATTTAACTACTCAGTATAGCAGTATCTGTTTGTATCATGTTGTTCTGTACAGATTTTAAGATTTCATTACTTTATTACAATTCAAATATTGTTTTAAAATTGATCTGATTTTAAGCAAGACTGTGAAGAGCAGCTATATTGTGAATGCCAGTAACATTTGTTTGGCTTAATTCTTCATAATGTTAGCTGAAAAAGGAAAATAGCATTTCCACCACTTTTTATTTTGACAAAGGATGTAAACATAAATTGGCCTAAAAAATAAATTTCCAATTTTTGTGTGTTTTTATGACCTTAATCAAACTTTCAACTATACACCTTTCTGTTCTTTTCCAGTCCAAAATTAATTCTTTTTTTTCTGCTGACAATATTTTTGCTACTTTATTAGTGTCTGTCTCATTAGTCATTACATACTGATAGGTCTAAAACAGCTGGTAGGTGCCAAGTTTTCAATTCAGATTGTAGTACCTTTTTAAAGGCACTGTGGTAAATGTAATTTCAAAGTTCCTCATTTGCTGTTATAGATTTCATATACGAAGTAGGTTATACACTATTTGGCAGAGACAGAGGATGAAGTGGAGCAAAATAAATCTCTGGCTGGTCAAATGAACTATGCAGCTATGGAGCAGCAGCTCCTTCCAGTAAATGAGGAGGGATGATGATCACTTCACTTGCCTCCACATAGGGAACTACACTGTAATAAATGGAATGCTCTTTTGGTGAGAAGACCCTTAGAGTAAGTTTTAGGTTGAGGATATTTTCTGTGCAAGATTTACCTGGGCTATATCCTGCTTGATGTTCTCCAACCTCTATTTCTGGTTGTTGTTGTACCCTATCGAGGAGACTGAGAGAAAGTTTTTAATATGGCACTGACTGCAGTGAGATACTCCTGTGATTATTAACACTTGCTCTGTCTCCTTTCTCGTGTAGAGGGTGGATTGATGCATTTTTCCAGTCTCCCAGGATTTATTCTGTTTTGCTAAATATCTTGGATAATTTTTGTGATCTCTGTTTTTGGTCTCGCTGATTTTAGAAGCTCTGCCTTGATTCCATCTTCACCAGCTGCTTTGTTGTTTTTGAGTCTTTTGATTTGCTTTACAATTTCATTTTCACCTGGTGGTGGTGAATTTGGATTTGGTTCTTTAGTTTCTTGTGGTGTGAATTGTTGTGTTGGCTCAGAACAATTTAAAAGCTTTTCAAAATACTTTGCAATTACTGTGCAGTTTTCCTTATTATTTAATGCCAGTTGTCCATTCTCTCTTGTAAAGCTGAGACTTTGTGGTTGTTTTGAAGGTTTTGTAGAACCTGCATGTTTTTTTTCTGAGAGTCTTTCTAAATTTCAAGCAGTTGTTCATTTTCATATGGTTTGCTGTCTCTTTCATAGTAGTCTAGTATAGTTTGTAGTTGACATCTGTTTTTCTGCTGTTCGAGTTGATATACATTTCATGTCATCTTTGGATTGCTTGTTCCACTAAGGGTATTTCCTGCATTTTTGCTGTGGGATTAGTTTTTGTACTGTCATAAACAATTTGGTTTCTAGTTGTTGCCAACTTCCTGATTTTTTTTTTTTTTTTCCTGTCCTGTTCTTCTGTAAATGGAGGTTAAAATTTGAAATGTGTTGTTTCTTTTTGATGTGCGGTTTGGATATTAGGCGTGCATTAAATATGTGAGGTGAAATGGTGGGGGGGGGGGGAGGTCGATGGAAATCTCGCGCCATCTTTTTAAAATCCTGATGGAGAGCAAAGCTTTTTTTTAAAAAAAAAAATGGTACACAAACAGTGCTGGGAAAAAAAGGTTCAAAAAACTACGAGGTCGGTCAGCAGAAGGGGGTGGGGGGAGGAAGCATCCGACCAAATCTCATCAAAAAGGGCAGGAGGTGTCTGGAATTTCGGAAAAAAACTCTTGCATATGAGACGTATACATGATCGATTTGGAACTCGCTAAGAGCGAGTTTGGTACTCACCATGTCATCTGTTTTGATGGTTTGTTTTTAAAATTTGCTGACATGATTTTAACATTTAATATCCTGCAGAGTTCAACTAATCTCTGTCTGCTTTGGTTTGTCCTTTTATGAGCCAGTAATTTACCAATAGTTTTTCTGTATCTTCTTTCTTTTCCTAGTTGTGCATTAAGTCTCCAACTAAGATTATGATGTGGTTCTGCGGAATGTTTCCACAACATTTTCTACCCTTCCACAGCCGGTTTTACTATCTTTGTCGATTAGCATGTGTGCATTGATCAGTGTTTAATTTTATATATATATATGAATCAAATTAGGATAGGGAAATGAGCCACCACTTACCTTTAGATTGATGGATGTGGGGATCTGATTCACTGCCCCTCTACTTTTCCGATGTTTGAATTTACCCCCACCATTTTCTCGACCGGCGGTCTTTCTGTGAGGCAGTCTCCGGCTGCACGCACCTCTCATAATTAGGGATTGCAATCCAGCAAAGCGGGATCCCGCATCATTAGACAGTCTGGCGGATCCCGCACAAAATTAAGCGGATCCGCAATCCGCAAAATCCGGCGGAAACGCGTGTAGGTCTGCGTGACTCGCTGCCCCACCCGGTCTCTGTCGGATATTTTGCACTGTTTGCCTGTACCCTTCCAGTTGGCATTTGACTCATGTGAACAAGCATTTGTTTTTGTCAACCTTCATCATTCGTAAGTAAATAAATACACTTTTACGTATTCATAAAAACTTACGTTTGTTTCGAGTACACATTTCTGTAATTTGAGTTATGTGCATATTTAGTACAATTTTCTAACTATATAATTATTTTTTAAGTGTCGCACATGTTACCTGAACTACACGGTTACAGCTTTTTATTCACGGTTTCATTATTCCCATTTTCTGTATTTGCAGATAAAGTAATTGTGACAATTTCCTACTTTGCAGGCTGAAAATTTGATTATTCGTTGATATGAAACTAATGTTATCGTAATTTTAACGCTAGCGTACCTATTTAGTTAACAGCTATCAAAAGGAAATTGTATATCATTTGACTTATTGTTGTTTTGGCCGCTGCCTCAATGCGTTTCTTTGACGAAAGCCATCTGCTTACATGTGCCGCTCAGGCTTTCGATTAATCCCTCTTCTCCTTGTTATTATTTCGACTAAAGGCAAAAAAAGTTATAATGAAATTTTCATGGATGTATCGACGAATTGTGTTGTAGGAACACCATACTTCGACGGCTGCCTCCGCCGTCTTCCTCACGTGTGTAATTTCGTGTGTTTGCAATGAAATCCGTAGATATAACCTATGAGGACTTCACTGCAATCATTCGCCGAGAAAGTCTCCTTTCTTACTAAAAAATAATAATTTCCACTCTAAAAACATCGTTACGCCACATAAGTAAATCTGAAATACTTGACAGTTCACGTGTTGGTGAGTAGTTTCTTTTAATAACATTGAATCAACTGTAATATCAATCAAGGAATCAGGAGATACAATAATGAATCACGCAAAAAAGGCAAAGTCTCGTGCTTGTGTAGTGACAAAAAGTTATGAAATCTTGTTCTGAGCCAAGTCTAAACTTTACAGAGTATATTCACTTCACTTTGTGAAATGGAATGCTTTTCTCGGTGTTATGGAACGTTTATTTATATATTTAAAAAAAAAAACTCTGGTAACTTGACCATTAAGAAAACAATATTTGTAAACTTATGTGATATATTGTAAGGCACATAATATGACCTAAGACTCAATATTTTCCATTTTTATTATTTGTATAAAAATTGGTTTAGATTAAAAAACAAAAATGTAAAACCTGGAAATACACTTAAGACATGCTAAAAAGTTTTAATGTAATTTTGCCAATCAAAATATTGTTAACTGTTAATTTTTATTATTTAACATTAACAATTATTTATTAATTTAATTATTATTTAATTTATTAACGTTTTAAGTAACTATGTTTTAAATATATGCGTTAAAAAACTGTTTGTACCAATCCCGCACGGATCCCGTGGGATTGGCGCAAATCCCGCGCGGATCCCGCGGGATTGAAAACACTGCGGGATTGCAATCCTTACTCATAATGTTCTCTCGTTGACGAAGGGTTTATCTCGAAAATTTCTTTATTATTTGTGTTTGTGTCTTTTCTGTGTTCGCGCCCCACATCCGTCACCTAATGGTAAGTGGTGGCTCATTTCCTTATCCTAATTTGATTCCTTTCCTCTACTTAGCGTATTTTATTTCATTGTTACTATATATACAGGGTGCGGCATTTAATATGTTTTCTGGAAATATTTCAGAAAGAAAGCATTTTCACAAACAATAACCTATATAAAAAATAATCGTACAGTAGGGGGCTACAATTATGTGATATTGGTTTTTTCACAGGTGGCGCTGTTGTCGTTACAAGGTCAACTTAATTCTTCTAAATGGGAACCCCTATTTTTTTTGGAAGATTCCGATTCCTCATGAAAAAATAAAAATAGTTTGCTTAACTCACTTTTCTGTTAGCCTCACAGATGGCGCTGTAATGGAAGGTAATTTTAAAGGATATGACGAGGCTTGGAACATCAAAACATGACGCCGGACAAGTTTGGCAATTAGTCGTAATTTTGATTTGACGGTAGCTCCATCAGAATTGTGCGACTTACAATTGCGGAAAAAGTTGAAATGGTTCTTGTGTACGGTGAAGCTGGTCGCAATGCTATCGCTGCGTGTGCTTTATACGCTGAGAGATATCCGGATCTGCATCATCCAAGTCCCATGACTTTTCGTCGGACTGGGTACTGGCAGCGTGAAACGAAGCAGAGCTCGAGGACGATCGGTCACAGACGAAGACAACGAAGCGAATATTTTGGTTGCTGTTGAAGTCAATCCACACATAAGTTCTCGACAACTTGAACGGATGTCAGGAATTTCCAGAAGAAGTATCCTGCGAATTCTCCACCGGCATAAATTCCATCCGTATCACGTGTCATTGCATCAGGAACTTCATGGGGAAGACTTCCAAAATCGAGTGAACATTTGCAACTGGGTTCTGCAAGAAGTGAACAACAACCGTGACTTCGTTTCAAAGATCCTTTTCTCGGACGAAGCAAGTTTCACCAATCGTGGCCACGTCAACCGCCATAACATGCACTATTGGGCTGAAGAAAATCCACATTGGATACGTCAAGTGGATCATCAACGACCATGGAGTGTCAATGTTTGGTGCGGTGTTATGGGAGATCATCTGATCGGTCCTTACTTTATCGACGGAAACCTTAATGCCAAAAAGTACAGCCGATTTTTGATAACTGAGCTCCCAGTTTTGCTGGAAGATGTCCCTCTACAGGACCGCCTAACAATGTGATATCAATATGATGGCTGCCCCGCACATTTTGCGCATGAATTCCGTGATATTTTAAATCGCCGATTTCCGAACAAATGGATTGGTCGTGGGGGACCAGTGCTTTGGTCGGCGCGTTCTCCGGACCTGACTGCGCCAGATTTCTTCCTTTGGGGAATGCTGAAGGAAAAATGTTATGCGGAAATACCAACAACGCCAGATAACATGAAGCAGCGCATTCGTGATGCTTGTGCTAACATCAGCAGACACACACTTCGAGCTGTTCAGGCATCATTTCTGCAAAGGGTCAGAAAATGTCTGGAAGTAAATGGTCACCTTTTTGAGCACCTGCTGTAGACATGGCTGCAAATAAGTAAGAAAAAGCATTTAAAAAATTTATTTCGTCATTATCCTCCATGTTTACAGAATGAAAATTACATGTAATTATTTAAACAATAATTAAAATTATACACAAAAAACGCGAATATTCAAACGAATTATCATTTTTTGTGATTACAGTGCCATCTGTGAGGCTAACAGAAAAGTGAGTTAAGCAAACTATTTTTATTTTTCATGAGGAATCGGAATCTTCAAAAAAAAAAAAAAAAAAAAAATAGGGGTCCCATTTAAAAGAATTAAGTTGACCTTGTTGTAACGACAACAGCGCCACCTGTAAAAACCAATATCACATAATTGTAGCCCTCTACTGTACGATTATTTTTTATATAGGTTATTGTTTGTTAAAATGCTTTCTTTCCGAAATATTTCCAGAAAACATCTTAAATGCCCCACCCTGTATATATATATATATGTTTCCAATACTCTTCTCAAAGATGCAGTTGTACCTGAAAAATAAAATTATTTATACTGAATCTATAATTTTGTTATTGATGTGATATAAACATTAATGTAATTTCTCTTTGTTGAAAAGCTAGTAATGAAATGAGTTCTTAAATTTTTGCGTTCATGCATTAGCACATTTGTCGCAAACTTTAGAAGCCAAAGAGCCAATTTCACCAGTAAGGCACTTGCTAAAAAGATTTAAAAGAACCATAGTTACATTTTAATAAATATTTTTAATATAATGTATTGAACAATCAATAAACCATCATTTCAACATGTATGTAAATAACATATTCATAAATAGTTCATAAGTAGTAATCATTTTAATTAGAGAGTACAATATGTCTCCATTTACTTAGAAAGTTTTATAATATTTGGTGTGTAAGTTGTTGTTTTTAATTTCAAACATGAATCCAAGTTCTCACCAGTTATTTGGTTTCTCAATTTATTTCTAAAGGTTCATGTTGGAAAACGTGTGTTCATACACGTTTTTTTTTGCTGTCATCAGTCTTTCAACTGGCTTGATGCAATCCTCCATCTCTTCCTATCTTGTGCCAACCTCTTCATCTCTACATATCCCTACAACCCATGTCTTCAATTATCTGCTTCATATATTCTAATCTCTATCTTCCTCAACAGTTGTTACCTTCGACTGTTCCCTCTACCAGCAAATTAACCAATCCAGCATGTCTCAAAATATGACCTACCAGCCTGTCTCTTCTTTCTGTAAGCTTCTTCCACAAACTTCTTTCCTCACCCATCATCTCCAAAACTCATTCATTTCTTACTTTGTCTATCCAATTAATTTTCAGCATTCTTCTGTAGCACCACATTTCAAATGCTTCAATTTTCCTTCTTTCCTGTATTCCTAAAGTCCACGTTTCGCTACCGTAAAGTGCTGTGCTCCACACAAAGAGTTTTAAAAAGTTTTTTCTAATTCCTAGATCAATATTTGAAACTAACAGATTTCTCTTTTTCATGAAGGCTCCTTTTGCTAGTGCTATTCTGCTTTTAACATCATTCTTTCTTCGGCCATCAGTTGTAATTTTTGCTTACCAAGTAACAGAATTCACTTACTTCTCCAAATGTATTCGATCCTATTTTTAGGTTGGCGGTTCGAATCCCCATCCGAACATCCAGATTTGGGTTTTCCATGGTTTCCCAAATCACTCCAGGCAAATGCCGGGATGCTTCCCTCAAAAGGCCATGGCCGAATTCCTTCCGATTCCTTGCCCCCATCCCTTTCTGTCTCTAAAGACCTCGCTGTTAGAGAGACGTAAAGCAGATAAAAAAAGGATCCTATTTTTATATTTAATCTACTAGTATTGGTATTATTTCTGCTACCTTTAATCACTTTAGTCTTGCTTTGATTTATATTCAGTCCAAAATCTTCCTTCAGTATTTTGTTCAAGCCATTCAGTAAATTCTCAATGTCCTCAGCACTTTCTGCTAACAAGACAATGTCATCTGCAAATTGTAGCATACTGATTTTTTCTCCCTGAACACTTATGTCACATGGAAATTTTTCTTTTCCTTTCTTTATTGCTTGCTCTACATACAAGTTGAATATTAACAGGGATAGACTACAACCTTGTCTCGCACCCTTTTTAACTGATGCTTGTCTCTCATGATTCTCTACTTTTATTACAGCCACTTGATTCTTATATAGTTTATGAAGTATTCTTCTATCATGATACTTTAGACCTGACTTCTTTAAAATTTTGAACAGCTTGTCCCACCTAACATTATCAACGGCTTTTTCTAAATCAACAAATGCCATAAAAGTATCTTTGTTTTTCTTAATCCGCCCTTCAAGTATTAATCTTAAAGACAGAATTGCTTCCCTTGTACCGCGATTTTTCCTAAACCCAAACTGATCTTCCCCTACTATCTCTTCTACTACCCTTTCCATTCTTCTGTATATTATTCTGGTCAGTAATTTTGAAGCATGTGATGTTAGACTAATGGTGCAATAATTCTCACATTTGTCGGCTTGTGCTTTCTTCGGAAGTGTGAAGATGATATTTTTATCAAAATCAGTTGGAATTTCTCCTGTTTCATAACTTTTTGATATCAACTTGAATAATCTTTCGATTCCTTACTCTCCTAGGAATTTAAGTTCTGCAGGGATCTCATCAATTCCAACTGAGTTATTTGCTTTCAAGTCATTCAGAGCTCTTTTGAATTCTGTCCTCGAACCAGGATCTCCTAAACCATCAATGTTGACATCGCCTTCTTTTTCCATTACGCTATTGTTCAAGTTGTCCCCATCATACAGTTTCTCCATGTATTCCTTCCATCGGTTAGCTCTGTCTTCTGAGCTTAAGGGAGGTTTCCCATCGGCAGCTTTAATGTTCATACCTCTTTTCTTCATTTCTCCAAAATTCTGTTTGATCTTCCTATATGCAACATCTACTTTACCTATGACCATTTCCTTTTTTACTTCTTCACACTTTTCTTGTAGCCATTTTTCTTTTGCTATTTTGCATTTAGCTTGTTCCCTAAAGCCTAATGTTTCTTTACCAACTTTCATTATTTCAGTCTTTAATGCATTCCATTCGTCCTCGGTTGAGCTCCTTTCAGAGTTAAGTCTACCATTTCTGCAAATTTTTCCCTCATACTAGATTGTTTCTGTTTATTCACTTCCAGTCTGTTCTGCTTATACTGCTTCCTTATTCGCTTGAATTTCAGCCTGCACTTCATTACTATCAAATTATGGTCAGAGTCTATGTTTGCTCCTGGGTACGCTTTACAGTCTAGAACTTGATTCCTGAATCTCAGTTAGACCATGACATAATCTAGCTGATATCTGCCTGTATCCCCAGGACGTTTCTAGGTGTATATTCTTCTTGCATTGTTCTTGAACATTGTGTTCACCACTACTAGCTTATATCTTTCACAAAATTCTAACAACCTGTATCCTCACTCATTTCTTTCTCCTAGACCAAAAGATCCTACAGTATTCCCCTCTATTCCTTCTCCCACTATTGCATTCCAATCACCCATGATTATTAGATTTTCCTCCCCCTTCACATACTGGATTAATTCTTCAATGTCGCTATATATTTTTTCTATTTCTTCGTCATCTTTCTGTGATGTTGGCATATACACTTGTACTACTGTGGTTGGGACGGGCATAGTTTCTAACCTCATCAAAATAATCCTGTCACTAAACTGTTCATAATAACTCATCCATTTCCCTACTTTCTTATTCATTACAAATCCTATTCCAGTGACTCCATTGACAGCTTGTGTGCTAATTATCCTATGTTCCCCAGACCAGAAATCCTGTGCATCTTTCCATTTAATCTCACTAATCCCAACAACATCTAACTTAAGTTGTTCCATCTCCCTTTTTAGGTTTTCTAACCTACCTG
This sequence comes from Vandiemenella viatica, assembly GCA_031002005.1. Taxonomy (NCBI): domain Eukaryota; kingdom Metazoa; phylum Arthropoda; class Insecta; order Orthoptera; family Morabidae; genus Vandiemenella; species Vandiemenella viatica. The sequence goes on from JARYHS010013631.1 coordinate 197,995,370, forward strand.
CCCGATTCAGACTTCTAACATTCCACACTCCGACTCTTAGAATGTTTCTATCCATTTTGATGACTACTCAATGAGCAGTCCCCAACCGGAGATCCAATGGGGGGACTATTTTACCTCTGGAATATTTTACCCAGGAAGAAGTCATCATGATGTATGTAATTCGAGAGGATTACATGTCCTCGGGATATCCTTTGGGTCTTTAATGCAGTGGTTTCCCGTTGCCTTCTGCACCCCTATGCCATTGATCATTTCTAATTTTTCCGCCTTTAGGGGCCGTTTTCAACCCCAAGAGCAAGAGGGTGCCCTGGACCACTCCCCGCTCCTCCACCCTCCATTTGGAGGCCTTTTGCAAGCAGTGGGTGACTCTTTATACCGGGAATCATTCAGTATCCAGAGCCTCGTCCATGCAAACAGGGTGCACCACATGAAGGAGAGGTTGACATTTGGTTGGGAAAGGCTAATGTAACTTAACTTAGTCCACAACCGGAAGGTTATTTGGATCCTTCCGAAGGAGGCATACTGAGCCATTGTGTCAGAGGTAGGATGGCCAGTTCCTTTCCTCTGGGACCTACAGTTTAACGTGGAATCCGAACCACGGAGCATTCTGGCATAGCTCATATGATCAAACACAGCTCTCAAAATTCCTGCGCCTGTAGGGATTCGAACCCGGGACCGGAGCTGTGAATGTTTTGAAAGCTAGCTCCTTAACCACTGAGCTACCAGAAATATAGTCTCTCCCAAACCCTTACAGCCCTTCGTACATGTATGTCAAGCCAAAGATGCTAAGATACTTCAACTCATATATGAATCCGGCAGGCTCTTCCTGGTATTGTTGTAGATAATTTCGTCTAGCAGTTAGCAAGTTCTTTAAATGCAAAGTACATTTTTCTCTTTCTAGCTTTTCAATATCAGTAGCAAGACACACAAATTTTGATATCCATAAATCTTTACTAGCCAAGTCTAACAACTGCCTTTCAAAAGCTGCTATTTCAACACCGAAAGGCTGAAATCTTAATTCGGTTCCTTTTGCTTTGAGAGGGTTTATAATAAAGACCAGTATTTCTTTTACTTGCCAAAAGTCTTGACATCTCTTTAGAAAAGATTCATTCATATTTAAAATTGCTGTTTTGAAAAATTCCTTTTCAATGTTAACATTGGTTTCATTTTGATGTTGTGATAAACTTGAGAAGTGCAGTAAAGTTCCCCTTTCTATGTCATTACCCTAAAGAACCATTCTTCTTTCAAAAGAAATAACTTCTCCAAGAAGCAAAAATGCAATATTTCCTCTAGTTTGAAGTTTAATGTTAAGTTGATATTTTGTTATATCATAAAATGTACGGTAACAATTGCAACCACTGATGATCTTTTAATTCTGAATAATAAATGGCTTTGTTATTGAGGAATAGTTTTTTTGCAAGAAGCAAATCATTTGAGCATATACCTCTTGAAAACCACCGCATCTTGTTAAAAAGATGATGATCTGATTATTCATTTCACTAAGAAGTCCTTTAAGTTGATGCTGATGAAGCTTTTGTTAATAGCCTTAACTACTAAATTGATAACATGACCAAGTTCTTTTGGAAACGTTTGTGTGCAAAGAGCTTCTTGGTGGATTATGCAGTGAAAAGTAATAACCTCATGATTGATTTTTGCTTTCAAAATGGAAACAAATCCCTTTACGGAACCCAACATATTTTTGGCTCCATCTGTTGCTACTGACACAATTTTAGTGAGTGGGATGTGATTTTTTTCCATACAGTTAACAAAAGCATCTGCAATATCCACTCCTCGGGTAAGGTCTTTAAGTGGCAACAATTCTGAAACTTCTTCTTTAGGACCTTCGGGGGAAATGTAGCACACAAAAAGGCAAACCTGTGCTGTATCTTGTGTATCGCAAGACTTGTCATCTTCAATTGATATTGCTGAAGCTGATTTTATATCTTCGTCTTGTTGGTCAGTTACGTTTGAAGCAATCTTAACCACTCTATCTGTTACTGTTTTAGCAGAAAATGAAATACTTTAAAATTTATTGAACATGTCAGCTTTATTTTAAAAACCTGCAAAAAGTTCTGTAGATACATTTGTATAGCAACTTTTAATGTACTCTCTGTAGAAGGTTTTCCTCTCTTAGCAATTTCTTGTCTCACTATGAAGCTGGCACCCAACTATTAAATGTAGTGGTTGATTTGTTGAAATTAATCCCCAGTTCTTCCACTGTTATCTTTCACAAAAGAGCCATGCTTTATTTAAAACTGTCTTTCAAAATTCGACTTCTTATCATTTGCAAGTTGTTCTTTGCAAATAAGACATATGGGAAGACAAAATGAGTTCGCAATGAAGGAAAAAGACTCTGACCATTCAGTTTTGAATTCGCAATGCTCATCTGCTGTTTTTCAAATTTTCCTTAGAAGCCATTTAACGGCATCTATAAAGAGAGGTTAAAAATATATTTTTAAGAATAAATAAGAAAAAAGAAAACAAATATAACACCAAATGAATGTAATGATAATATATACCTGAGATACAATATTTTAAAATCACAATCAAGAAGCCGCATGCGGCTCGGGAACCACAGTTTGCCAACCCCTGAATTAACACATACCTAAGAATAATAAACAAAATATTTAGGTACCTACCTACATCATCACTCAAGCAGGTAGATGATACTATAAAGTCTGAACTGCTCAGTGTTTGCTAAGCAATGTGCATCATTAGCAGTTATGATGTCTTGCAAGTAGAAATCTTTTCTAGAGCACTAAAAATTTTTGCCATCGGTGGCCACGTAACGATGTATTCTGATAACAACAAAAAATTATCATTTTGTGTTGGTCATAAGTGTTCTTAATTTTTATTAAATTGCATCATTATTTGACTACTATTTTGGTTAATAATATCAAGGTCAGATTTGTGAAAAGTTGATAAAAAGTTCTTTCCAGCTTCAACAACTATTTTGTGCTATTGATTTCGCTGGTGAGTTAGCAACACACCATTTTAACCAAGCAAATCATCAAAAGCTTTTAATTTTTAATAGTTCTTTGAGTCACTTTAGAGTTTTTTTTAACTGTATGTCACCTCCAGGCGCTATTGTAAAAAAATAAATAAAAAAAAACAATAGTTACAGTAAAGTTTAATGTGATAAAACAAGTCAGAGAAACTTCTCATGCTGTGACTTACATGCATAATTTTATGTGTGTGTGTGTGTGTGTACGCGTGCGCGCACACACTTGCGCTCACGTGTGAACGAAGACCTTCCCACATGTTGCTGCATGTAAGCTTTCAGCTCTGCTGCCATCTTTGGGTCTAGTGTTATGACTGTGACAAACAGAGCAGTACTGGCATTGTCTGGCAGCCATGCGACACTTCTATTTCTGTTTTGTTGTGACTGATCAGACTGAGCGTGGTGGTGTAATGGTTAGTGTTCTGGTCTCTCATTCGGGAGGACACCGGTTCGAATCCCCGTCCGGGCATCCAGATTTGGGTTTTCCATGGTTTACCAAATCACTCCAGGCAAATGCCGGGATGCTTCCTTCAAAAGGCCATGACCAAATTCCTTCCCATTCCTTGCCCCCCATCCTTTCCTGTTTCTAAAGACCTTGCTGTTAATAAACGTTAAGCAGATAAAAAAATTATTGATCGGCTCTGGAAGCCTTGGCAGCCAGGGTCTGATCTCATCGTACCCTAAAGCTATAGTTCCAGTTCTGCTTACCTGTGATTGGTCAGCTCCGGAATCTCCAGTAGACCGGGTAAGATGGTATCCTCTGCCAGCAAAACAACCTGGAAGGCAGCCCAGTTTGCCACAATCAACGACCTGCTGACGAAACTCTCAGCGACACTCACAATCCGGATGTGATGCACCAAGATGACCGTAATGAAGCAACAGCGTGCGACTCAACACTGAACCCTGCAATAGAAAATAAAGACAAACCATAACCTGACTACAAGACCAGGACTCAGCATGTCCAGTAATCACCTCTAAAAGTTGTGTCAACCATTCATGAATTGGAAGGAGAAGCGACCAACATTGCAAGAACTTCCCCATACTCTGGGTTTATTGTTTCCCAGATGAATACTGCCATGGAGCTGCTTCCCCTTGTGACTTTTTCCTCATTCTGATTGGATAATCCAGTAATTGATGAGTGGCTAGTGACCCTCATCATGAAATCACATTACCAGCCCTGCAGCGGATCAACAAAATCGGCCCGTAATGGCGCATGTGCATTACCGTTTCGAGTGTGATATTTTTCCCCCCCTGCAACTTAATAGCTAGATTACAAAATAAGTCATATTTGATACAATAGATTTTGTTTTACATTATTACATTTCACTAAGTACCCCAGACACCCTTTGTTTGGACACGAACCTTAACCCACAAGGCTGAAGTCAAGGAAGAGCTTCGTACAATCAACTACAGCCATAACATCTTCTACTGGAGGACGCCGTCTAGAACTATGGCAAAATTCGTTGCCTGAAGAACAGTGGAGGAACATCAAAGAGGCACCGGCTGCGGGATGTAATCAGCCATATGCTATATGGAAGGCTCTAAACAGATTAAGAACTGAAGTGTCCCGATGTAAATATAATATTAAAAATGGGGGTACACTAATGACAACGATCTATGTGAATGTGGTGAGCTTCAGAATACACAACATCTTCTGATATGCAGGAATCTCCCTGAAACCTGCAATATTGATGACCTTTACAGGGCAAACGAGAAGGCCATCAAGATTGCGGAATTCTGGTCACATTCTACATAATTGTGTTTATAGTTTAATATTAATTAATTAATGTTATTTGTTTTTTCAACTTGTTATGTCCTGGACACGAGAAATAAATAAATAAATTTCACTAAGTGTATTATGTTGTTATTTACCTTGCCACTTGGATTTGTGGAAGATGTCCGCAGGTTCCTGTCCCTGCCACGGGGAGGCAGACCAAGCCCACTATCTAGCGAAACCTATTTCCTCTACTTATTCCTATTACAACGATGATGTTAGGTACAGACAAACATTTTCCCAATTTAATACTATTACTTATACACATTATACCAAACTAAGTTGCTATCTTAATTTATAACTAACTACATACTACCCTCCACCCATAACCCAACTAACTACTTCAACTACCATTAACCACGCTACCCCTAATGACACTACTCTACTACTAACTACTTCAACTTCCAATAGCCACTCAACTATTATTGACAATCAGTCACTACTCTACTACTATTGGCGTTTAATGTCACAATCTGTTCTTTCTTGAGTTTGGCATTTCACCAGCCCGCCGGATCCAGGCCCCGACACCGGTTGTCCAGGCGGCTTCAGCCTGCTCCCCACGGGCCAGCGGAACTGGGAGACAGACCACCGACTTCCAATGTCCTGAAGTCTTGATCAGTCATCCTCTTCTCTGCGACTACCCTGTCGCCTTCACCTAGCTGCTACCATTGCTAGGTATCTTTCTTTGTGGAAAATTGAGACTACTTGTGCCACCTCATTTAGTGCCCGGAACATACTTCTGGCAGTGGTGTCTAGCGCAGTGGATCAAATTTGTGACCTCTTACTTCTTCCGTCAGGGGGCAGTCCCAGACCTCATGTTCTGGGGTGCCCACCTTACCACGGTCAGCACTTGTGTAACTGACTATTATAAGGGCCATGCCCCGTTATATAGTGCATCATCTCCATTGGCGGGTTTACATGGTTGACTTGTATCCTTTCCCTTATATCAGGGAAATGAGGGTGAGTCCTCCTACCTGTTTCATTGTTATCCCACTGCGTCTGCCACTCATGCAGTAGCGCAGATATTCCCGCCGTGCTGGTGACTGGCAATCCAAAGATTTTTCCAACTTCATCTACCTTGGCCGTTTTTAGCCAGTACATAGCCCCTCTTTTTCTTATCTCCAGATCCAGTGGCTAAACACCCACTACGACTGTCAATGCATCAGTCGATACCATTCTGTATGCCCCGCTTAGTCTTATCAAAATCTCTCTTTGTAGCCTCCTGAGGACCTCTTTCGGTTTTATCTTCCTCAGTTCCACCGCCTATGTACTAGCTCCATAGACAGTTATTGTGCATAAAATGCTGTTATGGTATAATCTGATAACTTCCATTGGCAACTTAAATCTTCTTTGACCAATGCTTATCAGTTTATCATCGCAGCCTTAGCCCGATGACATGTTGTCTCTAAGTGGTTACAGAACCCCAACCTTTTGGCCAGAATCACTCCGAGGTACCTTAAGGCTTGTATCTTTTTGATGGACATATCTCATATTTTGATTATCGGTTCCTGCTGCAACTTTTCCCACTAATCTACATAAACATGGTCTTATTAGGTGCTAGTCTCAATTTCACTTCCTGGCACCATTTGTTAAGTTCACTTAATGCCGTTTTACCTCTGGTCTCTATTTCCTTTCTTGATCCACCTTCCACCAGCAGCAACAGGTCGTCGGTAAAGGCCACAAGTCCAAGTATGCCAACAACACCCTGGAGTCTCTGCATTGCTCTCTCGAACGTCGTGTCCCAAATTGCCGGTCCTGATGGCGATCCCTGTGGACATCACTTCGTAACAAGTTTTTCAGTCACATCCTGTGGACACCTCAGCCTTGCATATCTGTTTTTACAGTTAATCTCGCTATGTTGAATACAAGTTACTCAAGCAATTAATTGCTCTTAAACTAGCAAACAATTCCGGCCACCATAGGTTGTCAAATGCACCTGAGATGTCCACAAAGATGGCGATTACATATTTTTCAGTGCTACTTCTGACTAGGCTAATCGCTCTTTTTATGGCAACATCAGTCGACCTGCCTGTTCTGAACCCATATTAGTTCATAATCATTCCCATAACACTAATGTGAGCCCGTAGTCTCCAGACTAGTGTTTTCTCCTGCACCTTCCCCATTACGTTCAACACGCAGGTCGGCGGATATGACTTTGGTTCTGCCGGATTCTTATCCCTTTCCTTACTTAATATTATTACATCACATTGTTTCCATATATTTGGCACCCTGCCCTGCTGCAGACACTTTTTAAAGGGACTACACAGCGCGGGTGCCAGTCTCACTACCAGCGACTGGAGAACCTCCACTACTATTCCATCTGGCCCAGGGGCCTTATCCTTTGCCATCGAATTTATAGCATGTACCACTTCGTTTATCGTTACATCTGCCTCCTGATCTTCAGTTACTTACATTTGATTTAGAGCCCCTCTTAATTCTCTTTGTTCATTTGTATCTTCCCTTTCATTATTGTCTGTGAAAAAATTCTTGAGCTGTCATTCTTCAGTCGCTCGTCATACCCCCTCCACTGTTCTGACAGTAGGCAGAGTGGTAGGGCACCTTATTTTACCCACTGATATTTTATAGGGATCCCCCCCCCATGGATCCGATCTCAGATTCTCCACAACATATCGTTGCCAGATCTGTTATTTAACCCGCAACAAAAGTTCCTTAAATTCCCTTTTCTTTTCTCGATATCGCTCGAGAAGGAATTCCCTGACGTTTGCCACCAGCACTGGTAATCCCTCCTCGCGCGTCTCATCTCTGATCTTACTTTCATTAGTCTCTCGTTCCAGGGTTTATACTGGACTTTTGCCACCTTTTTGCCAGGTATTGCCCCCCTCATTGCTCTTTTTACAGCACTTGTTATACTTCTTGCCAGGGGCGTAGCTACTATGGGGCTAGGCGGTGCAGTGCACCGGAGCCCTCACGCTCAGGGGGCCCTCAAGCATACCTCAAGGGGCCCCAAAGCGCACCTCTAGGGGCCCTCAAGCGCAGTTTAGAGGGCCCACGAGCCTTCACGGCAAACTGGCGACCTTTTTTTTTAAGCTCTACCGTCGTCTAAGGGGCCCCTCACTAAGGGCCTTTGCTGCTCAGGGGGGGGGCCCCAACCACTACTCGGGGGGCCCCAAAAGAACAATTCAAGGGCCCCCGTTCTCAGTTCAGGGGCCCCTACCAGCACACAGAGCAAAAAAAACGTCGCCCGTCTGACCTGAGGGCGCAAAATAAATTTTTTGCACCGGGGCCCTTGTTGACCTAGCTACGCCACTGCTTCTTGCTATGAAATCCATGTCCTCACTACCCTCAAGTTCATCCGGAAGATGGAATAAATCATCCAATTTTGCGATCATGCGATAGCTACGTTGTAGTGCACTACTGTCCCACTTTGTAGCACAACAATATCTTCCTTTCCCCCGACAATGTGTACATTATTAAATTATGATCACTAGATGTAATGTTAGGTATAACCCTCCAATTCCTCAGAATATCCACTACCTCTTTGCTTGTTATATCAGTGTTAGATGTTGCCCCTTGTCTGTTACTAAATGTGGGAGCATTGTTGGGTTATATAAATTGTTCTCGGGTGACTAGCCGAGTTAAAGGTGTGTTGTAATTGCACTTACAACTGCACAATATTTTGGCGATCTGAATCGTTTTCGCCATCTTCTGGTGAACTGCGGTAAGAACAAGAGCATATCTTGTTGCAGTTTGCAAAGCTGCGTTGTCATCCTTAGTGCCAGGAGTTCCTATTACTAATGTCTTATCTTTGGGTGTTTGAGGTTGGCTTTTTGCTTTTGTCATAAGTTGTATTGCTAATTTTTTTTTTCAGAATCTAGGTTTTGAACTATTTTTTAACCATAACTAAAGATGTTTATTATTATTAAAATTGTGACTTAAACCTATCTTAATCTAATGGTGGTTTTATATTTTAAGTGCTTTTGACCTATCTTAGGTGTTCCCTACTATTCTAATGGTGGACTACTTAAAACTTTACTTTTTGCAAGGGTCCTACTTTAGGATGATTTGGGCCTATTGCTACTTATATCTGGTGGAGGACTGCACGACTTAGAAGGAGAATGCTTTGGTTAGGGTCCGTTTTGGATGCCTCCCAGGTAACATTTCCTCATTGTTACTGCCTATAGCTGAGATTTCAGCAAATGGCGAATTTTCACATCTTGCATAGAATCTTTTAGAAGCTAGCTGGATAGTTTCTGTCAGAGGTGGGAAGTGAAGGTCCTGGCGGATTCTCCAATTTGGTAGGTACCTAGGGGCACCAACAATTGCGCACAGGGCCTGGTTTTCCAATGTCTGCAGCTTTTTTATGTGGCGGTCAGCAGACATGCTCCATATCTCGAAGCCATACATGAAGGTTGTCTGTATTATGGCACGATAGATCAGTAGCTTTGTTTCTATAGTTATTCCGTCGCCTCTAAGTTTTGGATAGAGGCCGGTGAGTTTCGTTTTCGCTTTGTTTCTTACTGTATCTATGTGTGATCTCCACGTCAGGTGCTTGTCTAATCGCATACCAAGGTACTTGATTTGCTTTCACCATTCGATATCAGTGTGTTCCATCTGTATTTTATAATTTGGAATCTTAATCTTTTTGTTGAACATTATTGCCTGTGTTTTAGTCGCGTTTATTTTTATTTTCCAAATGTTGCACCACGTGTTAACTTTTCGAAGTATCTTTGTAGTTTTCTAGCTGCATATTCCTGGTTTCTGTTGCTTGCATATACTGTTGTATCACCTGAATATAGACTGATATTGCTATCTTCATGTTGAGGCAGGTCGTTAACATAAAGGCAGTATAGTATTGGGGCGAGAACACTTCCTTGTGGCACTCTCGCATCAGTTTGCTTTCCTGTGCTGTTTTTTTCCCTCATGCTTGACAAAAGAATTCTATTTGCTAGATAGGAACTTAATAAGTGTATTAGATAATCTGGGGTGTTGTACTGGTGTATTTTATAGATCAAGCCATCGTGCCACACTTTATCAAAGGCTTTTTCTAAATCCAGAAATATAGCTGCTGTGCTGTTTCCTGCCTGCTGTTCTGAGCAGATGTTCTCCACTAGCCTGGCATATTGTTGCACTGTTGAGTGACCCTTTCTAAATCCAAACAGTTGGCCAATGATTATGTTATTTCTGACTATATGCGTGTTCAGACGTGTGAGTATGATTCTCTCAAATATTTTGGCACTGATTGGCAATAGTGAAATAGGTCTGTAATTCTGCAGAAAAGTTTTATCATTTCCTGGCTTAGGCAGTGCCACTACCTTCGTAATCTTCCATGCATTTTGGATTCAAGATTGTTTCTATGCGTCTGATGGCTTGTGGAGGCAGGTTTTTGATTTTGAGGGAAGTCAATTGATCATATCCGCTGGCCCTTTTGGTTTTCAGCCTGCGAACTATGGATTCAATGTCCCCAATAGTTGTTAATTGCGGTTCAGTCTGCCGTTCTGTCGCAAGAATGTGTTCGACTTCACGAATAACCTGCTCTTCGTGGTCGTCGCTCTCATCATCTTCTGTTACGTTTGTTTGGAATTGGTCTTCGAGTGTGTCTGCTAAGGCTTGTGTCATTTAGAGCTGCAGAAGTAACGATGTATTCGTTACCGAGTAACGGGTTTGTCGCCTGACTCGAAGTACCGAATCGTTACTCACAAATTCATTTCGTTACTCGCATTTGTCGTAAAGATATGAACACGTTCCAGCTCCCGCAGTTAACTAATTTTGCCAACGTAAAGACTAATTTTGTACTTTTTGTTTTATTTAACTTTAAAATTTACAGTGCATAATTTGTTAACAGAAAATTTGTATGAATAATTTGAGATAGTTACTATTTTTTCATTGACAGTTCATTAGTGAGGTTTATTGATTTCAAATATTTATGAAATTTGTTTATTTTAAGAATTAATACCTTCTATTTTATTTTATAGTGTAATTTACTCACCGAGCGTGGTGGTGTAACGGCTAGCATTCTGGCCTCACATTCGGGAGGACGCCTTTTCGAATCCCCGTCCGGGTATCCAGATTTGGGTATTCCATGGTTTTCCAAATCACTCTAGGCAAATGCCGGGATGCTTCCTTCAAAACGCCATGCCCGAATTCCTTCCTATTCCTTGCCTCCATCCTTTTCCGTCTCTAAAGACCTCGCTGTTAGAGAGACGTTAAGCAGATAAAAAAAAATTAATTTACAATATGAAATAGTTGTTTAATAGTTTGTGATAAAAATCTCTGCTGTTCTAATAATGTTTAATAAAATTGCAATGGAGCGTATGCTACGGTGGCAATTTCCCTACACACTCATCTTCCCCCCTTTCCTGCATCCACCTACATTTTCCCTCTACAAATTTTAACTTCAAATTCTTTCAACGTTTTTGGTAAATTATTCATAATTTCTCTTGTTAAATTATTCATAATTTCTCTTGGTAACTTATTCCAGTCCCTGAAACCCTTACCTAAAAAGAGAATCTTCCTAAATCGTTGTGCCTGAAATCGAGTGCAGGATTGTGGTCATGGTCATCTTTTCCCTTCCAAGCATTACTTTTAATTCTTACACCAATATCTTTCCATGCTTCACCATCAATATACGCTTTGTACACTCCCATGACCCTCTTCATCCTCCTCCTGTCTTCCAATTAATCACATCTGTTACTGATTGCGTTCTGTGATAATTTCCAGAAACAAATCTAGCAGCTCTTTTTTGCAGTTACAGAATTCCATAAACAAAGAACAAGTTACAATGACTTTATTCCTTTTGCCTGGTGTTAGTTATTGTATTATTACCGCAGGATCCATGTGATCAATTATCAGTGCGGTTCTGGCTTTGATGTTGAATGTTTGTTATAACCGCGACGCAACAATTTATCTAATCGCATTTTTTGTCCTGAACCGTTGTTATTGATTTAAAAGTTTTGAATATTAATAGTTTTAAAATGAAACAATTAACACGGGAGTCAATAGTATTTTGCCTGCAGGCCGATAGGTTTAACAAACCTATCACAAAAAGATGAATTTACTAAAATAAATGAAAACCGTAAAAGAAGACAGTGTTGAAACCTCCTATGTAAAACGAAATACTTTGATGAGATTATAATGTTTGTTAAATACATGTCCCATTATCACATCGGGCTTCTATGCAGGGTTTTGAGCAGTATACTTTAAAAAATAACCGTCATTAGTTATTGTCACTAGATATGTGACTGTCGGGTGAAAGGTCAGGTCTTTTTTTTATGCAAACAGGTGTTTGTTTTTTAATTAGATTATTCTTTCGTATATAATATTCATTACAGTAAATCAAGTGTACATTCAGAGGTTTTCCGGAAGATCCATTTGCTAATTACTTTAAGTTTTATCCAAATTTACAACTTACCTAAACTTATTTTATTACTTTGCCAAGTACGAATGAAGTCGTCCCGTATGCGATGCGATGCAATGCTTCATGCCAATGTTCGATTGTAACGAAAGTAACGAGTAACGAAACGAAACAATAGTAACAAAGTTATCCCGTACGCAGCGCGACTCGATACAATGCTTCATGCTATTGTTCGATTGTACCGAAAGTAACAGGTATTGGTTGATTTAGTAATGAATACATACGGGTACACAATTTCTCGTTCCTTTTACAGCTCTAGTTTCATGTCCTCTGGGTCTGCTATGCATTGGTCTGATTGCTGCTTTAGATCTATTGGTTGGTTTTGTTAGAGCTCACATCTTGCGACTATTATTCTGCACTTCAGCTAATTTTTCTTCTCATGATTCGCTACTTTGAATTTTTAAGTTTTCTCTGATTTCTTCGACTAAATGGTTTAACAATGCTTGTCAGCTGGATCACGCCATCGCTGCCATCTTTTCCGAGTTGTGTTTTTTAATTTGATCAGATTGGTTACGTGTGCTGGTGTTTCAGGGCGTTCGCTTATTATTTCGTGTCTTGTGGTTACATGTTTGGTGCACACAATGGTTTTGGTAAAACGTGAGACAGCCTGATCGATGTCTTCCACGTTGTTCTGTTCTGAGATGTAGGAAAAGTGGAGCACGACGTCTTCACGACAGTGTTCCCAGTTGGTATCATATCTGTACCTGGGTCTCGAACTATGGCGTTCTTGTAACAGCAGTGACAAGAGTACTGGGTTGTGATCTGAACTGAGCTGATTAGGCACGGAAATATCCCGAGTCCAGCGCAGCCCTTTCGTCACATAGATATCAAGTACGTTGGGTCGTTGTAGCGCATTTGTTCGGGAAATGGGTGGGCTATCACTTCAACTTCACTGTTGTCGTTCAGCACCCGAAGAAGTCCGTGCCCACTCCTGTTCGCCGCGCGGCAGTGCCAAGCCAGGTTTTTGGCATTCAGATCCCCCCCCCCCCCCTCTAGCAGTGGATTTAGTTGTGGTGTGGTAAGTACCTTGGTGGGCGGGTTGTACGCTACGATTAGATGCACAGGTTCCCCCTCTATCATTACCTCGATGCCAGTGTGTTTTATATCCCTAGTGGTAATTGCGGTTCCTCCTCCCTGTGTTGTTCTTTCATTCCTGATAATGACGTAGTTTCTCAATCTGAAGTCGACTTGCGACTTCAGATGAGTCTTGCTAATAAGCGCTATGTCGATATTGTGTTCAATTAGAAAGTCCATGAATTCGAGTCTCTGATTTCTGAAGCAGTTGGCATTTCATGTTACTATATTGAGACGCTTATTTTGCGCCATTTTCGTTTTGAATTAGCTTCAGGAATGTGGAGGCGAGTATTGTCACCTTCCCTATTATCTCTGTTTCTTGTCTCATGCCTTCTGCTGCTTGCCGGAGGACATTTAGTAATTTGCGCACTCCTTCATCCATAAATAGGGACATGATCTCACTAAAGTTTGACGCCAGGCTTCTGTTATCAGAGGCCTGTTCCTGTTGTTCATTGTTTGTTCTTTGATTTTGGTTGTTGTTTGGTCCCCAACTGGGCGATTCTGCCAGAGATTGATTTGAACCAGGGAGAGGTGGATACTCCTCTTTGTTGTTAGAGTTTTTTATGTATTGTTATTTGACTTGTCTTGGGCTTTATTTTTGTTTTCGAGTGCAGCTTTTCTGGCTTTTATTAGTTCTTTATATATAGGGCACCCCCTATAACTGGCTGGATGCTGACCCTAACAGTTGTGACACTTAGGTGCCTGATCTTTTGTTTTGCTACAAGCACTGGTTAGATGTTCCCCAGAATACTTGACACATCTAGGCGTTAGTCTGCAGTTTCGCTGCCCATGTCCAAACTTTTGACATCTGTGACACTGGGTAGAGTCTTCAGGTGTTTTGTAAATCTTTATTGTGATATGAGGTCCAAGAACTGTTCCAGATTGAAGATTTCATGACCCTCAGCAGTGTTATCCAGGCTGATTAGGAACAGAGGGATTTTATCCCTAGCATGTGTTTTATTGTTATATTTTGTTAGCTGTGTGACTTGTTTGACTGGATATTTTTTGTCCAGTAGTCTGCTATTTATTTCATATGGAACTGTGTACCTAGGTAAATGACGGATAACGACCTTGAGTTGTTTCTTGGGGTCGATTATATATGAGTGGAATTGCATCTTTCTTGTTTCCATAAACTTGAAGAGAAAATGGAAGCAATTTTCTGTAACCCCTGGAATTTTATAGAATCGTTTCGATGCGAAACTTGCATTCTGCCTTCTAGTTTCTTTGTGTTGTATATCTCATCTAGCAGTTTTGCATATCCGACCGTTTCATATACAATGATGGGGGGGAAACTTTAACTGGCGTGTTTCATTCCGCCCTTCACTGCACAGTTGCTCTTGTGCGATTTCATTAAAGTCTTGTAAGGGAGCGCAAATATGTTCCCTGTAGGCACATTTAGCACAAGTTCGACTATTGTCTCCTCTGTAGCCTCATGTGCCTTCTTCGCCTGGCCCTTTGCGTTGTTAGTAGGGGGGGGAGGCATCTGGTACCCTCTCGGGTGCAGACGCGGACTGGAAGGATGAAGATTTATTTTAGTGTTTTTATTCCCCATGAGGGAATAATTACATTTTGCCATACACTAAAAACTTGTATCTACCCCATCTCTCTGGTCTATTGCCTCAGCAGGTGCAGCGTTCCCCAACGTGAATGGGCCCCTGACCTGATAAATTCCCTGACTATCTGTCCCTGTCACTACAGCTAGTCTGTAGTATCTAACCTAACAAGGATGACAACTTTGCTTAGTGAGGTACTGCCTCCTCTTCTTTACTTCTGCGTCGAACTCTTCGAAGATCTCGTTGTGACGAATTGCTTAGAGCGATGTGGTTGCAGCCCTTTATCCGCTCGTCATCCGCGCAGGATCGCTGTTGCGGGCCTGTAGTGACCCGTCCTCGTCTGTGAATGGTGGGTCTATTGTCAGTCTCTCTCGATCGAATTCGGTGAACTGCGGTCGAGAACGTGGACTGTTGTTGCGTCAGCCCAGACTCTCTCTGCTGCGCTGTGATTGGTTGGCTCTGGACCTAGACGTAGCAGGGTCAAATCTCGTCGTAACTTGATTTGATGCCATGTTCAAGCCACGGCACGATTTTATGCCCCTGATCGCATGGCCTGTAGCAGACGGGCCAAAAGTAATCGATCAGGGGCATAAAATCGTGCCGTGGCTTCAACATGGCATCAAATCAAGTTACGACGAAACTTGACCCCTGCTACGACTGGTTCCAGAGCCGACCAATCACAGTGCAGCAGGACGAGTCTGGGCTGGCTCAACAACATCCCACGTTCACGAACGCAGTTCACCAGAAGATGGCGACAACGAATCAGATCGCCGAAATATTATACAATTCTAAGTATAATCACGACACACCTTTAACTCGGCTAGTCGTCCAAGAAAAATGTTTATATTGTTGGGTTAGTTTCTGGCCTTCAATTGCATCTCGTTTAATACTTCTTTCAGCAATTCCCCTCTCTCATTCGTTCGATCACTGAACCGGATCATTGATCGTGCATTTATGTCTCTGGTTATAATTATATTCTTGCATATATTCTCTGTACATATCATCAGTGTTTTATCAGAATATTGATTTATTATTTCCCCATATTAACAGTACGTGCTGACCAATGTCGCCCTGCACCAATTGCTACATATTTCTACACTGATTGTATTTTCATCTCAATACTGTGCGATCTTGGTGACCTGTATTTCCTTGTTGGAAATAATTACCTCTGCCATAAGACGCTGCCCTTCCATTACTATCTGAGCCGTTATAGACATGTGAGGAATTTGTCAAAATTTGGAATATGGTTCTTGAATATACAAAACATCCCAATGGTATTCATCCGCTAGCTTTCTTGCCTCATGTAATACCATTTCTCTTCTCATTGCATTCACCTTATAGCCCTGTTCATATATGCCTAGTATATATGAAGTATTGAGGCCACCGCTGCTGCGAATCAAGACTGATTCTCCCATGTAGGAACTTGAACCACCGGCTAACAAGCAAAGTTCCACACCAGCCAAGAACTTTCTCCAGCTGCTAGCAAGTCAAGATCTACACCTACCACGAAGCTGAGACGGCAGGAATCGTACAGCGCTTCAAGTGTCAGGAATTCAACCACTACGGGAGGCAATGTACCAACGAGCGTGATAGTGAGCCGCGTTCTTCAAGTAATGCGCAACGCAGAAGACGAGTAGTCCATGTCGCCAATAGAAGAGTTGGTGGTCGTCCGCCGGCCGAGACCTATTTTCGTCCGGGAGGCCTGGACGGGATGATGGTGGAGGCACAACGGAGTCCGGCGAGGTTATGGCCAACTGCGTCGCTGTTCACGCCAGCCGCGTATGCAGACTCGGTACCCCCAGCATCTCCTGACGTCACTGACCCTCTCAGGGAAGAGAGGCCAGCACAGCCCATCTATACTGTCACCAGCCAATGTGTCCGGCTACTTGACCTGCTGAAGTGGTGCGCAGATCTTCCGCTGACACCAGATATGCTATTAATCAGCACCTGCAATATTTCTGACTGGAAGGCAACCGTCAAAAAGCTGCAAGAGGAGAATTTACCTATTAACGAACTTTAACCACCGACTAGCAAGCCAAGTTCCACACCTGCCCCGAAGCTGAGAGCGCCAGGAATCTTACAGCGCTACAAATGTCAGGAACTCGACTACTACAGGAGGCAATGTACCAACAAGCAGAGGTGCGTTCGCTGCGGGGAGGAACACCTATCTGTAGTCTGTCCCAGATCGAAAGAAGATCCCATCTGCTGCAACTGCGGTCTACGTCATGCAACATGTTGTCGCGGATGTTCTATCAGGAAACGTCAACAGCAGTCGTGCTGAGCCGGTTCCCTACTTGCAGGGGGACCCAGCCGCAAGTAAGGGCTCGCCATCGCAAACTACCAGTGCAATTTGCCACCAAACCAGCAAGCACGCTGTAACGCCCAGCGATGAAGACCGGTCAAGAAACCGCGTCCAGCCTTGTCCAGTTACGAAGGTGTCGACCATAACCTCACTCGGCCGAACATCCAGCCATCTTCACCATCATAGATGTTGCGAGCACGGCACAGCAGATCTGCTGGGGGGTCCAAAACAGATAATCATCATCGCAACTCTTTGCAAGTGCAACCTGATGGACAGCGAGCTCGGCTGCTACGACGTAGCTGCCGGTCGCACCAAGACGCCACACGATACAACGTGAATTGCAAGATCTAAGGCCAACCATGAAGAAACACCTACCGAGAAGAAATGACACATTGACTACAGTTGGAGTAAATGTCCTAGGACAAAGACTCTGTAGTAATTCGGGTAGAGACTAGCACCACGTCGACCAGCCCTGCAGTAGTTAGAAACTGTTGGCATAGAAGTTGTGACTGCAACCGGCAAATTAACAGAAGTATCTATCTACCGGCCCCCTCATAGGATGGAGGAGGAAGCTGACATCACGGCCCTTGCTTCCATCTGAGGCAAACAACTAATAGGTGGAGACTTAAATGCCAAACATCCTGACTGGAATAGCAGGGGTGCTAACCAGGCGGGAACTTCACTATGAAGGCTTGCAAGGAGGGACAACATGTGTGTGACTGGCGCAGTAGAACCCACGCATTATCCCTACACTGGCGGAAGACCATACTTGAGGTTGCAGGCTTCGTGGCTGCCTCCTCGATCGACCTGCTGTCCGACAACTGCCCAGTTATGGAAGAGGTCAACATCGGACCTTAGCAAACCCTCGATGAATCCAGGCCTTATTAAAAAAAAAAATGGAGACACTATCAGGAGCTTAAAAGCCAAATTCAGCGATGCTGCCGATACAGACAACATCGCTGATGCTATTCTGGCCTTCATAATACCAGTACGAGATACCTCTGCAGCTACGACACCTCCCAGGACAACAAAGCCCGCAACTACCTCCTCACATCTTGGCGCAAATCAGCCATAAAAATAAAGTTCCCAAAGATTGGAGGCTGACACGAAATCCTCATACCAAACGTCTTCTAAACCGGTTAGAAAGAGAGCTAAAAGCCTCCCTAACAGAACATGGAAACAGGGAGTGGAGAGCCCTTATCTCTATCCAAAGTCCTTACAGTGAATCTCTCTGGAACCAGACTAGGAAGTTCAACGTCTTAACTGACACTTTTGAAAAGAACTTACGGCCAGCGCCGACGGCTTCAGGTCTTCGTTAACGCTGAGGACGAATTTGAAATAGAGCCTATCACCGTAGAGGAAGTTGAAAGTGATCTGTCCAAGCTTCCTCCCTGTAAGGCTCCTGGACGGGACAAGATTATCAATCTGCTACTTTGAAAACAACCATGTGAGGCGACAATATTCCTGATAGCGATAAATACTGAGATTAAAACAGTACCTCCGTGATTGGAAGCACTCTGTAGTAATCAGGATACATAAGAGCGGGGAAAACTCACCTTTCCTCAACATTACCGGCCCATCAGCCTTCTCCCGGCCGTTAGTAAGATGTTCTAGAGGCTGTTTCTCAAACGTTTGTACTCTCGTATCTAAGCCTGGCCACCAGCTAGGATTCAAAAGAGGGCACTCCACCAATCAGCAGTTCATTAGGGTCGTCGAGTCACCAACCATAGCCTTTAACTTCAAAGAGTATTGCGGGTTGGTGCTATTTGACATCTCCTGAGCTTTTGAATGGGTATGGCATTCGGGATTCCTGCTTAAGCTTTATGAGCAAGGGTTCCCAGGCCCTCATGTAAAACTTATTAAGAGCTATCTCACCGCCGCTCATTCACTGTCCGCTTTAGTAATGCAACCTCAACCGGTAAACGGATCCGTGTTGGTGTTCCCCAGCACTCGGTATTCTGTCCGGTTCTATACTCGCTAAACACGGCCGATGTCCCTAAGAAGCGCGGCGTAGAGGTTTCGACTTACGCCGACGATACAGTCGTAGCAGAGCTCTTGCAACTTGACATCACCAAGACGTTCTGTGGAAAACCATAGCGTGGGCCAGGACATGAAGAATTGAGGTGAATCCAGCCAATATGCTAGCTATAATTCTTACGCGAAGATGCGATCCGCTGCTACCGGTTCCTATACTTAATTTTAACAGCGAGGATATCTTCTGGTCGACGACCTTGAGATACCTGGGAGTCAGGTGATTGACGTATTGCGTCCACACCGAAGGTGTTCGACGCCGGGTGAACTATAACAATTGTATCCACTCATTAAACAAAAAAAACCTTCCTTCCGCTACCGACTGGACCTAGAACCTGCATCAGTGTAATTAGAACCATCATGGAATACGCGGCCAATAAACATCTACAAAGATTACATATAACAGAACAGGGCATTGAAGAGAGCTTTGAATCTCCTCAACCACTTTCCTACTCACAATCTTCATGAGGCGGCGGCTTTGCCAACACTACAGGGAAGATTCCGTACGCTGGCAACTAATGTAATAATGCCAAAAAGTCTATAGAGGTTGGACAAAATAATATGAACACCATGCGATAGAGTACAGGTTGTTGCATGTTGGCACCACTGCTTCCGTGTGAATACTACGATGCGCATGTACGGCGTAGTTGACGTGGCAGGTCTTGTAGGTTATGTGTCAGTTTATTATAGACTTTGTTCTGCGATGGTTATAACAAGATATCGATGAAATGCGTGACCTCTCAGACTTCGAAATAGGGCAAATAGTTGGAGCTCGGTTAGCGAGAGCGTCTGTGACGAAATCAGCTGAACTGTTTAACGTCTAACGAGTGACAATATCCACGGTAATGACAGCATACACAAAACATGGTAAAACATCTTCGTCGAAGAAGAATAGTAGACGAAAACCAAAGTTAACCATCAGAGACCGACGAACATTAAAAAGAATTGTGGCCAGACAGCATAAAACTACCGCGGCAAAAGTGACAGCAGAACTCAACACACACCTGAGTAATACTGTTTCGTCAAAAACAGTAAGGCGGGAGCCCCACAAAGCTAACATTCATGAAAGGGCTGCAATGGCAAAGCCACTTATAACGCTAAGCTGCAAGACAAGTGGTGCCACGATCATAAAAACTGCACTTGATTATTGGAAGAATGTGGTATGGCCTGACGAATCACCGTTGATATTGTTTCCTATTAACGGCAGGGTTTATGTGTGGACCACCCCAAAAAAATCCTACGATCCGGACTGCCTGCGTCCTACAGTCGAGCGTGGGGGAGGTTCCGTTATGATTTGGGCGGCTATATCGTGGTATTCAGCTGGTCCTCTCATTCATATCACTGGCTGGATGACTGCAAATGAATTTCTCTATATCCTCATTGGTATAGTTCTTATTATGACTAGCATACTGTTTCCAAACACTGCCATTTTCCAAGACTATAATACGCTCATACACACAGCCAAAAAGCTTCAGTTCTGGTTCGAGGACCATCAGAATATCATCCCTGGCCAGCAAAATCGCAAAACTTCAATATAATTGAACCGTTAGGGGAGTTTTAGAGCAGAGAATAAGGAGCAGATTTCCACATCGAACATCACTGAAGCAATTGGCGGATGCTTTGGTACGAGAATGGGACAACATTCCGTTGCAAACTATTAGGACACTCTACGAATCTATTCCGCGAGGAATTGCAGTTGTTCTACAAGCAAACCTTGGCCCAGTACCATATTAATAAATCAATAGTATGTAAATGTCAGGTGTTCATATTATTTTGTCCAACCTCTGTATAACCGAGTGGTTCAAACTATCTGTCAATATGACATAAGATCTGATAGTCAAAAGACCACTGAGTCTACTCTGTTAATATAAACCAAGTTAAAGACATACCAGAAGAAAATGTTCACCATAAGAGAAGATTGCGATGTCCAAACAACTAAAAGAAAATATTAAAGGGCAAGAATTCCAGTATATCACTGCCTGCAACAAAACGGCAAAGAATGGTGCTTAGATGATAATTCAAATGACAGCCTGGCAGATAATTTCTCGCAGCTCTGGCAGCCCAGTGACATACTGTAGTTCTGCTTCGTCGTGATTAGTCTGCTCTGGAAGCTTCGGCTGCCAGGCTCCGATCTCATCACACCCTGACACCGAAGTGGAAGTCGTGGCAGCCAAACTTGCCAGCCAAGGCGTGGAGGCAAGCTAAGTCCACCAGATGCGGCGAAAGGGTACAGAGGAAAATATTCCTCTGTACATGTTCAAGACGACAAACGACACTGCCGCGCTGAACGAAGTCAAGATTCTGGTGGGGAAACCTGTCAGACCAACACCACCGGACAATGTTGTAACTGCCAGGCCTTTCAATATGTGTCCTGGCAGTGCACGAGGCTAGGACGTTGTCTGAGATGCGGCGAGGATCATCGCGTCGCCGAATGTCCAAATCCGCGGCCCCAGACCTGGTGCTGTAATTGCTAGACGGCTGGACACACAGCGGCATACGGAGGTTGCCCCACGCGCTTGACGGAAGCCGTCGCAAACGAGGCCCGCAACCAGCTGGCACGGTAGTCGACCGCTGCCGTCTGCCAACACCACTGTGCCAGCGGATGCCAAGGCGAGAGGGTCGCGCAGGCCGCCCGCGCCAACATCGCCTCCCGCTGCAGATGCGTCGGCCGCTGCGCTGCGCCAGCTGGCGCAAGCAGTGACCGACGCCATTAAGCAAATACCCGAGATGGTCACGGCAGCGACTGCTCAAGCAATAGCTACCGCGACAATCCACCATCAGCAAATGAATGGCAGACGTCGCCGCAGAGCGACAGGATCCCCTACATACGTCAATCAAACGCCTTCGGAACAACACTCAAAAAGAAATGAAATATCAAAAAAAGCAAAAACAAAGCAACAAAAGTAAGGAAGGAAGGTGATGCCAAATCGACAAGAACTTCCTACAACGAATTTCCTTTCTCAAGGTCTAGGGAAGAATGATGGAGCAACGTCTTCTGTTCAGTTCTGCTAATCCGTGATTGGTAAGTTCCAGAATCTCCTGTACAATGGTTCGGACGATATCCTGAGGCAACAAGCAAATACTTCTAGGGATCCAAATTCGTGCTCCTCACTATGCCTAAGAAGAAGAGGCGACCACTTTCGCCGTCTGCTACGCGTGTGCGCCACCAGGATGTGCCACAGCTACCTCGCCAGCTTGTCCAGACGCCAGCGAGGGTCAGTATCGGGCAGCCCATCTAATGGAAGATGCCGCAGCCGGTTGTCCAAGCCGCCAAGCAGCTCTGCTGTAGGGAAGGACCAGACAGACCCGAGACCAAGCACGAGCAGCCATGACGCTCTCGCCGGAAAGCTCTTGCTGGTCATCACACCAGGACATCGATGAAGATAGCCGTTTGGGTACTGACGCCACTATATACTTCCGCTGCTTCAACCCGACCCATGAGTACTTTCTCGATTCGGCGGACTACACAATAAAGGAGCTCAAGTACCTCCCAAAGGAAGGAGGCCCATGGGCGCTAGAGCTCCGAAGATCTTCGCCTGGCGGTTCCCCGCCGAAAGCATCAAGATGCTGACTCGTACACTTTGTGACCCGACGTATGCACATCTCGCCGAGCAGCCAATTACCGACAAGGGAAAGGACTGATCACAACACTTACCCTTCTCAACTGTCTATGCAGAGAGTTTAGATTAGGATGAATACTTTAATGCCAGACTACTCACATCTGCCTCACCAAGCAAAGACGGGCATTCAACCACCCTGAAGATAGTAGAGAGCCCCATCACACCGAGAAGCGAGGCAGTCGAGACACTCAGGAACGACGACTATGCAGTCGCCACTCATTAACCCTAGGCCATATACTCCAAGCTACCTAGCCGCTGTCCGAGATACTCCACATGATGACAACCCTCCTGGAGGAAATACGGGCAGCACTGGAGACTTTCATCACCGACTGCCCGTCGCAGACAGCCATCGAACGACTCGGAGGGCGAAGAATCCAAGGCGGGTTCAAGCAGCTCGACAGTGCGCAGCCATTTGAGAAACAAGCAACCACGGACAAAGCATCAACTGGAATCGTGGAACCCGACGTTTATCGGCGAGACGAAAAACACAAGCAACGACCAGAAACTGGACGGAGCCGAACCCTGATAAAGCCAGGCGTCGAGCATCCTGCGAAGGCCACACATCAAGCCAATAACTCCACCTGTCGCAAAATACCAGACAGGAGGGAGCTTACGACAGCCAAGAACAATGTCCCGGCCATTAGTCAAGACAAGATCAGGAGCGGACGAAACTCCAAACGGCGGCCACAGAAGGGACTGCGAAGGCTTCGGGCACCAAGCTTCGGATTGCCGCAAGCATGTGCGATGCGTTCGCTGCGGAGGGAGCCATAACAAGAGTGTTTGTGCACCTCCACGAGAAGCAACACTAATGTGTGCAAACTGCGGTTCTGACCACGCCGCCAGTTACGGGGGATGCTCTGTGAGAAGGAAACTTCAAGCCTCCATCAGAAGCCGTCAACGTCATCATCAACCCAGTTCCATCCAACCAATGGAAAGTCTGGGTGGACTACAAGAATGGACATCAAGCCGCAGCAAAAATCACCCGACGACCAAAACAGATGATTAGCACGTGCACTGATGTTCCAAACAAGAGTCAAGACGAGAAGATCTGTTGGGGAAAGTCGTCCAGCTGCTAACGCAACTGATTACGGCGATGATCCAGAACTGACTACACAAACCCAGAGGGGGTTTTAATATAAGGGCGCCTTTGGCGTCCATAGCCATTTTTCCCCAAAAGTGAAATAAAATGTGTCCCCAAAACCACCAAACCTAACACATAGGAGCAAAGTTGTTAATGGCAATGGGACTGCACAGAAAAGCCTTTGAGGCAGAGAAAAAGAAAGCTGCTATTCTTTGTATGTTCTACCGCGTTATGATTGGACGATCCAGTAATCAGCACCTAGAGGCCAGCAGATCCACTCTGCTAATCATTTTCCGCCGGCGTCTTACTATCCATTAGTAGGAAACGTGGTTGCCTCAGAATAGACAAGGCTGTTTTCCATGCGTCACTGAGCCATAGGACCATGTCCCTGTTAAAAGTATTACTATTCAGTCGTATTTCTATGACTTCTTTAATAACTTACTATCAGGAGAATGAACACTTATCCAGTACTTTACCAAATTGCATTTTGTAGCCATTTTCAATAACGCGTTGCGAAACAGCAGATTTCTCCAGCTAAAATAGCCGGAAGATACGCTCATGTTCGGCCGGACGGGCCTTGATGGTACAGATGGTCTGTAACATTGGCACTGTATGCTGTAAACTCCCGACGTCCTCAACCCCAAATCATCCTTCACAGATCGTAGAAATTCACGGATTTTGGCAGGAAGACCGAAAATGCTCTTTATTCCGTGCCGCGCCAGTATCCTGCCTATTTTCCCCCGAGATGTTACCTGCATACGGGATGAAGGCCAAATCTTTAGACTGTTCTTCCGGTTGCATTAGACTTTTTTTTTTGTTTTGCTTTTTTCATAAGTGCCCGTTATATCAACCGGTTTGGATATCCATTCCTCTGGAAGGTAAGGCTGAGTAGTTCCGCTGGCAGATTGTCAGCGTCGGAAAATTCCCTGGCTCTGTGCACCAGCGAGTACAAAACACTGTTCTTCTGCGCCAGTTGGTGGAAGCTTTTGGTGAGTAAAGAGCGGTCGGTGTGCGTGGTTTTTCGGTACACATTTTCTAAAAGGATTCCATCTGATCTCATCCGGATCAGAATGTCTAGGAAGACAAGCTGCTGTTCTCCTCTAGCTCCATCGCGAGTCGGATATTTAGATGAATTCCATTGAGGTGGTCCAGGAATTCAAAAAGACTATGGATCCTATGAGGCCGAACGACAAACGTGTCGTCTACATAACGGTAGAAACATGTCGGCTTAAGGACATACTCTTCGATCGCATTATCTTCGAAATGCTCCATAAACATATTGGAAACCACAGGAGACAATGGTGACCCCATTGCCTCACCATCTGTCTCTTCATAGAAACTCCCACCATAGGTGAAGTAAGGAAGGACTAGCTCGAAGAGTTCAACGATATTGGCGTCAGAAAGGCTGCGTAACAAAGTGTCTCTCAAAGGAACTCTGGCGAACAGCGAGACGACATTGAAACTGACCATGATATCAGTCTCCGACAGCCGCATCTTTTGAACAGTGTTGTCAAATTGTACTAAGTTCTTCTCTTAATAAGGACAATTACCTACAAAGGGGACTGTGTGGGACTACCTATGGCACTTAGAATAGGGCGTAAACGTACGTTCTCCTTGAGAATCTTGGGGAGGCCGTAGAGTTTGGGTGCCCTGGCGGCACGAGATCGAAGGCCCCTGATGACGTCTGATGAAATCTGGTCTTCTTCTAAAGAACCGACGTCTTCCTCTCAATTCTCGATGTTGGATCGTCGTTAAGCGGTGTCATTAAGCAGTTTCCTTATATTGGCCTCTTACATACCAGATGTAACATACCCCTTTTCCGCTGGAAACACTATAATATCGTCATTCTGACGTAACGCACGGAGGACTGATTTTGTAATGTTGGACTTTGGGGGGGGGGGGGTTGACTCTAGAACTCTGCAGGTTTCCCTCCGAATTTCCTTGAGCTTATCTCCTAGAAGCTTATGAGCAGCTAGTTCAACAGCACGTATGATGTCTTGCACTAATTGCTTCGTCAAGTGAGGTTGACTACTGTGTGTTTGGAATTAAGTTCTTCTGTTGGACAGACGGTAGAATTTGGAAATCTGTCTGTCCGAAGTTCTGTCATATTCCAGTCTTTCCTGTGCTAATGTAGCTGCATCTACCCAATCCCAGGAGGTCGGTGACAGTGTGGATGCTAGCTCCAAATGCCAGTGCCACAATTCTCTTGCATTACAATCAAGCGCAAAATGGGTATAGCGAATGCGTTCTCAGAGGAGCTCTAGACTAGCACGACACAGAATGGCATGATGCCTTACTCACGGGTGCATCTCTTCCCTATAGAAGTATTTAATGTATTAACGAAGACAGACCCGGCTTCTGGAAAAGTTGCACAAGAAGAAAACTAGTCTTCTGTGCTCCTTACCCTTCCTATTGAGATGCCGGGACTCCAACATTGTATCTCGCTTCTGTATGGTTGGCCATCACATCGACAGCACTAAAGCTAATCGTATTCTGCGTCGTGCTAGTCGAGAACGCATTCACTATACCTATTTTGCGCTTGATCGTAACGCACGAGAATTGTGGCACAGGCATTTGGAGCTTGCAACCACACTGTCACCTACCTCCTGGGATTGGGTGGATCAGCACAGGGAAGCCTGGAATATGTTAGAACATTGCTCAGACAGATTTCCAAATTTAATTGTCTGTCCCAAACTCAGAGTCCAACAGAAGAACTAAACTCCGAACGCACAGTAGTCAACCTCACTGGAATACAGCTTCTTTTTTTATGGCATTCGGCTACTTAGGCCATACAGTCAGCTCAACGTGATTATCGACTCTTCTAGTGTTTCAATTTCTCCAGAACAATGCAGTTGTTAAGTACGGACACGACATTCACATAAACACAACACTGAACACCCATGTCCCTCGGTCTGATTCGAAGCGGCGACCTTCGGCAATCTAGTTTAAGATTTCGATAAGAACAATAAGATTTTCAAATTGTATGGTCCAAGGTATTGCTTGGATACGCGCTAAAAGTGATGACGTGACAAAATTAATTTTTAATTTAGTAGAAAGATCTTTGAAGAACAAGAAAAGTCAAAACATTTAGAATATCTTGTGTTAAGACGGATGGGTTAATTGCAGATCAAGGATAAGGTGATTAATTAATATTGAGTTTCGAAATTGAAAGCTGACGTCAGACGTCTGGATAAATTAATAAATAGTGGTTGGCCATGTTTAGTTTTTGCTAGTCTTTCTCCATATTTTCACGAGGCAAGTTCGCGGTCGGTGTGGGAAGCGAAGCCAGTTTTTTGTTAACTTGTGGTGCTGCAATGTAGGTCGGAACTTTCAATCTGTAAGAAGTGGAACAACTTCGTCCTAGCGGTGGGAGAGTAGGATGAAAGCTTGCCTATCTTGTAATCTTGTGGTGTATCGGATAGTCCGAAAGTTTGTCCAAATTTAAAATCTGGTACCGAAAACTGTGAAGAAACTTTAAGCAGAATATAAACTTTTGAATTTTAAACTTGTGTTAAGTGTTGAAAATTCAAGAATACCTTTCACCATTGGTGTATTATCAATAGTGCCACGGCCGTAAAATTGAATGTAACAGGTAGCAGATTTACCGGTCAAAACTCAGTTTAGTTCTAGCAATGTATGCAAAACCCTCCAACATCACGCCTGTTAGACATCCTGGTGAAAACCTGACGTTTCAGCCAGCATTCTGTGGCTTTCTTCAGAGCACTACTGTTGCTGGAATTACTGCCGCCTGTATATAGCTTATAATCTTCCCAACAGCGCACTAACCGTTCCGAATGACGTCGCCGCCGTGTGGCCGTCCCGCGTTTTCCTAAAGTAAGCATGACCATACTTGGTCAAGTTGTAGCCTACTGTCCGCGTTCTGTTAGTTGCTCTATTTTGAATTCCAATGCTTCTCTGACTCGCCTGGGCGACGTTATTTTTAAAATGTTTTATGTGTTCACTCAGCCTTTCCTTGAACATTCGTTCAGTCTCCGTGATATGCAACTGGCCACAGCCACAGTAGGTTTGGTATGAAATTGCTATCTGAAATTTCTCCCTACTGTCTATAACCTTAACGAGTACGTCAAAAATATTCCTAAGTGTCCTATGTACCGGACAGTTATATTTCTTTTTTAAAATGCGTCCAGTTTTATTCCACCCCCCGAACATAGAGTAACAGTGCCGTGGGTCTGTCTTTATTCAGCTGGAGCTAGAGTACTGTAGTCGTTGGCAACGTCTCCTTCAAAATTTCTTTCTCAACGACTATGCTCGCTTCGTCACTAACTAAGGATGTATGGAAGGTGGGGTGCAAAGAAGGATCCTCCCCGAATATCGTTTCTAGAGTGTCCTTAATTTCTAGCGATCGGGCGCACCCTGGGCAACGTTTTATGCGGCCAATCCTTCTACCACCGGACTGTTTTTCTTCAGAGAAAATGGGCAACCGAAATCAAAATCGGTCTTTTTCAAGACAACTTCCATTAAAGTGGAAAGACTTAGTAAATATGAGGAAATTCTATTAGCTGAACATTGCAGACAAAACGATTGTGACATCTTAGCCGTCTTAGACAATAGACCCCACATTGAAGGAACGGTTTTAATCATTGAACGGCCCAATGAGAAGTATGGCAGTGCGATTTTTGCAAAACCAAATGTTACAATAAAATCAAAATATCTGACGGAACTAGATGATATTGAGATCTTAACAATAGAAATGGAGTCGTGTACTGTAACATCTGTATATAAATCACCAGGAGCTGATTATAACTTTACTACATCTTACAACTACAAAAACATGAAAACCAAATTGATTCTGAGGAATTTAAATTAAAGCATCAACTAGAGCTACAGCACAACTGACAGAAATGGAGAAATTGTTAGAGAACTGGATAGAGAAAGAAGACCTGAAACTGATACATGATACTAAACTCCCGCCCTCTTTTAACAGTGGACGATGGCGGAAAGGCTATAACATGGATAATATTTTTTCTCAGTAGTTTCATTGCACAAAATAAGGTACTGCATACGATCATGCTTTTTGTCAATAGTTAGCCACTAGAATATTGGTAATAGATTTTTAATTTAAATATTAACATTAAGGTAGTATTCACATGTTCATGTTGGAAAAAAGAAGAATACCAACCATACAGATGCGCAAACAAATAAATGGAAAAAAATAATAACAAAAAACTCATTATTAAAAGAGAAAAAGAAGTGAACACAAAATATATCATTAAGGAATCCAGTGTAAATAAATCATAAGGCAAAATAACCTATAAAATCATTAGGGCAAATAGAAGTTAAGAAATCAAAAACGCTATGTAAGCTCTAATCGAAAGGTAAATGAAGGGTAGATGTTGCCAACAGGGCGACAGGCACCCCTCCCCAATTACAGCAACGCCTTCGGCGTTGGCAGCAATGTTGCTCTCCTGCTGCACAAAATATAATAAAAACAGTGGACTCTCCCATACCAAGAACCAAACATAGACCAATTGGCTAGTTGACTAAATTTGAAAAATAGGTTAATACTTTACTTTAGTATCACTATTTCTCAAAAAACGTACTATTTTTTCAAAAATCGAACTTTTACATTATGTATTTTGTATTTAAAAAAAAAAAAAAAAAATTAAATTTACCGCGAAAACACTCATTTCTGTCATGGCGTCTTGAATGACGTCACACCTCGCGAACCTAAACAAAGCAGTCGTGTTATGTATATGGTAGGTGGCAAGTGTTTATTTATTTTTTTATTCCAACGGAAAAACCATTTTACATTAATTTATCTTATGATATCTACTTATTAAACACAATTACCACTATTTATGAACAATTTAATTACAGTGAAAACAAAAAATAGCAAGTATAGTTTTATATTATTAAAACTAGAAAAACTATTACACAGAAGAAAATTATTAATTATTCTAAAACTAATAATATGACTCAACACAAAACTACAAAAAATAAAATAAAAATTGTTACAGGGAATAATAGACCGTGACTAAGCCCATCATTGCTGACTCCACTCACGTATGAGTACTTGCTTGAAAACAGCGACACTGTCAATGAAAAAATCAAGTTCAGGAGGTATTCTGTTACCTAGTATCTTAATCCGTTCTATGGCACTGCTAGCCTCATAGTTTGTGCGCAGATGTCTACGACCAAATAGTTCTCTCAACCGTGTACCAGACGGACATCGAAAATATACATGTCTGAGAATTTCAGGGCAGTCTATAACACCTGAGATTAGTTTATGCAGAAAAAGGACACCATGAACATTCCGTCTCGACTCCAAAGGATGGAGTCCAGGGTAGGTTCCAACAGCAACCAACGGAACGTCTTTGTAATGAAAGCCCATGCGACAACCTATAAGCCTTAAGAACTTATTTTGAAGATTCTGAATGTGTTGAATTAGTGTGATCTGATGAGGCGACCATACAACGCTGCAATACTCAAGTATGGGTCTGACATGGGCACAGTACAAGAGCCTGAGTGTCTGGATATTATTAATGAATCTGGAAGTGCGTGCCAGTAAGCCCAGGCACTTGGAGGCCTTGGCACATATGTTGTGGACATGTTCTTCTGGACTGAGATTGTACGTCAGAAGAACTCCTAGGTCTCTTACAGTTGTGCAGCGATTCAGTAGCTGATTTTCCATTTCATATTCAAAATGTAATGCCAATTTAGTGCGGTGAAAAGTAATGCAGGAACATTTATTAGCATTAAGTTGCATACTGTTTTGTTGACGCCATTTCACAATAGCTTTTAAGCAATTCTGAAGATCTAAGCAGTCATCTCGAGTAATGATTTTCTTGAAAATCTTAATGTCATCTACAAAGAAAAGGCAACTGGCAAAAATACTAACTAAATCATTTATGAATATATTGAACAGCAATGATCCTAGGTGTGAACCCTGAGGTACTCCAGAAGTTGCTGCGAAAGCAGATGACAATGAGCCAAAAGCCTTTACAATCAAGCTTCTGTTGCTAAGGTAGCTACAAAACCACTCCAATAATTTACCAACTATGCCATATTCCTTCAACTTAGTAAGAAGGTGGGGATGGCTAACTTTATCAAATGCCTTTGAAAAGTCAAGATATATGACATCGAGTTGTTTTCGCTCACTAAATGCTCTAATTATTTCATTTTGAAGAATCACAAGGTTAGTTGCTGTTGATTTTCCAGGAGAGAAACCATGTTGCTTTGGAGTAATTATGTTATGAAACATGGGATAGATTTTGTTTAGCACCAACTTCTCGAAGATTTTTGCTAACACCGATTGTATAACAATAGGTCTATAATTCTTAACATCTTCCTTCGATCCGCATTTATGCACAGGAACAACATGACCAAGCTTAAATACATCTGGAAAAATTCCTGACTTTAGAGACCTGTTAAACAAGTATTTTAAAGGATGGCAAAGCAAGACTCTACAGTATTTCAAAACATTAGGTGGTATTTGGTCAGGGCCACAACTCTTTGAACAGTCTAGCTTGCCCAATTCTTTATAAACATCTTCATCAGTGACTACAAGTGTACTCAGACTATTACTGGTACTGAAATGGATATTGGAAGTAGACGAAGATGGAGGTGTAAATACTGAAGAGAAGTATTGTGCAAACAGATCACACATTTGCTGTGGGTGGGAAGTGAAGTGATTATTAAATGTTAACGTGCTTGGTGCTCCTTAAGCTTTGCTAGTGTTACGGATGAAATTCCAGAATAATTTGGGATTGCCAGGAATAGTACATTGCATATGTTCAACATAGTCATTGAAGCATTTTTTGGATAAGAGACGAGATTGATCTCTCAATTTTGAGAACAGGACATAGTACTCATAATCAAAGGTCTGCTTATAAGCTTTGTGGAGTCTTTTCTTTTCTATGACCAATTGTATAAGCTCTGTAGAGAACCAACATGGGAATTTTGACATTTCAGTTTTTTTCAGTGGTGTATACTTGAGCACAATTGACTTCAATATGTCAGTGAATTTTATGAACAGGTTGTCAGTATCGGTGGATAAGTCAAGGGATTCAAAATTGGATAGGTCCATAGAAAGAAGTTCATCAAAAACTTCTCCAAGATTACACCTTGCAAAATCAGGAACAAAAGTGCACTGATGGTCAGGCAAGGTAGATTCTACAGGATGAATAATATTCAATGCTGGATATCAATAGGCAACAAAGGGCAGGTGTCTTCCTTGACAGTGACATTGGAAGAGGCAAATACTAAATCCAATAACACACCCCTAGAGTTCAAGACATGGTTACACTGTTCAACATCCAATAAACAAGCTATTTCACAAAGCATTCGAGGAGAGGCAGAGGGAAAATGTGGTTCTTATTTTATCCAGTCAACATGTGGGATGTTAAAATCACCAACCAGAATCACATGTGATGGTTCCACCTGTTGGTCGGCTATCACTTCTTCCACCACCTGGCAGTAGTTGGCATATACATCGAGAGGCTTACTGGGAGGGATATATACACAGCTCAGCAAAATGTGTGTATCATGCAACAGATCAATTGATAAAAATATAGACTCCAATTTTAGTGGAGACATTGTTCTAATACATCTAGAAGGCATTCTGTTGTTCACTGCCACAAGTACACCACCACCACTCTCTTTAGAACTAGTTTGAGAGGACCTATCACTCCTGTACACAGAGTGATTTGTGAATCCAAGTTCAGCATTAGAAATACACTCCTGGAAATTGAAATAAGAACACCGTGAATTCATTGTCCCAGGAATGAGAAACTTTATATACACATTCCTGGGGTCAGATACAACACATGATCACACAGACAGAACCATAGGCACATAGACACAGGCAACAGAGCATGCACAATGTCGGCACTAGTACCGTGTATATCCTCCTTTCGCAGCAAAGCAGGCTGCAATTCTCCCATGGAGACGATCGTAGAGGTGCTGGATGTAGTCCTGTGGAACGGCATGCCAAGCTATTTCCACCTGGCGCCTCAGCTGGACCAGCGTTCGTGCTGGACGTGCAGACCGCGTGAGACGACGTTTCATCCAGTCCCAAACATGCTCAATGGGGGACAGATCCGGAGATCTCGCTGGCCAGGGTAGTTGACTTACACCTTCTAGAGCACGTTGGGTGGCACGGGATACATGTGGACGTGCATTGTCCTGTTGGAACAGCATGTTCCCTTGCCGGTCTAGGAATGGTAGAACGATGGGTTCGATGACGGTTTGAATGTACCGTGCACTGTTCAGTGTCCCCTCGACGATCACCAGAGGTGTACGGCCAGTGTAAGAGATCGCTCCCCACACCATGATGCCGGGTGTTGGCCCTGTGTGCCTCGGTCGTATGCAGTCCTGATTGTGGCGCACACCTGCACGGCGCCAAACACGCATACGACCATCATTGACACCAAGGCAGAAGCGACTCTCATCACTGAAGACGACACGTCTCCATTCGACCCTCCATACACGCCTGTCGCGACACCACTGGAGGCGGGCTGCACGATGTTGGGGCGTGAGCGGAAGACGACCTAACGGTGCGTGGGACCGTAGCCCAGCTTCATGGAGACGGTTGCGAATGGTCCTCTCTGATACCCCAGGAGCAACAGTGTCCCTAATTTGCCGGGAAGTGGCGGTGCGGTCCCCTACGGCACTGCGTAGGATGCGACGGTCTTGGCGTGCGTCCGTGCGTCGCTGCTGTCCGGACCCAGGTCGACGGGCACGTGCACCTTCCGCCGACCACTGGCGACCACATCGATGTACTGTGGAGACCTCGCGCCCCACATGTTGAGCAATTCGGTGGTACGTCCACCCGGCCTCCCGCATGCCCACTATACGCCCTCGCTCAAAGTCCGTCAACTGCACATACGGTTCACGTACACGCTGTCGCGGCATGCTACCAGTGTTAAAGACTGAGATGGAGCTCCGTATGCCACGGCAAACTGGCTGACACTGACTGCGGCGGTGCCCAACCGCTGCGCAGCTAGCGCCCTTCGACGGCCAACACTGCTGTTCCTGGTGTGTCCGCTGTGCCGTGCGTTTGATCATTGCTTGTACAGCCCTCTCGTAGTGTCCGGAGCAAGTATGATGGGTCTTACACATCGGCGTCAATGTGTTCTTATTTCAATTTCCAGGAGTGTATCTGGAGAAAGATTGGTTTCAGCAAGTATAATGATATCATAAGTACATGTAGCTAGGGCTAATCTTAATTCTTTAAGTTTTGTCCGAATTCCATTAATATTTTGATAGTACATATTTATGTTGGTTTTTCCATTGGATTTAATTAGTTTTTTGCACTTTGCACTATTTTGGGCACTCCATTGATGTACTTTATAGTGAGGCCAGTTTCACCTTCTTTGGTGCGCTTCTCGAGTTCAGCACGAAGATTTACTAAGAACAATCGCTCCTTAGGAGTTCTGTCACTTCCAAGTGAGATTTCAGAAAGAGATGGGTCTTTGCATGCAATTTTATTTCGCTTAAAACCCTACAGAAATGTTACAGCAACGTCCTTGGAGCTTAGTACTAGTTTGAGTGGTCTTTGGCCAGAGGTAGATTTCTTCCCCAACCGAAAGAATGTGACAAGATCACTTATATTGACACCAGAAGCTGACATGATGCACTCGATCTTGGACTTGTCGAAAGCTTTTCTTGTGCTGTTGTCATTACTTCTAGCTTCTGGAACCTTGAATATAATGACATTTTTGGTCCTGTTTGACCTGTCATTGAAATCGGCTATTATTTCTTCAGAATCACTAGTTGTTTTTGACAGATGATCACTAAGAAGTTCAACACTTACTTCCAAAGTTGAAACCTTTGCTTCTACACTGCTAAGACGTGGTTCTAGTTCAGCAAGCTGATTAGAGAGTTTTTCAATGTTTTTCCTAACACTGTCCATTTCCTCCTTGAATTCAATTTTGGTAGTAAGAGACGACACTTTCTGCAGCAGCAGAGCAATATTCTCGGACATAGAGGCCAACGTGTCTTGATTTGATGATAAACAATCATCTCTGTCGCAAGTCCAATTATTATTTTCGCCTCTTGCGAATGGAGAGTATTCTTTTTTGCTCATTCTGACGCATTCAGGATGGAACCTTCACGAACAGTTACTACTGCATTGTATCACTTTACTCAGAGTTGGTTTGAGGCAACACGGACAAATATCTTGCTTGTTAACGGGTGCCATTGCATTCAAACCAGGAGTTGAAATTACACACGATAATAATAATGATCAGAAATGTATTTAACAATCAAGTTGATATGAAGATATATATATATACGAGGCGTATTCCAAAAGTAAGGTCCGGGGTACAAGATGTCACAGATGATAGGCCTGAATGACGTTTCCCACCTGCAGCGCCATCTACCAACTCCTGGTAAATATGCAGTATTGTTGGCGTGCCGCAGTAGCCGTATATCTATTGTTGAGAGCAGTTCGAAATGGCCGCGACAATCGTAGCTCCCGCCAGTTGTGAAGTGCGCGGTGTGATTAGATTTTTGTTGGCAAAAGGATCGTCAGCTGCGGACATCCATCGCGAATTGTGTGTAGTGTATGGACCAAACATAATGAGTGAGAAACAAGTTCGACACTGGTGTCGAGAATTTCAAAGTGGTCGCACAGATGTGCACGATCAACAGCGGAGTGGCAGGCCCAGTATTCGGACCGACGACATCGTCGAGCAAGTTAACCAAAAACTGCGAAGTGATCGGCGTTTGACGTTTAGTGGTCTGGCTATGGAATTCCCAAATGTTGCTAGAACCTCAATTTACAGGATTGTCACTGAAGAGCTTGGATATCGGAAGCTTTGTGCGCGGTGGGTGCCAAAACTGCTCACCGCTCAGCACAAAGAGCAACGAATGCATAGTGCACGACAATTTTTGGAGCGCTATAGACAAGATGGAGACAGTTTGTTTTCCCAAATTGTTACGGGAGACGAGACGTGGATAACGTGCACCAAGCGACTATTTTCTCTTCCTGCATTTGAAACGGTGGCTTGGTGGACAACGATTTCAAACCGATGAAGAACTCAAGACGAGCGTTACCAATTGGTTCAGGTCCCAGGCGGCAGACTTTTATGCCGAGGGGTTAAAGAAACTGGTACAGCGTTACAGAAAGTGTATAGATATGAACGGCGATTATGTGGAAAAGTGAACTAGATATGTAGTTACATACTGACGTTAATAAAAACCTTGTATCCTGAACGATGTTTTTATTATGATCAAACGGACCTTACTTTTGGAATACGCCTCGTATATATAATACTGAAAAGACAAGTTTCTAACACAGGGTGCGGAAAATTTTGAATATTGATAAAGTGAAGTTATTGCACTGTTATTGCTTTCACTTTCGGAAGTGAACATCACTCGTCATAAAGTAAATGAGTACAACTTTTCTCATCAGGTAAGGCTTTCTGTCACCAATGTTTACAAGCGTCGTCACTTAAATTTCACAACTTGGAGGTTATGTATAGGAGCATAACACGTTTGGTTCTTCAAACAGCAAAATTCACATAGGAAGGGATAATAGATCAGTCAGTTTATGCAGTACTAACAGCGGATTAATTATCTGTCTTAAAGAAACTTCATCACTGCACCTATACTAATTAAAACTGTGAAATACTCGGCGCAATAAATTTTCACAACTAAGATAAACAAACCAAATATGTGTTCTTTAGTTAAACATGAATTCCTCGTTTTATAAGTACTGTGCAACGTCCCAGTATAAAAGTACAACAATAAAAATATCAAACTAGTTATTTACATATGTTCCAAACAATGAAAAAATACGGAAAAAGTTGTTAAAACTTGCAAGGAAGGAGGATGCTCATAGATTATCTGCAGATTCAAGTATCTATTTTTGTGAAGATCATTTTGATGTAAGTATTTGTGCACTACATATTTCTATACCTAAAGCAAAACTGATGAATTTTGCAGAACCAGTACTTTTCAAGTATGAGGTAACGTCGTTTTATTTTTATGATTTAAAATCTTTCTTTAGTGTTACGTTTAATATAATAAACACACTCTGACAGAACTATCATTACCGTGGTGCCACAATCTGATAATAGATTCTTATACAGCTCGACGAAACAAATCGTAAAAATAAAATAATAGTTTAAAAAAAACATAGAAACACCCTTCAAAAAAAAAAAAAAAAAAAAAAAAAAAAAAAAAAAAAAAAAAAAAAAGCACTAAGAATTTTGAAATAACTTTATACCTTGCTTAGGAGAAAGTAAATCTAAATGGACAATATTTTACATTACTGTCATTGAAATTTTTACATTAATTAGTTATTTTTGAGAGTTGGTGCCAGCTGTTACATCGCGAAGATCGAATTACTGAACTTCATTTGGTGTTGGAGGCGAAACGGGGAGTACGAACAAATATTCCCAATATTTTACTGCATGTCGTGAGGCAGATAGTGTTATTGCAGGAGACAGCTTAGAGAAACAAATCAACAGTATTTTAATCTGTGGCTTGGTCTTATTGGTCATCCAGGCATATCTCTGGCGCTAGTGTGTCAGTTGCTAGGCTGCATCATGAAGTAAACGATTTCCAGTTAGTATAATATCGGCGTATCATCTGTATGTTTCAGTTTTGCAGAAACATGTTTCTAGCATTAATTGTAAATAAGCAGTAACATGATTTTTATGTATTATTGCTATTCATTTTTGTTTTTATCTTTTTGTTTTTCTTGCTTTCGCTGGCACCGACTCCAAAAATAACTAATTAATGTAAAAATTTCAATGACAGTAATGTAAAATATTGTCCATTTAGATTTACTTTCTCCTAAGCAAGGTATAAAATTATTTCAAAATTTTTAGAATGCATTTTTTAAGGCGGTGTTTTTATGTTTTTTTAAACAATTATTTTATTTTTAAATTTTTAGTGGTATTGTGGTTTGTTTTGTATTTTAAATATGCCGCAGCAGTTCCCATTATGCGAACTTCCTGGTAGCTCAGGGATTAAAGCGCGTTTTTTTCAAAGAAGAATTCTGTCTTTATATACCACAACAACTTCCAGATTGAGGTGAATTTGGAGTTGTGTTAAGGAATATCAGTTTACATTTTGATCCAGGCTATGTTCCGATGGTATCATAACGTCTGTTAAAGCTGTTGGTCGATATCTACATCTACATCTACATCCATACTCTGCAAATCACAAACATTGTAGGTGGCAGAGGGTGCTAAACACCAATCCTAAACCCGCCCATTCCAATCCCGAATAGTGCGAGGAAAGAAGGAATACATATAAGTATCAGTACGGCATCTTATTTCCCTAATCTTATCCCTCCGGTCATTGCGACCTAAATAGGTTGGCGGAAGAAGTATTTCATTGCACTCGAAATTTAATTTTTTTTCGTATATTCTCCAATAAATTCGAACGCAAGCTATGTCGTCTGTCTTCCAAACTATCCCAGCCCAATCTATGTATCAATTCGGTGACGCTTTCATAAGGGCTGCAACAACAAGTCACGAATCTAGCGGCTCTCTTCTGCACCCTCTCAACTGAGTCAATCAGAACCTTGCGATACGGATCCCAAAGCCCACAACAGTAATCCAGATGCGGACGCACTAGTGTTTTATACGCTATCTCCTTTGTTTGAGAATTACAATTCCTCAAAATACGACCTATGAATCGTAATTTAGAATTAGCCTTGCCTACGACGGAAGTTATGTGCATGTCCCATTTCACGTTGCTTTGTAGCTGGCCTCGGTAGCGTAGGGGCTAGAGTCTAGCTCCGCGTACCGAAGGTCGCCGGTTCGAGTCCGGCCAAGGGCATGGGTGTTTAGTGTTGTGTCTGTGTGAATGTCTTGTCCGTGTTGTAGTGTCATTGTGTCAATACTTGATAGCAACAAATCACATTGAGCTGGCTGTATGGCCCAGTAGCCGAATGCCTTTAAAAAAAAAAAAAAAAATGTTGCTTTGTACTATCACCCCCAGATACTTCACGGAATCAACTGTGTCAACAGCTGAATTGTTTATTTTGTACTCGTGAACAAACTGATTCTTCTTGATACTTATCCGCATTGCCTTGCACTTTTTGGAATTAAGTGTAAGCTGCCATTTACGGCACCAATCGAAAATAGCATCCAAATCGCGCTGAATTTCTAAGCAATCGTCGGAGCACCTTATTTCCCAATAGATAACCGCATCGTCGGCAAACAATCGTATCCAGCATTTGACGTTGTCACCTAGATCGTTTATAAACATTAAGAAAAGAAGTGGACCTATTACACTTACTTGAGAAACGCCCGAAGTAACATTTATCTTAGAAGAGGCTTCCCCGTCAACAACGACATACTGTGATCGACCAGTTAGAAAATCACGTATCCACTCGCAAATTTGAGCCGAAATACCGTAAGCTCGAATCTTCCCTAAAAGTCGGTTGTGTGGCACAGAATCAAAAACTTTCTGAAAATCCAGAAAAACTGCATCAACTTGCGAACCTGCATCGATAACTTTCATTATGTCGTGGGAAAATAGGGCCAATTGTGTTTCACACGATCTCTTCTTCCGAAATCCGTGTTGACATGGTGTAAGTAACTCGTTCTCATCTAGAAACTTCATTATGTTTCGAGCATGTGACATGTTCCAGAATTCTGCTGCAGACCGATTTTAGAGATATGGGTCGATAATTCTTAGGATCACTCCGATCTCCTTTCTTAAAAACGGGGATTACCTGGGCTATCTTCCGGCTAGAAGGTACTTTTCTCTCTTCTAGTGATTTACGGAATATATCTGACAGAAATAGTTCAATATCCTCCGCATATTCAGAAAATACTCTTACCGGTATACCATCGGGACCTGGCGCTTTACCCCACTTCAGGAGTTTTAATTGCTTTACAATTCCTACGCTAACAATTTCTATCGGATCCATCTCTAATTCCACACGATGTGGTAAAGTTGGGATGTTTTCCATGTTTTCTTGCGTGAATGAATTCTTGAATTCGGTGTTAAATACGGTAGCCTTGTCGCAGCTGCCTTCAACTTCCCGTCCGTCTTTTATTAGAACTGGCTTATTGTTCCCACTACAACTAACTTTTTTTACATACGACCAAAATTTCTTAGGGTTTTCAGTGAGGCTCTTAGAGAGAGAATTTTCGCGAAAGTTATTAAAGGCCTCACGCATCGCATTCTTAACACGTCCCCTTATCTCACCTAACTTATCTAAATCAGCCCGATGCATCGTCCTTTTTGATCGTGCATGTATCTTCCTTTGCTCCTTGAGTAACCTTTTAACCTCCCGTGTGTACCATGGGGGATCGTTCTCTTCCCTGATTGTCCGTTTCGGTATACGCAAGTTCATACCTTCCCCAACTATATGTAGGAATCGATGCCACCTCTCTTCAACGGTGCCTCCTGCTACTAAGAAGGTTTGGTAATTATGCCTCAAATACGCTCTAAAACACTCTTTTGAAGCCTTTTCGAATCTGTAAAAGATCCTCTGTTTTCTCTTTCTGCGCGTTGTTGTTAGTTTACTGTAGCAATTACAGCTTTGTGATCACTTATTCCTGCGGTGGTAGAAATATCCGTGAATAGTTCAGGCCTATTTGTAACAACTATATCTAAAATATTTTCGTTACCGTTGAGGCATCGCGTTGGTTCAGTTACGAGCTGTTCAAGATTTTTATTAGTACGAAAGGACCATAAAATTAAGATAGTCTTATTATTTTGAATATTATTACTACTTTGGCAGATAAGTGTATTAAGTTTAGATCTTAACTTATGTAATTTAATTTTACATGTAGTATTGATATTATATGATTTATTTATGTTTTTAATTAATTTGTTTTTGTTGTTTATTTTGGTTTTACTAAGAGTGGCCTTTTTGACTTTGCTTGAGCGTAAAATTCTTGGATATATCCATATTCGTAAAGGTCCTAATAAGGTTGGATTTGTCGGTATTCCCCAACCTTTCAGTGATGCTATAAAATTATTAACTAAAGAACAATCTTTACCTTATAAGTCTAATTATTTTATTTATTATTTTTCTCCTGTTTTTAGATTAATAATTTCTTTATTTATATGAATTTTGTTGCCTTACTTTACTTATATGTGCTCATTTATGTATAGATTTTTTTTTGTTGTACTAGTTTAGGTGTTTATACTATTATGATTGCAGGTTGATCATCAAATTCTAATTATTCATTATTGGGCTCATTACGTTCTGTTGCACAAACTATTTCATACGAGGTAAGATTAGTTTTAATTTTATTATCACCAGTTATTATAGTTAATAGATATAATTTATATTATATATATATATATTATCAATATAATAGATGATTTTTATTGCGAATATTTCCTTTATTTTTGGTTTGTTTGGTTCTTGTTTGGCAGAAACTAACCGAACGCCATTTGATTTTTCTGAGGGTGAATCTGAGCTAGTTTCTGGATTTAATATTGAATATGGTTCTGGTGGATTTACTTTATTATTTCTTGCTGAATATACAAGTATTCTTTTTATAAGAATAATACTCACACTAATCTTCTTAGGTGGTGTTTATTATAGTTTAATATTTTTTTATAAATTAGTTTCAGTTGCTTTCTTATTTATTTTGGTTCGTGGAACTTTACCTCGGTTTCGTTATGATAAATTTATATATTTAGCTTGGATAAGTTTTTTACCTTTATCTTTAAATTATTTATGTCTTTTTATTGGTTTAAAAATATTAATTTTTTCTATTAGTTAGTCAAAAAATAGAATAAGAAATAATAGTAAGTTAATAGAAGATTTAAACTTCTAATATATGTTTTCAAGAAATATGCTTTAGGGGAGTTAAGCTAATTAACTATTCAATTATTTTGTCTCAAAGATTTGTTATATGAATGTTTATAATGAAATATGAAAAGTAATAATAGTTAATATTTGTCCTGTAAAGATATATGGTTCTTCTACTGGTCGTTTACCAATTCATGTTAATATTATTACGATTGAAAGCATTACTCAAAATATAATTTGATTGATTGGGTAAAATTCAATTCCTCGGAATTTTGTTTTGTTATAGAATGGTATAATTATTAAGATTCTAATTGATATTACTAGTGCAATTACTCCCCCTAATTTATTAGGGATTGATCGTAAAATGGCATATGCGAACAGGAAATATCATTCAGGTTGAATATGTACTGGTGTTACTAACGGATTAGCTGCAATAAAGTTGTCTGGATCTCCTAATATATATGGTCTTATTAATAAAATTATGATTAGTGCTGTAGTTATTATAATAAAAGTAATTGAATCTTTAAATGTAAAATATGGATGAAATGGGATTTTATCAATATTGCTATTGATTCCTAATGGATTGTTTGATCCTATTATGTGTAAGTAGAATAGATGAATTACTACTATTGCGGCAATGATGAACGGTAATACGAAATGGAATGTAAAGAATCGATTTAGTGTTGCATTATCAACTGCAAATCCACCTCAAATTCATTGAACTAGGTCTTTCCCAATATACGGGATTGCTGATAATAGATTAGTAATTACTGTTGCTCCTCAGAATGATATTTGTCCTCACGGTAATACATACCCTAAAAATGTTGTTGCTATTACTAAAAATATAATTATTGTACCTACTATTCATGTATGTATATACATATATATATATATATATATATATGATCCATAATACAGTCCACGTCCAACATGAATATATAAAGAGATGAAGAAAAATGAAGCCCCATTGGCATGGATTGTACGTATTATTCATCCATTATTTACGTCCCGACAGATATGAATTACACTATTAAATGCTATTTCAATATTTGGAGTATAATGTATTGCTAAGAATAGGCCTGTTATGATTTGTGTAATTAAACATAGTCCCAATAGTGATCCGAAGTTTCATATAAATGAAATATTTGTTGGTGCTGGTAGGTCTACAAGAGAGTTATTAATAATTTTAAGTACGGGATTATTTATTCGTAAAGGTTTATTCATATATTTTCCGGATTGGCCCCGAATAAAAATTAGTAATTTTTACTACTGCAATTATTGTAATTAATAGATAAATTATTATTATTATTGTTATAAAATTTGATCTATTATATAATTTTTTAATTGATTCTGTTATTTCTATATTCGATATGTTTTGTAATTTTATGTCTCTATTAAATTGTTCATGAATAAATTAGTTTTTATCTAAAAAGTATATTATTGATACTATTATAATAATAATAATTATTAATAATATACTTTTTATTTTTATATTAAATATTTCATTTGAGGCAATTCTTGTGATGTAGATAAAAATTACTATTAAACCACCTAAGAAGATTAAGAATAGAATATATGATATTCAATAATTTATTATAATATTTCCGCTGAATATACAGATTAAAATTGTTTGTATTAAAATAACTAATAATATTGATATTGGTGTTTGTTATTTTAAAAATATTATGCTTGTTGTTATTGATACTATAAATAATATTATAATAATTTCAGAGATTAGTTTATATAAAATATTGGTTTTGGGGACCAGCGAAGGAATTATCTATCTCTGATGTTTTAAAAGTTTTCCTTTTTTCTGGTTTACAAGACCAGTGTTTTGAATATAAACTATTAAAACTATGGTTTCATTATCTTTAATTTGTTCTTTGTTTATATATTTTTG
This sequence comes from Vandiemenella viatica, assembly GCA_031002005.1. Classification (NCBI taxonomy): domain Eukaryota; kingdom Metazoa; phylum Arthropoda; class Insecta; order Orthoptera; family Morabidae; genus Vandiemenella; species Vandiemenella viatica. The sequence goes on from JARYHS010013631.1 coordinate 198,038,776, forward strand.
TGGTATTTATGTTTATTCATCTAAGCTAAACATTTATTATTAGTTTTATTGAGATTAGAATATATTGTTATTTCATTATATATAATTATGTCTATTTATTTAATTATATATGGTTTAGAATTTTATTTTTTGGTCATTTTTTTGGTATTTTCTGCGTGTGAAGGTGCTTTAGGTTTATCTATTTTAGTTTCTATAATTCGGTCATATGGTAATGATTTTTTTGAATTCTTTTAGATTTTCTTTATGTTAATATATATTTTGTTTTTGTTGTTTATGATGCCTCTATGTTTATTAAAAAGTTCATGATGGTTGGTTCATTCTTTAATATTTTTATTAAGTTTTATTTATTTAATTAATTATCATGATTACATTGATTTTAATTCTATTAGTTATGGATTATTTTATGACCCTATTTCTTTTGTAATGATTTTATTGAGTTTATGGATTTGTACTTTAATATTGACTTCTAGAACTAGTATTTATTTAACTAGATTTTATTATAATAATTTCATGTTTATTGTTTTGTTTTTGATATTAATATTATATATAGCTTTTTCTAGATTATCACTTTTTTCTTTTTATTTATATTTTGAATCTAGACTTATTCCTACCTTTCTATTAATTTTAGGTTGGGGTTATCAACCTGAGCGATTGCAGGCGGGAATTTATTTGATTTTTTATACTTTGGTTGCTAGATTACCTTTATTATTGGTTTTATTATCTATTTATTTTAGTTTAGGTAGTTTATTGTTACCTATATTATTTGATTTAATTAATTTTAATTTGTATTTTTTTCTGTGTTGGCATTTTTGGTAAAGATACCTATATATATAATTCATTTATGATTACCTAGGGCTCATGTTGAAGCTCCTATTTCTGGTAGAATGATTTTAGCTGGGGTTATATTAAAATTAGGTGGTTATGGTTTAATTCGTATTATGAGGATTATTTCTTTATCAGGATTTATATACAATTATTTAATTATAGGTTTGAGTTTAATAGGTGATTTTATGGTTAGATTAATTTGTATACGTCAGTAGATTTGAAGTTATTAATTGCTTATTCTTCTATTGCTCATATATCATTAGTAATTGTGGGTTTATTAAGTATAAATTATTGGGATTCTTTATATTTAATAGTTGGTCATGGTTTGTGTTCTTCTGGTTTATTTTGTTTGGCAAATTTTATATATGAGCATATAGGTAGTCGTAGTTTAATAATTAATAGGGGTATATTGAATTTTATACCTTCAATATGTTTATGATGATTTTTGTTAAGTTCTTCTAATATAGCTTTTCCTCCTTCTTTAAATTTGCTTGGTGAATTTTCATTAATAAATAGTATTATTTCTTGATCTATTTATATATTTGTTTATTTATTTGTTTTATCTTTTTTTAGTGCAGCTTATACGTTATATATATATTCTTATAGTCAACATGGTTTATATTTTTCTGGTTTATATAGTTTTTCTACTGGCTATTTACGAGAGTATATTTTAATAATATTACATTGATTACCTTTAAATATTTTATTTTTAAAGATTGATTTGATTTTATACCTAAGTATTTTAAATAAAATGTTGATTTGTGGTGTCATTGAAGTGATTATATCACCTTGGGTCAATAATGTATATATTTTCAATTGGTATTTATAGATTTATTTTTTGTTTATAATAAGATTATTGATTTTTTATGTCAGTATTTATTTGATTTTAAACGATTTAGTTATTTTTATTGAGTGAGATATTTTTAGATTAAATAGATCTTCAGTGGTTATAACTTTACTTATTGATTGAATGTCAATAACTTTTATATTTATTTCTTCAATGGTTATTTTTATAGAATCGATTACATACACGGTGAAAAAAATTTTAATCGTTTTGTGTTTCTTGTGTTGTTATTTGTTTTGCCAATAATATTTATAATTATTAGACCTAATATTATTAGAATTTTACTCGGCTGAGATGGATTAGGTTTAGTTTCTTATTGTTTAGTTATTTATTATCAAAATGTAAAATCTTATAATGCTGGCATATTGACTGTTTTATCTAATCGTATTGGTGATGTTGCTATTTTGATTTCTATTGCTTTAATACTTAATTATGGTAGTTGGAATTATATTTATTATGTTTATTTTAATAGCTGAGAGAAATTTTTAGTTATGTTTTTTTTTAGTTATTGCTGCAATAACTAAAAGAGCTCAGATTCCATTTTCTTCTTGACTTCCTGCAGCTATAGCTGCTCCTACACCTGTTTCTGCTTTGGTTCATTCTTCAACTTTAGTAACGGCGGGTGTATATTTAATAATTCGATTTAATTTTTTATTAATATGTAGTGATTTTAATATTTATTTGTTATTAATTGGTTGTTTAACTATATTTATAGCAGGAATTGGTGCTAATTTTGAATATGACTTAAAGAAGATTATTGCTTTATCTACTTTAAGTCAGCTTGGCTTAATAATAAGAATTTTATCTTTAGGATATTATGATTTAGCATTTTTTTCATCTATTGACTCATGCATTATTTAAGGCTTTATTGTTTTTATGTGCTGGTTCTTATATTCATAATTTAGGTGATTTTCAGGATATTCGTTTTATGGGTTCTTTTATTTATAGAATACCTTTAACTACTATTTGTTTTAATGTATCTAGTTTATGTTTATGTGGGATTCCTTTTTTGTCTGGATTTTATTCAAAGGATCTTATTCTTGAATTATCTTCAATATATTATATAAATTATTTAATTTTTATTTTGTTTTATATTTCTACTGGATTGACAGCTATATATATTCTTTTCGTTTATTTTATTACTCAATGATTAATTATTACGGTCACATTAATTATTATTTTTTTGATAATAACTCTAACTATATATCTTGTGGGGTATATTTGGTTTATTATTTGTTGCTGTAATTGGTGGTTCTACAATAAGATGATTATTATTCCCTATTCCTTATTGTATTATTTTACCTTATTATCTTAAGTTTTTAACTATTATTACGGTTTTAGTTGGAGGATATATAGGTTGTTTTCTTTTTTCTTTTTATTTATATTTTTATAAATTTTCTTATAATTACATTTATTGATTTTTAGGTTTAATGTGATTCATACCTTTTTTATCTACTAATTTTATAACATTATATTCTCTTAATTATGGTTATAAAATTTTAAAGAATTTTGATCATGGGTGAAATGAAAATATTGGTGGTCAAGGATTATATAATTTATGTTTTTATTTGTTATCTTATTTACAGGGTTGATATGATTCAAATTATAAAACATATTTATTGTTTTTTACTACATGAATCTTGGTTTTGTTAATTTTATTTATTTAACTTGAATAGCTTATTTAGAGCAATACATTGAAGCTGTATAGGAAGTATATTACCTTTAAGTGTTTATAAATAATTAAATATTATTTTTACAATGAAAATGTAATGTTTTATTTAAACTATATAAACAAGAGGAATTAACGGAATTTAACCGCTATTATTATAAGTTAGCAGCTTATATAATGTCATTATTTCTCCTTAATTGGAATATTAATATTCAATTATATTATTAACAGTGATATGCCTCTTTTTGGCTTCAATTAATCTTAAATAAGGGTTATTGAACCAACTTTTCAAGTCTAGAGATCTAGAGATCTAGAATGATTTCGCAAGCTGTTTTATCCCTGCCCCCAATAACGTGAACGTAATTAGTCCAGTAGATATCTGGCAAGTTAAAGTCACCTCCTAGCATTATTTTATGGTCCGGAAATTGCCGTGCTATATTATTTACATTATTTCTTAAGGCCTCGGCAATATGTACGCTTGCATCGGGTGGACGATAGAAGGAGCCTATCACAAGTTTTGTCCTAGCTATGTTGAGCTTGATCCATATGATTTCGCAGACAGTATGGACATCTATTTCGCTACATTTGAGGTACTTACTAACAGCTATAAATACACCACCTCCTTGGGAATGCAACCTATCCTTACGGAAAATGTTCATGTTACTACTAAAAATTTCGGCGGAACTTATATCCGGTTTTAACCAACTTTCTGTGCCTATTACGATATTAGCATCTGTACTTCGAATAACGTTTTCGATTTCAGGCTGTTTATTACAAACACTTCTTCAGTTAACTACTAGAACTTTTAATGTTCGGGATTCTTTTAAGCTACCCCTAACACGCGGTTCTGAATTTATCTTGGCTGTCCGCAACTGAATTTCCTCCTCAGGGTCATTCTCCCTCAGCCTAAAAAAAAACCAAATGCACTCCACACGACCCCTGCCACCCGTGTAGCCGATGGCTGCTGCTACTGACGAACAACTATACAGAGACGAAGCTAACCACACACTTTGAATTAAAACTATCACAGAAGGCACTATTCCCCGTAACGGCTGCCAAAGAACGTCTGACTACTGGGGTTGCTAAACAAATATTCAAAGATGAAACAAAAGAAAACTAAACACTTTAAATTATATCACCACAGAAAGCACTGCTTTACGTAATGGCTGCCGAAGAACTACTGACTACTAGGGCTGCTAAACAAATATTCAAAGATGAAACCAAAGAAAACTAAACACTTTAAATTATATCAACACAGAAGGAACTGCTTCACATAACGGCTGCCGAAGAACGACTGACCACTGAGGCTGCTAAACAAATATTCAAAGATGAAACAAAAGAAAAGTAAACACTTTAAATTATATTACCACAGAAAGCACTGCTTTACGAACGGCTGCCGAAGAACGACTGGGGCTGCTAAACAAATATACAACATCCGGGCATTAATACAAACCACATACAGAAATCTGTCTCTGGAATATTTCTGTTTGCTCCGGCATCACACAGAAAATATAGATTTTTAATTGCTTTTCACAACGTGAAAGCTTGGGATCCAAGATGAAATCTGTGACATTATGACATCTTAAAAAGAGTCATGACCCAAAAATCGCAATGGGCCGGTCATGTTGCTCGCAAAAGAGATGAAAGATGGACTACGGTAGTGCTGGATTGGATACCGAGAAACCTGAAAAGAGCAAGAGGAAGACCCCCGGATCGCCGGGATAAGGATATATGTCGAGTTACAGGCGTGAACTGGAAGAGGGTGGCTTAGGATCGATCGGCCTGGAAAGAACTACAGCAAAACTATGTAGAATTAAATTCTAATATATAGCTCATTAAGCTTAAAGAGGCTACATCCTGAAAAAAGGATCGATATAGCTACAATAATAAATAATAAAAATAATAATAACACATTTATTTTATAAATATTATGCCATGACTTAATAATAGCTTAATTGATTTTCACGTGATTTAAAACTTTGAATTTTTGTAAAGAAAATTGGAAATTAAAAGGGGGGAGAGTAAAGGGGAAGAGGGTTTGGGCTTTTGTATATTAAATGTAGACTTCCTTTTCTGATTGATTTAAAGTATACCTTTGTAAATTTCTATTGATATCAGATAACACTGTAGGTATGTATAAAAAACAATTAAGGGGTGTGGAGACGAAGAGTAGTTTGGTTTTTGTAAAGCTAGTGTGGGCACTATTTTTCTATTTGTTTTAAAGTATACATGTGCAAATTTTTCATTGAAACCAGATAAAAACTGTAGCTTTGTGTAAAGAACATTTGCAAAAATTAAGTGGGTTAAGGAAGTGAGTGGTAGGGTTTTTAAACAGAATGTAGACACTATGTTTCTCTTTGTTTTTAAGTATAAATGTGCAGTGTTCCATGGAAATCTGATAAAACTGTGGGTATCTATAAAGAACATTGGAAATTAGGAGGGGTGGGTGTAGAAGGGAAGACGGGTTGGGCTTCTGAAACCTAATTTAAACACAATTGTTCTGAATGATTTAAAGTATACGTGTGAAAATTTCCTTCAGAATTGGATAGAAGCTGTAGATTAAAGGCTAGAGAGGAAGGAGCGGAGTTTGGATTCTCGAATCCAAATGTAGAAAGTATTTTTCTGTTTGTTTTTTAGTATACATGTTGCATACTTTCTTCAAAATCAGAAAGAAAAGTAGCTTTGTATCAAGAACATTGGCAGTAATTAAAGGGGAATAGGGTTTGCGTTTTTTTTTAAAGTTATCTGGACAGTATTTTTCTTTTTCTATTTGTTTTAAAGAATACGCATGTGAAGTTCCACCCAATCGCATTGAAATGTGGGTTTTATACAAATATTAAAGGGAGCTAGGGTAGCTTTTTTGATTTTTGGTCAGAACTCTTATCCATAAAAAATTACATATATATGTGCCAACTTTCAAAAAGATCGGTAAAATGGTGTCGACTGTAGCTATCTAAAAAGAAATTGACAAAAATCAAGGGGGTGGAAACGGGAAGAGGGGTTCAGTTTTTGCAAACCAAGAGTTGGCATTATTTTCCCTTTGTTTTATACTAGAAATTTGCTAAGTCACATCCCAACTGGATAAAAACTGTGGTTGTGTATAAAAAATTAAGCGGTTTAATGGGGAGAGGGGGTGGTTTTTAGATCTTTTGGTCAGATACCTTATACGTGAAAAAATACATGTAAGCACCAACTTTCATCGTAATCAGTCAAATGATCGCGACTGTGGCTTTTTATAAAGAACACTGACAAAAGTTGATGGGGTTAAAGAGGGGAAAGGGGTTGGGCTTTAGGAAATCAAATGTTGACAGGATTTTTCTCTTTGTTTTAATGTATACATGGGCAAAGTTCAATAAAAATCATATAAGAAATGTAGATTTCTATAAAATTAAGGGGTGTAAAGGGAGACATTGGGTGAGTTTTTGAATTATTATTTTTTTTTAATTTATTGATTTAAATATTTTTTTGTCAGAAAATTTCACCATGAAAAATTACATGTATATGCTAACTTTAATGGAGACCAGTTAAATGGTGTCGACTGTAGCTTAGTATAAAGAACATTGGTAAAAATTTAGGGGATTTATAGGGGGAGAGGGCTTCAGTTTTTTTAAACCAAAAGTTTACAGTATTTTTCTCTTTATTTTTGACTATACTTGTCCAAAGTTTCATCGAAATCGGAAATGTGGGTTTGTATAAAAATTAAGGGGTGTAAATGGGAGAGGGGTGGTTTTATATTTATTTATTTTTTGGTCAGATTCTCCATGAAAAATTATATGTATATGCCAACTTTGATGATAATCGGTCAAACGGTGTCGAGTGTAGCTTTTTATGAAGAACATTTACAATAATTAAAGGGGTGGAAGGTGTGAGGGGGTTGAGCTTTGGCAGACCAAATGTTGACAACATTTTTCTCTTTGTTTTAAAATATACATGGGCAAAGTTCATTAAATCAGATAAGAAATGTAGGTTACTATAAAATTAAGGGATGTAATGGGGAGAGGGGTAGTTTTTTATTTTTTTGGTCAGAAACCTTCTCCATGAAAAACTACATGTAATTGCCAATTTTAATGTAGATCACTTAAATGGTGTTGACTGTAGCTTTGAATAAAGAAAATTGGCAAAAATTAAGGGGGAGGATAGGGGGAGAGGGGTTCAGTTTTTAAAACCAAAAGTTGACAGAATTTTTCTCTTTATTTTTGGGTATATATGTCCAAAGTTTCATCGAGATTGAATAAAATTTGTGGATTTGTATAAAAATCAACGAAATTCATATGGGACCACTTTATAGGTATACATACCCTCTAAAAAAATTTAATTTAAATCGGTTAAAAGTTGGCGAAGATATCGCTGAACAAACATAAAAAAAGGAAAATACAGACGAATCAGAACCTCCTTCTTTTTTTGAAGTCGGTTAAAAAGAATATTTTTTTTATATCTCTCTTAGTTCTCGAGATATCTTAATTGAACGTGATGTTGCTAGGCAGATATGAAGCTTAGAGCAGACTGGAAATTGGTAGTGCCAAGCTTTAAAATTTGCCACACCTGTTTTTGAGGATATACTTTTGTAGAAAAGGGGTATATAAAAGCAAAAAGAAGCTCGGGCGCAACGCCAAGGTCCCAAGAAGGAATAAGAAAGCGAGTTAGCGTTTCCGTTGAAATGAGGCCTGGACCAAGCTATAAAATTATGCATTCGTGGCAGTGGTGAATATGTATTTTCGATTCGTATGAAAATAAAGCCAGTTATCTAAGTTGTTTTGTTGCGTTGGCAATCGTATTCTCAGATGAACAATGTATATCACAATCGCTGCAATGTTCAATTGTTGGTTAAGGCATATTACAAAGTCACTAAAGCTGTTTTCGGGATTATAACTTACATTATTTCTACAAATTTTCTCGTTTTTCCTGGCAATATCTTATTTGGTGCTGAATGCCGAAAAATTTCTGGCCGATTTTGACGTCTGAGAGATGCTACTGCTACTGCTACTAAAAGGTAAGCTATAGGCCTATCTGTAATGATTAATTAAGTGCCGAATTAATTGTACAGTACGTGGTCTATAATTTTACATATAACGTTTTATGAAATATTATGTCTTTGGGAATGTGTGTAGTCTTTAGCTCAGGTCTTCCTTCTGGTTCAGCTATTTAACACTTTCTTATACTTCTCAAATGTAGCCTCATATCAGTATCAATGTCTTCTTTACAAAACTGAAAAAATGCTATTTAAGTTTATAATGTATAATTGACACTTGTGTATACTTACATCGAAGTTCTAACATTGCGGAATTCCGATGAACAAAAGTGGATGTTTGACGCGAAAAATCCGCGAAGTGCTACGGCGTCAATTTTGTGCTAATTGCTACTGTTTGCTTTGCTAAATCCTGGTTCCATAGCGAATTAAACTTGTCTTTCAGCGTATAACTGAGAATAACTTTATTAACGTGACAAAAGTTCCTACAAACGAATAATTTACCAAGTAACCACTTCTGTTGTACGAAAATGTCAATAACAACTTTGGCGTCTCGCGAGATGTGACGTAATGCTTTCTCATTGGCGTTCGCGTTCACGTGAGTAAATGCCTAATTTTGCCGATTTATTTCCTAAAAATAATACTAATCTTTATCTTTTATAATAAATAATTTAATTTTTTGTTATCTCCTTAGCTTGATTAATCATTAAAAACTGTTATACGTCCGTTTTATTCTTAGTGGACACAAGCCAATTACATGCAGCATAGGTGGAGTCATTAAACCTGAGACAGTGCCTTTTAAGAGGATATTTAATTTCTAAAAGTCAAGATGGGAAAATTTATCTAAGAACTGGATGACTATCTGTGTGACTTGTAAGCTGCGCCGTTGAACTACGAGGCATTTATTGAAATCGTTAGAAACGATTCTAGGAAGCACGTCCCCAGAGGATGTCGTATCCAGTTCATAACAAGACTTACCCCCAGTGTTGGAAAGTTTATTTTATTATTATTTATTTATTTAATTTGGCCTGAAGCGCCAAATGGCACTATACAGCCATCAGCTATTTATACAGATAATTGGCTTGGTACAAATGAGTAAAGCATTGTACAGATAAACAAATTTACAGGGTAATTATAATAAACTAGTAATTTCACATCAGCTGGAATATTTCTCAAAAAATAAAATACATGCATGTTTACAAAATGAAGGATTAGTAAAACAATTAAATAGAGGACTCTGTACCAACAGTGCACAAACAATAATTACAGTATAATTAAAATATAAAGGAGATTTTTATATACACATTAAATTATTATTTATATACAGGAATTAACACATTATAAAAAGGACTTATTTGCCTAAATCTTAATGTTTGTTGCTTTTATAAAACTGGCTAACAATTTATATACAATCACATTGTTGCCATGCAACAGACAAGAAATACTTGTTGGAAAAGGTATACCAAAGTTGTTAAGATCTTTCAAGAATTTAGGTCTGTGGGCTTTATATCTTGGACAAGCGAAAAATATATGGTTTGTGTCACCTACTTCCGTATTGCAATATTCACAGATATCTAAATTTATGATGGTTAGACGATGTAGGTGCTGTGCGAATATACCGTGATTGAAACGTATTCTAATTATCGTGGTGATAACCCCCCTATGTTCCAAGGAGCTGGAAAACCAGGGACGGGTAGGAATTCTGGGCTGGATATTGCCATAGTATTGTCCCCTTGTTTTTCTACTGATGTCCCATTCACTCTGCCATTTGTTCATTACCTTCATTTTTATTTGTGGTAGATAGTCCGTATATGGTAACCGAGTTTTGAGGGCGACACCTATTCTAGCTGCTTGCTTTGCCAACTCATCTACTTTTTCGTTAAAGATCACCCCTGCATGCGCCTTCACCCAGAGGAAATTGATTGCTCTGTTTCTTCTTGAGCATTCTACTACCTGTTGAACTATATTTACTATAATCTGATTAGTTCTCTTTCCCCAATATTTGGTTTGAATAGAGTTCAACACGCTCTTAGAATCTGAGATGATGAGAAACTTCCTCTCTGTTAGTGTTGAGCAATACCTGACTGCCGCTATAATAGCTAATGCTTCTGCAGTGTATATAGATGTAGTTGATGGAAGTTTATACATTCCTTGATACTTGGTGCAGGGGCAGAAAAAGGCACATCCTACGTTACTTCCTGGGGCAGTTTTAGATCCATCCGTATATATATGCACGGTGTTATTCCAGTTTTCTGTAAGATACTTCTGTACTAATATACTGAGGTTTGGGTATTGCTTATCCTCTAGAGTGATATAAAATACCGGAAGTTGATTGGAAAGTTACCGAGAAACTCATGCAATGTATAAGCGAAGGAAGAAAGCAAAAGTGGACCAAACTTCTCCATGACCTGTATATGAAGCAAAATAGCAGGAGAGCTTGGAAACTGGTAAGGAACCTTAGTAATGATCCCGCACAACCAAAAGCAGATTACAACAAAGTGACTCAGAATGAAATAGCCCATCAACTTTTATTGAATGGAAAGCCTTACCACAGAGTTCGCAAACAAAAAGGCCAACGCTTCCAGAGCAGTGACCTCGAGAACCCTTTCCGTGCCGAAGAGTTAATCAAGGCCATAAGCCAAATGAAAGAAAATAAAGCAGCAGGCCCAGATGAAATTCGAACTGAACAGATTAAATATTTCGGCCCAAGAACTCTTAGTTGGTTGGTGCAAATTATGAATAAATGCGTGACTACTCAGATTATCCCGAAAACATGGAGAATAGCACACGTGGTTGCCATCTTAACACCGGGAAAGGAACCAACTGATGCTAAAAACTTTCGGCCAATCTTGCTCCTCTGCCAGTTGTACAAGGCTTTCGAGCAAATGATTCTAGAGCGGATAGGAGCTAATGTTGGTGCAAAACTTATCCCGGAGCTGGAAAAGCAAGCAGTAATCAAGTCTTGAATTTAACCCAACGCACAGAAAACGGATACGAAAGAAAACTCGTCATGGGAGCAGTCTTCATAGATCTTACATCTGCATATGACACTGTAAAACACCAGAAATTAATCTCTAAAGTATACTCATTAAAAAAAGATTATCTACTTACACAAACCATTAAAACTATGCTGCACAACAGAAGGTACTATGTAACTCTACAGGGTAAGAAAAGCAGATGAAGAGACCAGAAAAACGGACTACCCCAAGGGAGCGTGCTGTCCCCAATACTCTTTAACATCTATACAAACGACCAACCGAGATACAAGGGCATTAGAAGCTTCATTTATGCAGATGACATGGTTATCACTGCCCAACGTAAAACTTTCGAAGAGGTAGAAAGGAAGCTTACCGAAGCCCTTGAGGCTCTATCAGTTTACTATGACGACAACTTGCTACGACCAAACCCAAGGAAACCTCAGGTCTGTGCCTTCCATCTGAGAAGCAAGGAAGCGATGAAGCCACTAAAGATAGTATGAAAGGGGACGCTTTTGAAACACACTAGCCACCCAAAGTATCTGGGAGTTAAACTTGATAGGTCTCTCAAGTGTAAAAATCACTGCAAAGAGCTGGAAGGCAAAATAATTGCCAGAAATAATAAACTACGCAAACTTCATGGCTCCACCTGGGGAGCACTCTCCCGGAGGTTTAAGATCCACAGCTATAGCTCTCTGATTTTCGCCTTCAGAATATTGCACACCGGTATGGGAAGCCTCCACTCATTCTAATGAGACTGTCAGGCTGGTAACTGGGTGCATGAGACCAACTCCAACACAAAAAATATATGCACTGGCAGGCATAGCACCACCGGATATAAGAAGGAGGATGGCCACAGAGAAGGACAAGCTGAAACAAGAGACTGACCCAAAGCACCCAATGTACAATCAAATTATGGCTCCACCAAGCCTCCGATCACAAAGAAGTTTCTTAAAAAGAGGCAGGGCACTTGAGAGAACTCCAGAAGAAAGAAGACTATCCTTGTGGGAGGAGGTGCTTCCCAAACCTTCAAGCTTTAGGGCTCAAGAAGAACTGGCCCCTGGGAGGAACCTGCCGTACGAGAAATGGAAGACTTTGAACAGACTTAGAACAGGAGTATCAAGGTGCAGGAGTGGGGATGCAGGGATGACGAGAAGTGTGACTGCGGCTACATTCAGACACCAGAACATCTCCTCGAGTGCAGAGACATGGGTTTCACGTGCCAAGATAAAGAGCTGTTCTTATCCAATGATAAAGCGATTCAAGCAGCTAGTTTCTGGGAAAACACAATCTAAAACAGTCTGGACACTGAAAGTAAAGTAAGTAAATATGGAAGGTTAAAGTTTTCATAAATCCGCGTTTCACTGCTGGGTGATGGTCGGAAGCTGCATGCAAATAGTGATTCGTGTTTGTGGGCTTACGATGAACTCCTTGGCCCACGGAGCCATCTTGCTTCCGATTCACGATCACCTCCATAAAAAGAAGTTTTTTGTCCACCTCAATATCCAATGTGAATTTGTTTTATCGTGACGCTATTTAAATGTTCCAGAAAAGCCTAGAGAGATTCTCGTCCATGAGGCCATATAAACAAGGTGTTGTCCATGTATTGCAGCCATGAACAAGGTTTCAGATTATAATTGTTGAGAACTTCAGCCTCAAACGCCTCAAAAAACACATCGACCACAATTGGAGACAGTAGGAAACTCATCACTGTTCCCTCATTCTATTGATAGAAGTCATTCTTATATTGAAAGATGATAGTCTTTGGGCAGAATTCAGTTAGCGACGCCCATTTTTTCGGCAAGCTGTGATTTTCTAGTCGTTGCCTGATAATGTCTATGGCTCCGTCAATTGGCACGCTTGTGAACAGTGACTAAGGATTGCAATCCCGCAGTGTTTTCAATCCGGCGGGATCCGTGCGGGAATTGCACCAATCTCGCGGGATACGTGTTGGATTGGCGCAAACTGTTTTAAATGTATGCGTTAAAAAACTAAGTTACTTAAAACGTTAATCAATTAAATAATAATTAAATTCATAAATAAAATTTAATGTTAAATGATAAAAAATAACAGTTAACAATATTTTAATTGGCTAATTTAATGTTACCACGGCGGAGACCTTACTCTTTAATATGATATCTCATTTATCTATATTAGTTACGTATGAAGGGAGATAAATAGCTCGTGACACAAAAATGCGTTTGCAACGCCGAGAAAAACTACGTAATTATGTAATATATATGATGATGATAGGCATAATCAAACAACATCTACGAATTGCCAATATCATGCTTCTGCTTAATATCCGAAAATGATATCCGGTAGCTATAAAAATTGATGATCCGTATACCGCATCTGCAATAGTAAAATTTGCTTCTCAATATTCATATGCTTGAAGGATTGTAAAGTATACCCCTAAGATTACCGCAATAATTATTGCTTGGAATATTTGAGGGTGATTTGATTCTATTAACCAATGATGAGGTAATCATATATATTATTTCTATAAGGTGTTTTTTTGTCACAAGCCATTATCTCCCTTCATACCTAACCGAAATCAATGAATGAGGTGTCACATTAATTAATGCTTATGGTCTTCATATTGGTCACAACATATGTTAAGAAAGCCTTTTTCAGAATTCGACCCTTAAAGGGCAAAAATGTCAATAATTCTAAAATGCTGTTTTTTATGTTACGAGTCATTTATCTCCATGGATACATATCTGAAATCGTTTAATGAAATATCATTTTAAAGATTAAAATCTCCGATTTGGTGACATTATATTTTAAGACACGAATTTTTCGAAATTTGACCCTCAAAAGGGCAAAAGTATCATTGGCTCTACAACGCATTTTTGTGTCACGAGACATTTATCTCCCTTCATACGTAACTAATATAGATAAATGAGGTATCATATTAAAGAGTAAGGTCTCCGCCGTGGTAAAATTATATTTTAAGAAAGGTATTTTTCGTAATTCGATCCTTCAAGGGCAAAAATGCCAATATTTCAAACATGGGTTTTTTGTGTCTCGAGCCATTTATCTAGTGGATACCTAACAGAAATCGATGAATGAAGTAGGATTATGAAGAGTAATGTCTCGACTTTGGTGACATCATATATTAAGGAAGAATTTTTTTTTTAATTGAACCCTTAAAGGGAAAAAGTATCATTGGTTCTACAACGCATTTTTGTGTCACAAGCTATTTATCTCCCTTAATACCTAACCGATATAGATAAATGAGGTATCATATTAAACAGGAAGGTCTCTTCCGTGGTAACATTATATTTAAGATATTAATTTTTCGTAATTCGAACCCTAAAGGGCAAAAATGTCAATATTTCTAAAATGCGTTTTTTGTGTCTCGAGCCATTTATCTTCTTGGATACATATTAAGAAATCGATAAATGAAGTAGGATTATGAATATTTGTGTCTCAGCTTTGGTGTCATCATATACAAAAAAAAACTTTTTATTTAGTTGAACTCTTAAAGGGAAAAAGTATCAATGGTTCTTCAACGCTTTTTTGTGTCACGAGACATTTATCTCCATTAATATATAACCGAGATAGATAAATGAGGTATCATTCTAAAGATTAAGTTCTCCGATATGGTAGCATCATGTTTTAAGAATGGAATTTTCTGAATTTAACTCTGAAAGGGCAAAAATATCAGTACTTCTAAAATGCGTTTTTATGTCTCGAGTCATTTATCTTCCTTGATAATTAAACAAAATTGACAAACGAGATATCATTTTAAAGACTGTGGTTTTCGTAAGGTCTTCGGTTGATTACACCATATTTTAAGAAAGGAATTTTTTAAAATTCTACCCTTAAAGGGTAAAAGTATTAATATTACTACAACGCATCTTTCCGTCACAAGCCATTTATCTCGATTGAAATCTAACCGAAGTCGATAAACGGGGTATCGTTTAAAATATTATAGTATCCGCTTTGGGCACACCATATTTTAAGAAAGAAGGTTCTCTAAATTCAACGCTTAAGTGGCAAAAGTATAATCATTTCTAAAACTTTTTTTTTTATCTAGCTTGATGCCTAACCAAAATCGGTAAATGAGGTATCATTTTAAACGCTAAGCTGTATACTTTGGTCACACCATATTTATATAAAAAGAATATTTTGTAATTTTATTATTAAAGGGCAAGAGTATCAAAATTATTTCTATAACATATTTTTATTATTATTACGAGCCATTTAGCTCCTTCGATACCTAACCTAAAACGATAAATGACAAATCATTTTAGAGATTAAGGTCTCCAATTAGTTAAAATCATAAATCAAGAAATAAGTTTTTGGATTTTGATGCTTAAAGTGGTCACGTGTATCAAACAGTTCAAAGCCACATTTTTGATTTGCTATACAATTCCAGTGTAAACATTTTATTGGCACGGCAGCAATATCACAAAGATGCATTCGTTCATTACAGAGATGCTGTATCCATTTTGTTCAGGTTGGTTGTATTCTGTTAGGGTCAGTGACAGTTTGTCGTACATATAGTGTGTTTTAAATTTTTCTAACTGTTTCGTAATATGTTTTGAAGCGTACCTATTACACTAAACAAATGAATATTTGCTACTAAGTACGGTTCTACTTTTCATCATATTACAAGCATTCAACCTCACTATTCATTGTATTTTATTAGCGAAATTTTCACACGCGTCGTCTAGCGTTACTTTAATACCGGAAGTTAATAATACTACTGTATTTAGTGAGATAATTTGTATAGGGTTAAATGGTAATACTCCCTTAGTTGGTCAAATTATATCCAATACAATTACCGGGGCTAATCTTCTATTAAAGTGTGCTAAAAAATGATACAAAAAATAATAATCTGAAGTAAAAAATAGGATTATTGCTCATCGTAGTCCAATTGAAACAGAGATAGTATGAAGTACTTAATATGTTCCTTCTGGTACTACGTCTCGTCATCATATATATATAGTTAATAAGGTAATTATTATTCCTATAAAAATAGGTTTATTTCTAATATTTTAAATCATTTAGCTAATCCTGAAACTATAATTATAGCTCCAATAGCTCCTGTTAGGGGTCATGGTCTATAATCAACTAAGTGAAATAATTGATTTGAATGAGTTGTTAACATAATTCTCTTGAATGTAATGTTCTTAGTACCGAAAATACACATGCTTTAATAATGGCTACAGCTGATTATAGAATTAGTAATGATTTTTGAGCTGATAATAATAATAAGGTGATTAGTTGGTGATTATTGGTCCTGTATTTCCCATTAAAGTTAATAGTAGGTGACCTGCAACTATGTTAGCGGCTAATCTAATTGCCAGTGTTCCTGGCCAGATAATATTACTAATTGTCTTAATCAATACTATGAATGAACTAAACGCTCATGGTGTACCTTGTGATACTAAATGTGTAAACATGTGATTTATATTATTGATTCAACCAATAGGATAAAACATATTAATAGTGCTAATGCCATAGAAAATGTTATAGATATATGTCTTTTTCTGGTAAATACATCCTTTAAAATTATTAAATATGATCATAACAACAATGAGATAAATATTACGTCTAGCCAGCCTCTCGCTACTTCGGGAGCGCATCCGATTCACGCGCTTTGAGTTTGACCGCAACGCTCGGTCCTTGTGTTCTCGTCATTTTCACCTGTCGACAAGACTTTCGCCTTGTTCTTGGGACTGGGTGGACGCAGAAACGTCTGCTCAAATGAACCTGGAATTGGAGAAAACTACACAAAGACACATCGCCAAATACAACCGGTTGGCGGGAACAGACCAAGGCGGCAAACATGCGGTGTCCGATCGTTCTGTGGTCAACCTCACTGAGATTCGTCTTTATGACGCAACTAATTCTGAATTTCGCTCCTGCCCCTAGGCGCACAGCCATGAAGGAGATAATCTGTTCGGTTGAACAGGCTGTGCGATGCCTACCAAGTGAAGAAGCCGAAGAAATACGAAGGGAGACCTGTCGAGTTTTGATGAGGGCCAAGCCGCCATAAAACAATATCAATGTTGCAGAGTGTAAAACACTAGTTGCCTTATGTCGCAGAGACTACATAGTCATTTTACCAGCTGATTAAGGTAACTCTACTGTTCTTCTTTCTGCAGTGCAATATGACAAAAAGGTGATGAGCCTCCTTAATGACGCGTCTTAAGTACCATTGAACGCAGATCCTACCGTTTAAGTTGTGAAGAAGACAACGGTCCTCTTCAGAATGGCCGAACTACCGGAGGAAGTGATTGAGAGCATTAGGCCCCGTGCCGCGAGACCACCGAGACTTTATGGTTTACCCAAGATCCATAAACAGGGCGTGCCTTTATGCCCAATCGTCAGTCCTATTGGGTCACCGACTTACCAGCTTGCTGACGCGTCTTCTTAGTCCTTTTGTGGTTTGTCCATGTCAAGAACAAAGCTGAATTCGTGAAAACCATACAGTCTTTAACAGTTTCAGATTCTAACATCCTTGTTAGTTTTGACGTCGTGTCTCTCTTCACCCGTGTGCCGGTAAAGGACACTCTGGACTTGATTCGCTGAAATTTTGAGCCAGGTACTGCGGACCTCTTTGATCACGTACTTACTTCCACTTATTTCATGTATGGAGGGAAGTACTATGAATAATCCGATGGAGTGGCCATGGGATCTCCGCTTTCACTGGTAGTAGCTAACCTCTACCTGCTTCTACCGCTACGTTGATGACACTTCTGCGGTGTGGCCACACGGTATGGAAGAGTTGGATGCATTTCTCGACCACCTTAACCGGATCCATCCCAACATACGGTTTACGAAAGAGGTTGAGAAGGACGGGTGCCTTCCGTTCCTGGACATCTTAATCAAGCACAATCCTGATGGATCACTGGCACATAGTGTGTACCGCAAGCCCACCCCTACTGAACATTACTTGGGTGCAGCCAGTTACTATCTCTCAGTACAACGCAACTCCGTATTGACCTCATTACTGTAGTACGCAGAGCGAGAGCCATTTCCGATCGTGAAAGCCTACCGATGGAGTTGAAGCATTTAAGGACTTTTTTTGAACAAAATGGCTGCTCTCGGCGACAGATAGAGGGTCCCTTTATTCAGAAGCCTCCTAGACCATCGTCTGAACAAGATGAACTATCGAAAACTCTTGCCTTTCTGCCATATGCCGGGAACACTTCGGTATAGATTGGAAGACTCTTGGCGCGGTTTGGTATAAAAAGCTTTTTCCGGCCGCCTGCCAAGATACATGATGTGCTTCGTTCGGTTAAGGAATATTTAGGTCTAAACATTCCTGGAATTTATTCCATACCATGTGAAGGCGACAAAGTTCATATCGGACAGACAGTCAGAATGATCGCTGAACGTATTACGGAGCACAAACGACACTTAAGACTGGTACAAGTGGAAAAGTCCGCGATAGTGGAACATGCTTTCGATGAAGAGTATAAGATAGAGTTTGATAAACCGGTGTTGCTGGCCAGGGTCTCTTCATTCTGGAACTCAGTAATTGGGGAGGCATTGGAAATACAGCTGAACGATAATTACATCAATAGGGACAGCGGACCCTACCTGAGTGAAGCCTGGAGACCAATTATTAGGGATCTACGTCTCGAAAAAGAGAAATCTTCTCAACAAGGTGTAATGGATGCAAATTGACGCGCCGCTGTGGCTGCTCCCGATGGATCGGTGGCCACGGCCACTGAAGCGGCGATTGGGCGCGCGGCTGTGAACGCTGGTGTGGTTGCTCCCGGCGGCTCCTGCCGCCGAGGAGTCATAGAGCGCACACCGGCGGGATCTGACGCAGCCACCCGCGCCAACCCGGCTGGTCCAGCCACTGCGGAGTCGGTAGAGCCCGCCCCGACCCACGCCGATTCAGAACCAAACGCAACACCTCCACAGGGTCCAGCTACTCCTGCGGAGCTGATACACACTCAGCCCGCACTAGATTTTTTTCACAACAATTCGTAAAACAATAGAGGATCTCCTTCGCCTCATGTTCCCCTCCATTGACCTCTCTCTGGCAACACTCATCCCAAAATTCGTAAGTGCCCTACTGCAGCTCCCAACCACTTCCTCAGATGGGGGGAGATAGACTGTATTCCATAATTGCCTCATATCCGTCCTAGGCACCAGCAATGTCTCACACCCCTAATCCGCTGCTGCGTAAAGTCCTAAGACCCCTACTACAGTTCCTGGACACTCCCCTGAATAGGGGGAGATGGACTGTAATCCTTACTCCACAAACTACCTTGCTGCAGCACCTGGACACTCCCCCACATGGAGGGAGATGGTCTGTATATCAATCCTGTCCTCTTAACCCACTGCAGTTCCTGAACACTCCCCCCAGATGGGGGTAGATGGACTGTAATCCTAACACTCCTAAAGCCAGTAATCCAAGCTACCCTACTATATTTCAAGACCATTCCTCCAGACAGGGGGAGATGGACTGAAATCCAGATAAGCCTCTTGTCCAACCAAAAACCAAATAATGCCTGACAACCCCACTCCTCTGAATACGCGTATCCTCTTCTGGATCGCTTGCGGACTGAAACGCAAGAAAGCAGAATTTGCGGCGTTTATGGAACAGCACGGTCTCCGTATCGCTCTTATAAACGAGACACATCTGGGCGCAAAAGATAACTTCCACATGAGCCAATACCGTATGCACCGTACTGACAGGCAGAACGGCGCACGGGGTGGAGGCACGGCCGTGATTATATACACCGACATAGACCAGTCAAACGTAGTGCACTCATGCTAGAGAGGATCGTAGCCAAAGTCGTAAAAATCCGGTTTAACGGAGCATACACTAATCTCATCGCAGTCTACAATAGGCCCAAAAATATTAGCACGCGTGATATCAGTAGGTTGCTAAATACCGCACCTAGAGTAATAGTCGCTGGAGATCTAAATGCCAAACATCGTAGTTGGAATTTGTAGCGTCAAAACTTCAACGGCAGGAAACTGTACGAACATTCACTAGAGTACAATTATCTTATACTGGGGCCAAACGAACGTTTGTCCCCCATGCTCGGAGACAAAATCCAGACGTACTAGATATAGCCCTCCTCATGGGTATAACCCGCACACACGACCTACAGATTGTAAACGATCTGGATTCAGAACATATGCCACTCATACTTAACACTCAAGGTACACCGCAGAACACTGACAAGCGACGGATGCTCAACTATCGACGCGCCAACTGGACTCAGTTCAAGGAAGTGTCGGATAGTCGCATACCTGATAGATACGAGATTAACCAACAACTCACTAACGAGTCTGTTGAAATTTTAACCTTTGTCATACAGGAAGCTATGGCGAGTAGCATCCCCGTTTCAACCCCACACCAGAGACAAATGGCGCTACCTGAGGCAATCACGGGGTTAATCACAACTCGGAATAGGCTCAGGAGATACTTTCAACGTACTAGCCGTCCCATTTATAAAGTACATATCGACAGACTCAAAGACATAATTAGTAATAGAATCCAGGAGTACAAAAATCAACAATGGGGGTGTCTGCTCTCGGAGACGAACACTGACGCCTCTGACCACTCATGTGGTCTTTAGCTCGTCACTTCACTCGTGAAGCATATCATACACCCACCCTACAGGGGCCGTATTGACTTGTCTATTCTTCCGCCACAACACTCGCAGCGTCTTTTCGACCAAACATAGATCCTTCCAATCCTGCGTTTACATTGGAAACGGACCAAATGATGACACAGCTGTTAGCCCAACCGATTCGAGGGTATCCGCGTAGGGCAACTTCCGACGAAATCTCATGGGCTATGGGCTATACAGCACTCGGATGCTAAGAAAGCACCTGGACCGGATTTTATTCAGAAACCGTGTTCTTAAACAGCTCACGGGGAAAGTGATAGAGTACCTTACAGACATCGCGAATGTCATCTTACACAACCAATATTTCCCCGACCGATGGAAGGAAGCCAAAGTGCTAATGTTGAGAAAGCTAGGGAAAGATCCATCTTCACCCAACAACTACCGTCTGATTAGCTTACTCAACTCCTTTAGCAAAGTTGTTGAAAGAGTCATACTCAGACACCTTACATAACACATAAAGGACAATAACATTCTGAAGCTGGAGCAATTCGGTTTCAGAAAGCACCACTCCACAACACAAAAATTTATGCGTGTTGTTGAGCACGTAACAAGGGGATATAATTTGTCTACCGGGGCTGTGTTCCTGGACATCGAGAAGGCGTTTGATCATCTTAGGCACAACGGCCTCCTTCATAGACTCAGTGACGACGGATTCCCGGACGGACTGGTGCGCCTAATACACTCTTACCTCACTAACCGAACGTTCCACGTCTGCGTTGACAACAAGAACTCCACACCTCAGGAGATACAAGCAGGAGTGCCTCAAGGAAGTTTAATAGGCCCTCCGCTCTTCACAGAATACGTCAATAAAGCTCCGACAAAACGATGCAAGCTATTTATGCTGACGATACCGCCTATCTTGCACAGTCACGGCAACCATCTCATTTAAACAGTAGAATACAGCGCGCGCTTAACGTAGTCGAACCTTGGCTCACACTATGGCGAATTAAAGTCAACGTAGCTAAATGCGAGGCACTCCTGTTTACACGAAGACCTAGGAAAAAACGCATTCATGAACACTGTCGACCGCTAACACTACACAATCAACCTATATATATCCGGAACGAAGTTAAGTATCTTGGAGTAAAATTTGACGCGAAGCTAACATGGAAGCTCCATATCTACCACATGGTTAACAAAGCAAACATTAGACTCAAACAGCTATACCCTATGCTAAACAGACAAAGCACACTACACCGAGGTAATGCCCGAACAATGTACTTAGCACTCATTCGGCCACTTATGACGTATGCAGCTCCAGTTTGGGGGTACGCCGCTAAGCAGAGACAATATAAATCTCATATTAAGAGACTGCAATTAATTGAAAAGAAAGTACTCATGATCATAGCAAATGCTCCTTGGGGAACACGAACAACTGACTTACACCGAGATTTCCGACTCTAGCCAATACAGCAAGTAATTAAGAAGCTTTCCATAAACATGTACGGGAAATCAATGTCGCGAAATCCTTTGATACGCAATATAGGCAGTTACGATCACAACCACAGGTTTAAACATCCACGGCCGAAAATATTGCTCAACAGATAGGAAAAAAACCAATACATAAACAAGTAAGAAATCTGTCGCCTGTATCAAGGGCCACTGGGGTTAGGGTCCTATTCCCTAGTCAACCTTCAAAGGGCTAAGGAAAGTGGTTACCGTGCGAACGCAGGTACAGAAGTCAGCCACACATAACAAGAAAACATTCCACAAATATACTATAACAGTATCTGGCGTAGTAAGCACCGCGGAGGTGCCGGCAAGCGTATCAGGCTAGCGCGATTCATCCTGCTCCAATATGGAATGAGCGTGGTTGGGTTGTCTTACCCGGCAGCGATGACACGTACTGGTGGGGGTGGTCATGGCGGTGGTGTCCGTCATCATCCTATAGCTCGGGCAAGTCGGGGGTGGTCATCTAGCAGTACTGTGGCTGTCGCCGTCGGCGAAACCCTTACCGTGTACCCCCGGGATGAGGAAATGCTCTGCGCGTTGCGGCTGTTGCGCTCTGGCGCCCTGGTGGTGCGAATCACGTCTTACCAACATGTACATCACCTGTTGCAAACAACTGTTACTAATTATAACGAATCGGCATGTCCCAGGACTATCTCAACGGCAGCGACGGTGTGTGGACCAGCTGTAAGTTGTTGCATGATACCATATCCTAACAAAACTAACAAAGCCCTCATACATCCAAACCTTGTAGCATAGAATCTGTCGCGGTACTGGCAGTATCTTAGCTAGCCGCTCTTATTCCCTCACCTAACTATCGCAGAGGATTTTTTTCCCCCAGGAGTAAACCCTTGACACTTTTTTCCTTCTGACCTGTCTCTTCTTTCAAAAGTTCTGTCTATCTTATCCGATGGACCCATGTAAACAGGTGGACGCCTGGACGCATGGAATACATCACAATCCCGTTCCTGTGATCACCTATAGAATTACTAACTTAATGCATGTGCAGAGACGAGCAGTAGATAACAGGAAGGCCGCCATGCTTGGAGGAGCGGGTTTTCAGGCAGAGCAGCAGGCGGCAGGCGCTGTCCCTCAACTCCCGACCAGCGGTGCTGGTGTAGCCTGCCCTACGATCCCAAACGCCCAGCGGGCCGTCAGCCGCGGGTCGGAACGGTCAAAGGATCTAATGCGTGTTCTAAAAATGTTTTAGGTATCTCAGTCACGAAGTTTTAGATTCTAATAGTTTCATGTAGGCCCTATTAGACAAACTGGTTGGTCGTAACATCTCCATTACCCGTGAGTATTTCACGGACTCCGAAGACTTCCAATTAGTTAGGCAATGATGAGTATTCCCTTACGATTACGTGGATACTTGAATCTCTTCGAGACCACGCTTCCTCCAAAGTCAAATTTTATATTTGTATTTATATTTATAAACGTTTCTCGGGAAACAAACCGAGTGATGTTGTTATTAATGCACAATATTTAGGCGACTTTATTCTCCGTCAAATTTTATAGTTCGTTGTCATAGTTGGGAATTTCTGACACTGATTTCGAACGTGCGAGACAGGTTTGGTGGATTATCCAAATCCAGACATTAGGTCAAAATGCAAGTTTGTACATGGAAAAGATGCGCGGTTAATAATGGATGCATATAAATGAAATACTACCTGAAACAGTACTTCACATCTTCAGGCCTTACATTGTATAGCATATTAAGCAGATAACGTTTCGAATTGGAGGTTATGACAGACGTTAACATGCTTCTTTTTCACTAATCAAAATTCGTGGAGGTATTTACCAGTGTGTGCAAGGTTTACCAGAACAAATAACAGGTATCTGCCGGAGTATCACCACAAGGTTCCTGAACATTTTATCATATGCTTCGTCGTATACAACTTGTATGGATGGGATATTGTCGCAATGTCGTTTGGGGATAACCTGGCTATTATACAAAGTAAATACAACCATTTTTTTTTTTTCCCGAAGCACTTGACTATGAGGCCACGCAGCATTACGTAATTTGCAACTATTTATTGGAGCACTCGTAGTGTTTTAGATTTTGCATAGTATGGACAAGACAAACACAACACTTAATTGAAACCACACTCGAAACGGCGTCCGGCAAACAATTTTATATCGGATCTTTCGCTATAACCAGACAACAAACCCGCCCCTGGTTCTACATACCCCAATTTTATGACTGGAGGATAGTTCGGTATATTCACCATTACTAATTTCTACAGCAAGGGAGCATGGAAGTAAGCAAAAGACATGGTAATATTATTCAACAAGTCAGCTTCACTTATGGGATACTAGCATTTGCCCGCTGCTTCACGCGCGCGTGCCTTGGCAGGTGTAGAAATTATTTACCGATTTTATTCTCTTATCAGACATTAACGTGGAAAGGCATGAACTGTTAATGTATTCTGAATAGTTTCGTTTGTTTCGGTTAATACGTTAGGTTCGGTTTTCATACTGATGTCAGAGAGTTGTTTTATTCATATTTTAACGTGATGCAATTGATTCAATAGTAGAAAAGGTTCCTGAAAAATTAACAGTAGTAATTCGTGGTTGTAATTATTGTGCGAAGTATAAACATTTATTGTTTAGAAAGGCTTTCACGGTTCAAACGACATTCTTTCTTCTGTGCGCTTTCAGAAGCTATGGATTTAGCGTATAGAACCCGGTTATAGGTCAATCGCTTTTCTCGGTGCAGGTTACTTTAATTTGCTCTAGCTATTTCATCTCGTTCTCTTTGACGTTGCAGACGATGTTGTCGGTCTATTTCACTCTCATTTAGCCGATTTCGGCGACATCTTTTAGCTGCAGAAGTTGACCCCGACAGATTAGATCTCTTTCGTAAGGGCATATCATAAACTTTTATACTTACCCAACTCACAGCACCAACAATTAAAACGTTTTCACAGCTGCAATTATCACTATGCGTGAACTTTGGCTGCGAGTATATAGATGAGCATAAACTTGGTTACAATATAGAATATCTGTGGTAGTAATAAATAATATTATTTCTGAAAGCAATATTTAACTCAGCTAAAACATAATATTTTTAAATGCTGATATGGAGGATTCCACGTTAACCGTTGTACCGAAAATTTAAATGGATATATAACAGTTGTAACGTTAAGAAAGCTGATATTATAATCATTATGTGTAATTTTTTTTGGCGATTTTATGTGTAAACTTTGCCTGGGATTATATAGTTAGGTATAAGCTTTGTTAAGGATGTATCTGTGGATATAATTAAAAATATTGTTTCCATGATACTTAACTTAAAAAAAGTTTATTTTTAAATGTGGATACCGAGGATCGCAACATAACCGCGGTGCCTTAAATTTATGTAAATAATTATAGCAGTAATCTACGACTTAGTCCTCTTGGAAGTGTGATTTATTTATTTTTTGTTGTTTGGATATTGGTTTTATTTTATGTTGATACACCATCAATTATTCCTGCTTTAAAATAGAAATTTACGTGAATTGGAGCTACTCTTGATTTCAAATCGTTGTATCATTACTGTCATTATTTCAGTCAGATATGATTAATCCAAAAATGTCGAGATGTGATCATGGTACAGTTTATGTAGTAACGTGCATGTAACTGAAACAATTATTTCTGAGTGGCAACATTATCGCAAGTTGTGAATCGCTTGAAATGCAACCTGACAGCTGATATGATGCTTTGTTATAGGTCTAAGAGACGATGCCTGCAGCTTTATAATCTACGCGGTGTAGCATTAGGATATGAAACATTTTTAATTTAAGTTTCTTTCAATATAGCCGTATTTCCTATGTAATTATTTCAGTCGCATGTAAGTACCTGGTGAAACAACAGCCTGGACCAGATGACAACTGACTCGTTTTGTTTAGCATCAGGCATAACGGGTTTAGTTTTAAAATTTACGCGGTGTAGAATAGAATTTTAGGATGCCTAGTTATATTTGAAATAAAAATTCGTTACCAATAATCACAGCATCTCAATTTTTTCTGATTTATTTATTTTTTGCTGTTTGGATATTGGTTTTTATTTTATGTTGATACACCATCAATTATTCCTGCTTTAAAATAGAAATTTACGTGAATTGGAGTTAATCTTGGTTTCAAATCGTCGTATCATTATTGTCATTATTTCAGTCGGATATAATTAATTCAAAAATGTCAAAATGGATCACGGTACAGTATATGTACTAATGTGCATGTAACTCAAGCTATTATTTCTGAGTGGCAAAATTATCGCAAGTTGTAAATCGATTGAAATGCAACCTGGACAGTGATGACAGCTGATATGCTTTGTTATAGGCCAAAGGGACGATGCTTTTAGCTTTATAATTTACGCGGTGTAGCATTAGGATGTGAAAATTTTTTTATTTGAGTTTCTTTCAATATATCCGTATTTTCTATGTAATTATTTGAGTCGCATGTACCTGAATTTTCGGATGCCTAGTTATATTTGCACGTTATAGCCACGAGACATATTAATCGAATAAAGTACTTCCAAATATGTGCAATTCCGCACAAGTCATTATGAAAGAAGTATGTTTTATTACTTGCTGATATTTATAATAGCTGTTTTTCAGACATCGCTATTCGAGAAAAAACTGAATTTCGTATTAAGTATTGGCTTATTGTGGCTGTATTGTACAGCGTTCACGTAGCACTTTTGTTCCAGAGACAAACTGTATAACAGTCTACCAGAGACAATACATGTCTTCAACTTTTTCAACTTTCAACTTTTTCGTAATTCAACAGACCTGTTACGATTCAAGTAAATGCTGATTATACTTGATTCACGTATTCTTTTTATTTTGAAGTACTGCGGTCCAGAAAAATCAATCGCAGAATTAAAAAAAAAAAGGGAAATCCTAAATTTTGTCAGGAGTGACCGTCTGAATCTGTATAATTATCTGTGGTCTACAGTTTCACATTTCTGAAGTTTTTTACGGACTTGCTTCTTCCCATGGTACATATTAGTCGTTAGCTACTTCTGCAGATGTTGATCAGCAACATTAGCTTTAAAAATTTGGAAACACCATGCAAATTGATGCGGTAGTTTTTGCGTTACTAGAGATCAAGCCTCACTACAAACGCAGCTTGCTTACAGATTTATAATAGTATAGATATATCTTTAAAGTCGTGTTTTCTCCCTTTAGGTATGTAGACTTTGAAAAAAAAAAAAAAAAAAAAAAACCGGAAAATTGATGAACCATTCATACAACGGAAAACATTCGAAAACACCGCGACGTAAGATTGTGAACTGCCGATCAGTTAGGTAGGCACCTTCTCAAATCTTTATATATAAAATTCTAGGCAAGCGTAAACCGCATCATCAGGGACAAAGCACCGAACCAATTCAGGCCATATTCACATTAAATGTTATTGAGTTGGCGCGAAAGGTTTTTATTCGTAATTCATTCCGATAGGTGGCACTAAAAAAAGTAATGCATGGAAGGGAAAAGATGACCATGTCCACAAGCTGGCACTCGATTCCAGGCACAATTTTATGACCTACAGGAAGATTCAGAGGCGGCCTTAGGGGGTGGCGAACAGGGCAATCGCCGGGGGCCTCGCGCAACAACCCGAGTTGAAACAGTTTATATTAAAAA
Source organism: Vandiemenella viatica (assembly GCA_031002005.1). Lineage (NCBI taxonomy): Eukaryota > Metazoa > Arthropoda > Insecta > Orthoptera > Morabidae > Vandiemenella > Vandiemenella viatica. Next base: position 198,066,747 of record JARYHS010013631.1, read on the forward strand.
AATATTTTATCTTTAGTTATTAGTGATAAAAAATTGGTTAATTGATAGTAAAGTATATATTAATAAGTACATAATCAAAATTTCTTATTTAGGTTTATTCAATGTCACATTAAGATAAAAAGTGAGATTAACGGTGTCGTTCGTCAACTATTGTCACTTTACGCTGGAAGATCGAGGTTGTTTTTTTTTTTAACCCCCAGCTGAAGGCCGGGAGGAGGGCTGCTGGCCTTGTAGGGTACCATCCCAGCATTCGCCTGGAGTGACTGAAGGAAACCACGGAAAACCCCCGATCTCCCGAATGGTAGATAAGAGAGTGATTTCGCCCTCCCCCCATCTCGGTGTCAAAGGAAGATCGAGTCACTCGGCCGAACGAAGGCTAACCTTTCCTGTATTCACACTTGTCCGTAGCTCGGCTGTGTAGCTAACGTGTTCCTACTGTCTTCAGTTTCATTTAATGTTTAGTTGATTCCCTAAAAGTTAGTTGGGAGTCAAAGCAGGGGTAGCCAACAATATTCTGTTATAGAGTACTGTTCTTTATTTTGCGCAGGCGTAGCCTACTTTACGAAAGTAATAAAGCACGTTAAAAATTTTTCTTTACCTGACTCACGTTATCACCTCACTGGTTGATCTTTTACTTACAAAAATAGTATCCAAACGCAGTCTTAACAAACAGCCATTAAAAGTCTTTCTCACGCTATACTGGACTGAAAGATTTTCGCGTTTCTGAACGCCATTGAAACGAAATTACGAACGTCAATCAATTACCTTCGATACATGCTATAGTTTTTGTTAATAAAGAATGAGATTATGTATTTTGTGGTCTCAAAGACTTAGCCACAGTGTTTCCCTGTGCAATGTAGTACACTTATCCACCTATTTTATATTGGTAATACTTACCAGGGATAGGCGACCTTCATTTCTTTTTTTTAAACTGCTTTACGTCTCTCAACAGCGAGGTCTTTAGAGACGGGAAAGGATGGGGGCAAGGAATGGGAAGTAATTCGACCATGGCCTTTTTAAGGAAGCATCCCGGCATTTGCCTGGAGTGATTTGGGAAACCATGGAAAACACAAATCTGGATGCCCGGACGGGGATTCGAACCGCCGTCCTCCCGAATGCGAGGCCAGAACGCTAACCATTACACCACCACGCTCGGTGGGCGACCTATAGTTTAACGTATAATATCAACCCCACAGCGTCCTAGTATTTTCGCATTAACAAATCAACACTTCCCCAGAATTTAAGATAATTTTTAAGCCATATAAAAATTGCATCCCAGACCGGGATTTTAACCTGGGACCTACCGTACCTCAGTCGTACGCCATAACCATGTGAGACATTAAATCAAATCTAGAAGTAATGAAAAATGTGCATCCAAACACAATAAAATAAATGTAATCTTTTTCTGTGTAACGCACTTCATTTTTGCTATCTCAAAACACACACCACAAATAGGATGTTACCTTTGTCACAGCATATGATGGATGATGAAACGAATTTTTACTGATGTTTTAGGATGGCACAATCTACATATTACATTAATCTGATGAACATGGGATTGAGGATGAGGCAACCAGTAACACGGACACATCATTTTGTAGTGAAGAAGTGTAAATTTCCAAACTCCCTCTATATGCTTCTCCACATCCACCAGCATGACACAAAAAAATTAACCAAAAGCTCTGACTCCAACTGAATAAGAAATACAGCGTTGGAGAGACAGTTTAGAAAGATTGGTTGCAATTGTAAATTTTATGACATCTCACAATTTGGCCTTCAGAGGTCATAGAGAGAAATCGCTATCTGACTCAGATTCAAGTGAGACTAACGACAACATTATAGATTTAGCAAAGTTAATATCCTGATTTGATTCAATGTTACGACTTCGCTTAAAACAAGTAACAGACAAGACGATTACTGACCATTTTATCCAAAAATTAAAAAATAAAATAAAAATGAGCTTATATAATTAATGGCAAGTCACTACAAGACAAATACCTTCTTTCGATTTACATACTTTACACAAAGGACGAGGGCCTCGCAATGGCTCATGGAGGAAAGAAATATATGGAGACGACGCAACAGATCTTCACCACGCATTGAAGTGTCGCCGGGCGGAGGAGGAGTGGGGGGCTACGCCGCACCCATACAGACACGGGGTATATGTACAAAAACCTCAAGGGGACTCTAGGATAAACGTAACGCCGCAATCTGGTGATCGATTATTATGTAACTCGATGAAACAAATAAAAAATGAAGAATAGAATTTTTTTATATCCTGCTTAGTTTTCGAGATATTCTGTCTCAAATGTGAAATGTTTTTGGTTGAAATTCAGAAGAAAAAATTGGTCAAAGTCAAATTTGATGATGGATTCTTATTTAAAAAGACGAGACAAATAAAAAATAAAATTTTTCGTATCTTGCTTAGTTTTCGGGATATACTGGAATTGGGTTTATATGCGGCCTGGGCCAAAAATTAATTCTGCCAAAGCCACAATGAATTATATGGTGGACATGCAAAATGGATATTTCAGTTTTATCACTACTACTTGTGGTTAGGTTGAAACGCATCCTAGACCAGAATAAAAATACGACGCATGTTTTTAAGTAACTACCGTTTTGAAATTAAAAAAAGACGTGCAAATATATATCAATAATTTTATTTTTACATGAAAGCCTGTACCTTACTCTACTTTTCTACATAATTCCCTTCAATATTGAGGCACTTGTCATAACGTAGTACCAGTTTTTGAAAGCCCTCCTCATAGAAATCTGCCGCCTGACTTGTTAACCACTGCATCACAACTGTTTTGACTTCGTTATCGTCTTCAAGACGCTGACCACCCAGGTGTTTCTTCAAGTGCAGGAACAGATGGAAGTCACTGGGCGCCAGATCAGGGCTGTACGGAGGATGATCTAGTTTCCCATCGAAAAGATGTGATGAGATCTTTGGTCTGATTAGCCACAAGTGGACGGACATGGCCATGCAGCAAAACGATGTTCTTGCTCAACTTGCCACGTCTTTTGTTCTGGATTGAACGGCGCAGATTGTTCAATGTCTCACAATAAGCTGCAGCATTGATTCTCTCATTACGAGGCAGAAATTCCACAAGCAATACTCCTCTTCTGTCCCAAAAAAACTGTGCACATGATTTTCCGGGCACAAATCGTTTGCTTGAACTTCACTTTTTTTGGTGAATCTGAATGCCGCCATTCCATGGACTGTTGCTTTGATTCAGGTGTGACGTAGGCCACCCATGCCTCATCGTCCGTAACAATTTGGCTTATGAAATCATCACCATCGTTGTGGTTCCGCTCAAGAAACGTCAATGCACTGCCTAAACGTTTGGTTTTGTGCACATCCGTTAACATTTTCGTTACCCAACGTGAGCACAATTTTCGGTAATTCTAGTGCTCGGTCACAATGCCATACAAAACACTACGAGAAACATTAGGAAAGTCATCACACAAGGAGGAAATCGTAAAGCGTCTGTTTTCTCTCATCTTATTGTCCACTTTCTGCACCAAACTTTCATTAACGACCGAAGGACGCCCACTCTGATGTTCATCATGCACATTTGTGCCATCTTTAAATGCCCTCATCCACTTTCTCACCATTCCATCACTCATCATGTTTTGTCCGTAAACTGCACAGATCTCACGATGAATATCGATCGGGTTTAGGCCTTTAGCACAAAGAAATCTTATAACAGCCCGTACTTCACAGTCGGCGGGACTCACGATTATCGGAGGTATCTTAAACACTCAGTGAACAACGTAAACAAGGAAGAATTAGACTGTAATGGCGTCAGTGCCTAGGCAAGAGATGCAGGTACCAAGTGCGCATGCGCGGAACGCCGACCGTAGCGCTGCAGCCACGGTGTGACAAAACGGTACTTACTTAAAAAAATACGCCTCGCAGTTATCTTGTTACCATACTTCGTAAGCTTAATTGGTAATAGCTGGAAGTAGTTCACATCGCGATACACGTTTTGTCACTAACTTGGTTCTCATGAAATTGCTAAAAAAAATAGATAAATTCTTTGTCCCTTATGGAACAACGAAACCATTCTTGTACAGACTGCATATAGACCTAACCACAATCTCCATTAAATGGCCGCTACAGAATCAAACTATGTAGAACTGTATTTGCAGTAACTACATCATTTACTTCATCAAGATTCCTAGATTGCATAGCATAATTTAACACATTTAATTTCATCATACACTGTCTGTATAAACTGCAACGTGACGAAAGAAAGCGCAATACTAAATTCACTGAATCGCGATGTAAATATCACTCCTTTAAATCTCATTTTCAACACTTGTTAAAAAGTAATACTAGTCTATTATGTGTTTTTTTCTACACTACTACAACAAAAATTTGAGAGCAAAGTAATCCCATTGAGAGCTATGACTAAATATTTATAGAAAGGCATCAAAGTTTGCAATTACTACTGCCCACTTCAACAACAATAATTAGAATTCAACTTACTTATGAAATGATATTCCAGGTTCTTTCCTCTCTTGCCTATTTGTGCAACCGTATGCAACACAAGATGGCACTATAAAACACTTATACACATTACAAAACTTTGTATTTGTTTGGGTTCGCAATATCGCCGCTGCCGCCACCGCAAGAGTTTAGTGCCGGCGTCACAGATTTAACGTCATTTCTCTTCCATACATTTCCTTCCTCCATGCACTGGCCAAGGCCGCCACTGGGAAGATTCTCTTTTTTAGGTAAGGGTGTCGGGGATTGGAATAGTTACCAAGAGAAATTATGAATAATTTTTCAAAAACGTTCAAATAATTTAAAGTTAAAATTTGTAGAGGGCAAATAAATGTAGGAGGGTGCTGGAAAGGGGAAAGATCGGTGTGTAGGGAAATTGCCACCAGGGCGTGTGCTCCATTGCAATAATTTCTATATTTAAAATTAGGTTATACTGATCGCGATTCCACAGATAATTCTATATTTGAAAAGCATTGCTCAATACTACAGTTCGAATGTTTTTTGAGTACAGGTATTTACATAATAAGTTTTATTAAATGTAATAGGTGTAGTAAACAAAACAGAAATGTAGTAATATAGTAAAATAAAATGGAATACTTTAGTTAAACATAACAATTGTAAGTAATATTTTATTTACATAAACATGAAAGTAATGGAGAAATATTTTTATAAGCGATAGTTACATATAATCACTTATGGTCTCTCGACCAGATTGTATCATAGCGCGCAGTTAGCGAAATTCTGTTGTTGGGATTTTTACTAGTTTTTTCTGTATCATGAACGCTAAGAAAAAAAGTTAATGCAGTTTTGTAATAAAAATAAAATAATAAAAATAAATAATAATGAAAATAGTAAAATGGCAGAAGTGTGTGAGATTTCACATTTGATGTAGTGTTCAGTCATAATATATTTTGTTTTAGGTCGGTAGCGCTATAGTCACATTGTAATTATCAATAAAATATACAATTAGTAATATTTGTGCAGATGAAAAAGTTGTATTGTCCGAATTGAATGCGTCGCCTTAACCGGGTGAGAGTCAAGAATCTACATGGTTTTTCTGTAAAATTAGAAAATTCAATTCAAATGACTTCATTTGGTACAACGGAAATATATATATATTTTAACTTAATTTTAATTGCAATGGATCACACGCTCTGGTGGCAATTTCCCCACACACCCAACTTCCCCCTATTCTGCACCCACCTACATTTGTCCTCTACAAATTTTAACTTTAAATTATTTTAACGTTTTCGGTAAGTTATTCATCATTCCCCTTGGTAACTCATTCCAATCCATGACACCCTTACCTAAAAAAGAAAATCTTCCCACACCCTTGTGCCTGAAATCGAGTGTCAGCTTGTGGTCATGGTCGTCTTTTCCCTTCCATGAGCTACTTTTCATACCTACTGCAATATCTTTCCATGCTTCATCACCAGTATACGCCCTGTACACTCCCATGACCCTACTCATCCTCCTCCTGTCTTGCAATGAATCCCATTCCTGCTCCTTTATCATATCTGTCACTGATTGCATTCTGCGATAATTTCCAGAAACAAATCTAGCAGCCCTTCTTTGCACCTTCTCCAACTCCTGTATTTGATACTCAAAATGTGAGTCCCATACTACACTACCATATTCGAGCAATGGTCTGACCAAAGTTTTGTAACCCAATTCCTTTACTTCTCTCGTGCATTCCCTCATCACTCTCCAACAAGTGCAGGATTTTGAAACCTTTTCCTACCACCTGTACAATGTATCCTGCCCAGTTAAGCTTGTTATCAAAAGTAATTCCAAGATATTTACATTTCAAGTCTTCAGCAAGCAATTCTTTCCCCACCTTATATTCATAATTAACCTTTTGTTTTTTTATTTGTGTATCTAGTAAGCTGACTCTTCTTTGCATTTATCTTCATTCCATGTTTACCAACCCAATTAGATATCCTGTCCGGATCACCCTGCAACTTTACAATCCTCTATCGTTTTGATTCTTTTATACAGCATTATGTCATCTGCAAACAATCTAATTTCAGATAGTAAACAATCAACACAATTATTCATTAGAATAATGAATAGCAATACGCTACTCTGTGGCACTCCCATTTTTACTTCCACTTCCTTTGATACCACATTTCCTTGTGCTTTCTACCTTTTAAAAATTCTTCTACCCAGCAAATCACTTTCTCATCCAATCCAATTGTTTTTACCTTATTTACTACGATTTTGTGGCTTACTCTCTCAAACGCCTTTGAAAGATCTAGTGCTACACTATCAATTTGGCCTCCCTGGTCCATTTCATCTGAAATATCTTACATATATCCGACCAACTGAGATTCGCATGAATATCCTTGCCTGAACCCATGTTGCCTACTTGAAAACCACTTATATTCCTCACATATATTTCTGATGTGGTTGCATATCAATCTTTCCATTAATTTACCTACCACTGAAGTCAAACTGATTGGCATGTAATTTTCGACTCTATTTCTCACCCCTCCTTTATGTACTGGTACTACTATCGCACTTTTCCAGTCTTGTGGTAAGCAGCAAGTATCCAGACACAATTTAAATAATAATTCAAGATAAGGTGCAATGTCACATCTAGCTATCTTAAAGATATTTGTAGTAATATTATCTGTACCATCCCCCTTATGTTTTTTCAGCTTGCTTACTGCCTTCATGATTTCTTCAGAATGAATTTCAAATTTTTTAGTATCTTCATTTCTAATCGTATTGTTAAGCTCGTTCTCCGAATTAGACCTTCCCGTTTCTGATTCATTGTCCCTAATGCTCTCACTAAACCAGTTACTTAAAATCTCTGCCGTTTTCAAATACTCAGTAACTACTTCGCCATCCTTATCTATAATCGTCTTTACACCCTCCCTTCCCCTCAGTTTCCTGATATAGCCATAGAAATTTCTAGATGCATCAGTCAGTGGTCCTCCTACACTGACAATACTCTTCATAAACCCATTTTTAGCCTTTTTCTTTGCTGTTATTAAGTCCTTGTTTAGTTGTTTCAAATATTCCCTACTACCCTGCTGTCTCTTAACTCTGTTATGTTCTCTACGTACCAACCTCTTTAACCTCCTCACTTCCCTATTATAGTACACAGGTTCTCTACTTCTGTTTATTTTCTGCTTTGGAATCAATTATTCTTCCGCCTTTCTTATTATCTCCTTGAACTCTTCCTACCTTGACGCCACTGTACTTGTGCCTTCCTTCCATTTGCTGAAACCTTCTCTGAAACCTCTCTTCAAATTTGAAATCTGTGCCTTTTTATAATTGTACCTATTTCCCCCTCCAATTTTGGCTGCTGGTTCACTGAATCCTCTAATATCCATCAGAACTGCAACATGATCACTTATTCCTTCCGTTACTTGACACCCCACAAGGTTATCATCGGGCTTTATTAGGAATATATCAAAAATATTTTGTCGCCTAGTGTTTTGCTCTACCACTTGTATAAATCCTCCTTCCATTATTAAGGCATTTGAAAATCTTTGTTCCCGTGTGTTATTAATCTTATTTCCTTCCCAGTTTACACCTGGTAAATTTAAATCTCCACCAATAATGATCATTCTATTCTCACCTCTGAAATCTGAGTATGAATTTAATTTCTCCCCAAGAGCCTCTTCTTCATCTGTCATTCTTCCACTGCGGTAAGCAGCCAACACCCTGATAAGTACAAACGATGAAAGAAATTTCTAAACAACATTTAAGATGCAAGGACTAGTGTAACATCAGATCGGATATTTATTCCCCATGCCATATAAGGAAAATCAAGTTGATTTTTTTTTCTTTCAATAGGTTCGCAAGGAGAAGTCAATTGCAGACATGGGAATAATGTGACCTTTGGGTATCTCGCGCAGTTTAGTAATGGGTGGTAATATGCTATACGACAGTATTTAAAATCTATTACAAATTGCAGTCATTCGCGTAGATTAATGCTTAAGGAAGCTATTTTTGTTAAATCTGAAAAGAAAGGTGGATTATTTTTAATAAAAAAAAAACGAAGTAAAAATGAGATTTTTCTTACCTATGGTAACGTGAAAGAAAACGCTCTAGGATTGGTGGTTGCTTTAGTGACATCACGTTGTAACAGCCCTCAAACCTAGACTTTAAATGGAATTGTGTTATATGAAGCATTTGTAGCAAGCTTGAGTTTGATTGAATATCATCTTTTATGTTTTTCTTGCAATTTACTACAAATCGTTGTAAATGGACTTTGTTTTATGAAAATAAAATTTGTAAATACTATTTAATTTGTTTAAGGTCAGAACTATGCAAGAGAATTGCTTAAATGTGTGTAATTCCAAGTATTAAGGTAACTTACGACGTTTATAGGATGATTTACTACAGTTTAAAATGATTTACGTGGATAATTGTGTGTTTAAATATCTTTAATTTTCATTTCTGAGAATTTCATAATGATTGTAAATGATTATATATTAATGATTATTGGTTTTAATATGTTCTTATTCTTTTAAGTATTGTTGAAGTTTGAGAAATATCTGTCGGAAGCCTTTGTATTGTTCTAGAATTTTCGATGAAACTTATATAAAACGAGAGGCAGAGACTCAGACAGTTTATGGACACAATTTACGCATGGTGGAAGGAAATATATGGAGGAGAAGTGACGTTAAATCTGTGAAGCAGGCTCTAAACTCTCATGCATGCGCAGTGGCGGCAGCGGCCATATTGCAATCCCAAACAAATGCGATGTTCACATTGTGTTAGATGCTGTGATTATTTCATTTTGTGATGTGTATAAGTGTTTTATAATGCCATCTTGTGTTGCATACGGTTGCACAAATAGGCAAGAGAGGAAAGAACCTGGAATATCATCTCATAAGTAAGTTGAATTGTAATTATCGTTGTTGAAGTGGGCGGTAGGTTTTGCAAACTTCGATGCCTGTCTATAAATATTCAGTCATAGCTCTCAATGGGATGACTTTGTTCTCAAATTTTTGTTGTAGCAGTGTAGAAAATCAGCATACCTTGATATTTTGCAAATAATAGACGCATTACTTTTAACGAGTGTTGAAAATGAAATTTAAAGGGGTGTGTTGTACATCGCGATTCAGTGAATTTAGTAATGCGCTTTCTTTCGTCACGTTGCATTTTATACTGACAGTGTATAATGAAACTAAATGTGTTAAATTATGCTATGCAATCTAGGAATCTTGATGAAGCAAACGATGTTGTTACTGTTGTTGCGCGGACTACCAAAAGAATTTTTTTCTAAAGGAATTTATGCACTTTGTAAGCGCTGGAGGACTTGCATTGAGCGTGGGGGAGATTATGTTGAAAAGTGATACAGCTTTGTACCACTTCTGCACAATAAATAATATTTAAAAAAATATTTAAGGTTTTCATTTGACTCACCCTCGTAGTTTTGATGGTTTCCTCACACGTGAGTAGGCATAGCTGTCCAGGGAGGAAACACGTATTTTCCACGTCCAAGCCAAAACGGACATTGTTTGACGTTGAGAATTATTTATGGTCATACCGAAAGCCAAACGAATCAGAAATTGAAGCCTTTTAAATCGTATTGGAGATTCTGATGGTATCATTGGAATACGTGGCAACAAGACAATTTTTCCTTTAACCTTTCCAGTCAAAATAGTTGTTTCAAGAACATTTCCGGCGATCCTTTTGATGGCCAAACGTGTACCGTTGCATGATCTACGTGGATTCAAATTACAATGAAGAATAATCGGTGAACCAATCTTTAACCGAAGATTGTGTGGTGGTATTCCTGGTGTATAAAAAGAATTTAAAAACTCAGTTGGAAAATTTATGGCTTCATTTTCATCTACAATTGTGTGATTTAAAAGACATCAAATCACCTGGTAACAGTTAATTTCGTCAACATCAACATTTTTTGATGCCAAAATAGCACGATTACTGAGCCAATTATGATCTAAGTAATTATTTGATATATCCGGGAACACACTCTTCCGGTCACGCGTTGCTGTATGAAACGTCAGTGAACAGTATGGAAAGAAAAAAATTTCAAAAGCAAATTTTGAATATGGCAGGATTCCAAAGTAGAGAGGAAAGAAAGTGAAAACACAGTGCAATAATGAAGGAGTACTGGAGAGCTGGCCATAACGAAAAGAAAAATGAGAAGCAAGCAAGAAATATTTACGTTTTTGAATTTATCGTAACATTTTCTTCAATGTTATATTAATGTGTGTAATTACTTTGTCGTTACATATAATAACACACAAACAATGCACAACAATTTAGTATAATTATAACACAATACACAGCACAATTAAAATTCAAGAAACACACATACGGCATGGAACAGACTGTAGAATAAATAAATCGAAACATAACACCATCTACTGGATGGTTACCCAACCTGTGACGATAAATTAACAAACTGCCATCTGTTAGAAACTTAAGGAATTTACAAACGATTGTACTATGACAAACGTTTAATTCGCAATAATAAATATTGAGGTCAATAATCAAGATAAAAACTATCCTATATTTTAAGTTGGACCAAATTACACACATTATGCCAAATTTCATCAAAATCGGTTAAGTAGTTTCGGAGCTCATCCTCGACAAACATCGTGACACGAGATTTATATATATGTAATAACAATGAGCAGGAAAAAGCTTTAAGGCAATAAAATTAAGGAAGGATAGGGAAATACGACCCAACACTCACCACAGATGAAGGCGGCTGGGACGACGAACAAAAAACAAACACAAGACAAGCGCAATATTTTGGCGTACAGCAGCCTTAAACGTGCAGAAGGTGAAGCACCAGGCGGCGTCACATGTGTACACATAGACGGCCGACTGGTGAATCAGTCGGCCGTCTATGTGTACACATGTGACAGGCGCCTGGTGCTTCACCTTCTGCACGTTTAAGGCTGTTGTACGCCGAAATATTGCGCTTCTCTTGCGTTTGTTTTTTGTTCGTCGTCCCAGCCGCCTACATCTGTGGTGAGTGTTGGGTCGTATTTCCCTATCCTTCCTTATTTTATATATATATAAAATATTCAATCTGCTGTTCACATATGATCATGAAGAATTAGAGGCTAAATTGCTACAATCAGTCAGGGAAATACCTGACTGATTGTGTAAAGAATGTTGTTCATTTAATTCAAAGCCCAATGGCATAATAAATGATTATATTTGATTTCAAAAGAAGGATTATTAGTTCTGTTAGAAGGTGTCCCCACAGATGTTATTTTATAAGGTTTAGATTAAATTCTATACCAGTGTAGAGTTTTTATCCAGTCTGAATATGTAATAAGGAGCCAGGATGTTACACTGAATATAAATTTAGATACCGATTGTTAAAATGTAAATAATAAGAAACAAAATGTGTCACAGTTATTACAAGTAAAGCTAGCAATAGAATGTGTGGCAATGCAATTAGATGATCTTAAGCTAGCAGGTCATAAAATAAATAGTGGAAATAGAGAAAAAGCAAAGATAGGCAAACGATCTTTTCACTTGAGGCATATCTTTCACAACCTATGTAGGGTGTATAGCTGTAATTATGTTTGTAATTTGTTGCTGGTTCTGCAGATAGTGTTTTAGATCTACAAAGAAATTTATGGATTCTCTTGTGAGAAAGCCTGTGTTAGGACAGATACTGTGTTTTATTTTTTTTTAATTTTTTTTTGACTACCTGGTACTTGGAAGATTGAATAAAAGTACAGAAGATGAAAGGTGATACAGTATGTGATGAGTGCATTGAGTATTCCGAAATGACCATGGCAAAAAAATGTGACAAAGATAAGTTACACTAATTGTAATAAGAATTTAATCTTCTAATAAATATAGTTGTTAATTCCTTAAAATTAATCAATGTAATAAATGCAATAAATCATGTAAGTGAGAAAAAATAAATTCCACTGTAAAAAAATAAAATAAGGGATTGTAATTGTTAAGTAGTATTAAGAACAATTGCAAAGTAATCTACTTTGAAAAATATTAATCGGAAAATAAGTGAAGGATTGGATTATGAAAGTAAGATTGTTTCAAAAGAATACTACAGACAAATATGTTTTTGACTAACACAGCCATAAAAGGAAAGAAGTACAGTAAAAGTCCAGTTATCCGAGTACCGATTATCTGAGCCGCTGGGTTAACCGAGGAAAATTTTTGAAATATGATAGGGAGCTTTTATGAAGATATGGAATATGATGATGAAATTGTTAATATAGTTGTCAGTGGACAAGGAGAAGAAGACAAAGAAGATAGAAATGAAATGGTTCAAAAAATTTCTCATGCTGAAGGTTTAAAAAGAAGAGAAGCAGCAGTTGAGTATATTTAGCAACAGGAAGAAAGCGCAGCAGCTGACATAATGATGCTACAGCATTGGCACTATACTTCCACTAAGAAGAGAAACAAAATTATGACACAGAACAATTAAAGACTTTTTTGGCAAGTGATCATAATGAATGTACACAAAACAACTTTACTGCTTCACAAATTAGTTTAACACTATAAATAAATTGTATTATTTCAGTTCCAATAATTTTTTGATTCATTGTAACCTCTTTCCTTGACCTCTGGTTATCTGAGTTTTTTTTATCCGAGGTGGTCCCGGTCATGTTTACCTTGGATAATTGGACTTCTACTGTAGTTTTACATTAGATCCATGGTAACAAAATTGCTGTCAAAAAGATGTGGTGGGGAGGGGGGTTACTGGAGATGTAATATGCAGAATATTGTAAAATACTGAATGAATATTTTAAAAGTAAAAGTGTTTTGTGAAGTTAAAATCTGTTTCTTGGTCACAGGTGAGAGCAAACGCCAGACCAGAGGTCACAAGTGAAAAACGGATTTTTTTTTACTTTTCTCCACTCTATTAGGTAGAAGAACTGCAAGAGTAACAAACGAGGTGCTCAGCGAACCTCAAAGGCTATTGGTAGTAAAGCCACGAGCTGAACGAGAGCCCTTTTTATCTGAAGCCCAAACAGACAAAGTTCTCTCAAATACATTACCACAGTAGTAGTGCAGACCATGCATAATGACACATGTTCACAAGTCACCTGTGTCTTGGCGGACTATAAAAGATAAATGCAGTTGTTAGGGAGTGCCCAGTACAATACCATTAGAGCCGTTGCCAGCACAGTGAACTTCACCAAGCTGACACAGAAACTTAGCTGTAGTAGTTGGATACGACTTCTCTCCTAGCCCATTTCTCTTCAATACTTATACTTTTCTTAATGTAAAATTGTACTCCAGTTAGTCTAACATGTCAGTTTCTGTATTTGCTTAAAATTTCAATGATCCTTTGGCAAAAGACGCTCCTTGTCTTAGCATCGAACCCAGTGAATTGATTCTATCTGGGATAGGACAAAGGCAAAGTTCCACGTTATGTGGTAGTTGAGAGTGAGGTGGAGATAGATTCAAAAACTTACAGCAAAGGGCAGTTTTTAAAAAATATATTTATACACACTAAAAAAAGACATACATAAATAATAAAGTGGAGAGTTTGAACTTTGACAAAGTTACCAAAGAAGAGAGGTAGTTAGTAAGTGGTTTATTTAGAAAGGCACGGAAAATGAACAAATCATTTTTCCCCACCTTTCTTGGATATTTCAGTAATTTTCAAACCACTATTGAGGGGTCAGATTTACAAATATCGCTTCTATCTGGACACAAGGAGACAACAGTCTTCTGGATTCCATTGCTCTCCTTATGTCCAGTGACACTATGAATTTCAATTAATCATATTTGCACACATAAGCCAACTTCCTAAATATTGATTTCTACCGCCTAAATAGTCACCTCAAAGGTTCTGCCCAAATTAAACCAACAAATTTTAAATAGTACCTCCACTTTTTGACAGCTAAAAGGCTTTTCATACTCAACAATACCTACCACATTGGCTGGGTAATCATTGCAGATACAAATGCTCAAACCATCAGTCATTCACTAAATATTTCAAAAATATTACTCAAGCCTAAACGTCACAAATTATCCACCTTACTTCATTTATCAAAAAACTTACTAATGCTGCAGCCCAGCCAAACCAAAAGCCACCATACACCTGCTAAGAAACTGATCAGAGTCTAATACATGTCTCTCAGTTCTTTAAAGGTCTTGAATTCCTCAAGCATACCCTACAATAGCGTTACAATTTCCCTCAATTGTTCCTCCCTCCCTAAAGATCTATCCCAGATCTTGTTTCAATAGGCTCCCTAATCTTAGCCAACTTAAGCGAAAGTCCACTAGATTGTTTCCCTGCAACATATAATGGTACAAGATTTGTAGCATGTAGTTAGCTTCCACCACACCTAGAGACTACTAACTAACTTGATACAAGTGCCATACTTCATACACTTGCCTGACTATTAATTATTATGATAAATGGTCACAGGTTGTGTTCATCCAAAACTCTGCAATTCAGACAGGCACATGCAACCACAAACACCAATAATTTTAATTTATTTCTCCAAATGAATTCTATCAGCATACCCAATAAGAGCAGCAGTTTCTCTGAATATAGACAGTGGGAGTTGGTCTACTAGAGACTCACATGGCCTTATACTGACGTAGCACTCCACTGTTTCCTCTTTTCACCTACAGGATCCACTGCTTATGGTACGAGTAATTAATGTTTTTCATAAACACGTTTCCCTGCGCATTTAGATCCCCCATTGAATTGTCTTTTCTATGTGCTCATTTTCTTAAAAAATCACTTCGCTTCCTTCCTTTCTCTCATTCATTGTCCTAATCTGAATTTCCTTGCCAACATTTCCAGCTTTAACACAGTAAAATCTCCATTTAGTTGCTCTTTTACTCCCACACTGTGCATTCCACATTAGCAAAATTAAAATTAAGTTAGGTGAATAAACCACCACCATCAAAGATGGAGACTGATTAGCTGCGACACAAGAAAATGTATCAGGAGATATAAAACATTGCAATTATGGGGTGTACAGTTTCATCAACAGAAGAGCAGAGGCACAAAAGGAAGGAGTCAAGGGTCAAACATGGACCACAAATATAATTCTAAATATGTGGCACATAAGCATTGAGGCAAAGAATACATTCGCCAATTATTACCTTTTTCTTTATTTTTCTTTATCTAGTTAGAATAGCATCATTACTTGTACAAATTTTCAGAAAGCCAACAGCACAAAGAGTAATACTGGCATGGAGCTGTCCAGGGGGCTTGGGAAAAACCTCACACACCAGACCGGGCACCGAGATAGACACCGAAGTCTTTACCCCAAGTGTAGCAGCAAAATCACAGTGCAAATACATTTCATTTCGTACTGTTATATGAAGTTTTAATATTCACTCCAAACTCTCAAGTAATAGTAACTAAGTATTGGTATGATGTGACACAGTATTGAGAACACAATGAATATATGGAACGTTTATGGAAAAGAAACACCTGCGTTGAAAAGGATAGGACTATATCTAAAAAAAGAACGGGGCAAGCTTCTCGCTACAGGTTAAGTCGTCCCTGGCCGGTGCAGTACTGTAATGCCTGCAGTGGTGAGGCTTTACGGTACCACTCAGCACACACGCACTTTTTTTATATATATATTTATGTACGTAATTTATGTTATGAATGAGGTGATGTGCAGAGAGGAAGTAGTCTGGTGTCCGCCTGGTGACGTGTGGCTCGCCACGTCGTGGGGCTGGATCAAACTGCAGGCTGCAACAAGACAGTAAGTGCTTACTGAAACAGCACAAAGTGCAAAAGCATGAAACACTAAAGAAAGATTACTATTTAATCAGTTAAATGCTATTGCAATACTGTTTTATCGTTACTTTTTTAAAGGTTTATCGACAGCGGGGAAATTAGAGTGGGAAAGAACTGAAGGCAAAGGAAGGGGCGGAAGAAGTTCGGCAATGACTTTTTGAAGGAACCATCCTGGCACTCGCCTAGTTTGATTTCGGTAAATCACAAAAAACCAAAATCTGGATGGCCGGATAAGGATTTGAATTTGCATCGTTCTAAATGAAAGATCACAGCGTTATTGCTCACCCACCACACACTGTCTGACAAAAAATTAACCTTTCCATAACTTCTGCCATCATACACTAAAATACGAATCATTTTGGCATGGCAGCATGGCATTTATTGAAGCCAAAATACAGTGTAACAGCCCTAATACCTGTATTTTGAATAGCATTGGACTGTGTGAAATATTTGTAGTCAGCCAAAGTTTGCTTGAAAGTGATTTGATATGTTTATTTTGTAAATTCTTGTAAATAAGTGTATATAGACTTTGTTTTAGGTAAGAAAAATTATTTAAAGAACATTTAATATGTTTAAGAACCGAATGGTGCAAGAGAATTTCTTAAAAGTTTGTAATTACTTGTATTAATGTATGTTACGATGTCTACAGGACGATTTTCCACCATTTGAAAGGATTTCTGTAAATAATTTTGTATTTAAGTATCTATAATTACCATTTCTAATCATTTTGTAATGTTATTAATTAATTTTGTATCAATTCCGATTGTTTTTAATATGTTTGATTGTTTGAGTGATTGTTAATGATCGAGAAATATCGGGCGGATGCCTTTGAAGAATTCTCGTAATTTCGATAGACTCTATATAAACAGATCGCCTGGACAGAGAAGTCAGTTTGCATTAAGTATTAATTCAGTGTTACAGAGACATTCATGCAAGTTTTCATTCAAGTATTCAGTAAGTCAGTATTGCATCTTTGGATTGTAACAACTATGCTTGTGAATGTCGCAGACTTGTTTTGATTGAAAATAAACGAGCATCGACATAACCTTGTTTTTGGTGGACTTTATTATTTAATTAAGGCAGTAAATAAAACCACCCAAAGAACCTTAACATGGCGACCGTTGACATGACGAGGAGTTCTTAAACATCTGTGGGATGTTTATCTTCTAAAAAGAATCTGCAGAAAGTTGCGACGGAGTATCGGCGATTTAAGCGAAATAACCTGCGAGGAAATTTCGACCGGCTACGACACGGATTTGACGCCGAGTGGATCTTCTTCGGCCTAAGGCGGAGAATTTTCATCGGGAATCGGCTGTAATCTTCCGACGTCGAGTGGATTTCCTTCGGCCTCAAAATCGTCTTCCTACAGTGAATTGTGAAAAGTGTGGTTAAGTGTTTGAAGTCAGTGTGGTGCTTAATGATCAATTAAGTGCTTCTAAGTGAAATTTAATGTGATACAAAAGTGAGGAATAACTGTAAGTACGGCATTGAATATTCAAGTGATTTATTTTGCATGTTATAGTGTGACAGATTGGAAAGATTTTAATTTTACTTAATTTTGTTTTTTATATTGATTTGGCTGATTACTAAAAATGGCGGATAATCAGAACCTGCAAGCTTTTCTAGAGTCATTTGTAACCAATTTTAATGCAAAATTGTCTGAACTTGATGGTAAACTTGATAGTAAATTTTCTGAATTTAGGAATGAGTTAAAAAGTGATAATGATAGCAAATTTTCTGAATTTAAAACCGAGTTAAATCTTGACAACAAATTTTCTGAAATCAAGTCTCAGTTTTCCGAAATTGATGGCAAATTTGATAATAAATTTTCCAAATTTGATAGCAAATTTTCTGAAATTAATTCTCAGTTTGCTGTAATCAATGATCAGTTTTCTCAACTGCAACAAAACAATGATAAAACATTCTCTGATTTGACTAAATGTTTTGATGTTAAAATCGCAGAGCAATTTCAGGGTTTTAGCTCTCAATTCAAGGAAGATATTAACAATTTAGATTCAAAATTGGGGAAGGTAGTAACAGAATGTAAAGAGAAATTTGAAAAGGTTACAAAATTTTGTGAACAGAATAAGGCTGAATGTGAAAATTTAATTTATAAAGAAGTCAGTGAAAATTGTGATAAGATGAGGGAGGAATATGTTGCTTTATTCCAAACTAATGATGTTAAAGCTACTGAGTTGAGACAGGAAGTGGTTGGTTTAGGGAAAAATATTAATACATTGGTAAATCATCAGGAACAACTTACCCAGGGATTGGAGACAACCCAATCTAACGTTAATCAGTTAGAGAAAAGGGTTATTGGGTTGCAGATTCAATTAAGTCAGGTTCCCTTAACAGGTAGTCCAAATTTCAGTGTCGATGTAAAAGAAGAATTTGAATTCTATGATGATAGTGGGAAGCTTCACCCTATTGAATTTATAGATAATTTTGAAAGGTCAGACTACTTTAATTTGTTACCCGATAGTAAGAAAATTGCACTTGTGGGTAAACATCTAAAATCTTATGCTAGGACATGGGGTGAAAGACAAGCTAGGGAAGTGACTGACTACAAGTTGTTTAAAGAAAACTTTTTGAAACATTTTTGGTCGACAAGCAGACAGATTCAAGAAAAGAGAGAGTTGATGACTGGAAGGTCCTATAAACCTGGTCGGGAAACTCAACATGATTTTTTTCATAAATGTTGGATCCGTTGTAAGTATTTAGACCATCCTTATGGCGAGGAGGAATTTATTGATTTGATAGGAGCTAGGTTACCCCAGCAAACAAGAAATTTAATTGCCACTTTGGATGTAGTAAATGTGGATAGAGTTTCTGAATTGTTGAGACGCTTGGATGCCCAGGAGTCATTCAATGAACAACATTACCACCATCAACACCATAGGAGGGGCAGCAGGAGTCCCCCTAGAAGGGGTAATGGGTCAAGGGATGGTAGATCGAGGGGACGGGATCGTGATAATTACGCAAGAAGGCATGATAATGGGGAAGTGAGAGAACAGAACCCTCAATCTGAAAGGGAAAGGCAGCATGGGGGGCAGACAAACTAAAGACCACCCCTGTGATGGGCCCCACAGTGGTGGACAAGAATGTGGGTCCAGGTACCAACTGCTATAGCGTTAATACCATTTTCATGAATAATCCCCGAGAAGATTTATTGGAAGAGGTGGGGGTAGCAGCAAGTGAATTTCAGAATAAGGTTATGATAGATGTAATTAATGATGTTGATGATGTAAAGGTTGGTAATAAGATAAAGCGGGAAGGGGACCACCATAGTACCTTATCATTAGAATCAGTGTGCGAAAGTAATAATTTTCATGTAGAAGATTTTCGAAATGGTCACTGCCTAATTACAAAAAGGGGTGCAGAATTTATAGTGCATACTACAGTGTGGCTATCAGAAACTTGTAAGGTCCAGAATGGCATAGTTGGGACTATGTGTGCTAGGATAGGTGGTAATGAAGTTTGTAGAAGTGCTGAAATCGAGGAGTTTCTCAAATATCTTGAAGATGAAGGTGATACAGTGGTGTGGATAGGAGACCCAGATGAGGAGGAGAATTGTAAGTCAAAGTATTTGTCTTCTGAAGAGAGAGAGGTTGAAAAGCCATATGTACCAATCCCTAAGTTAGAAAAATGTCCTAATTTTGACCTAGCTGATACATTATTTGGCTCCGTATTTGGTGTAGATAATGATGATGAAGAAATGGGTGGGAGTAAGGATTTATCTGAACCAGTTTCTTATCTGGAAAATTGTACAGAATGTGACTTAGATGACACTATGTTTTGTACTCTTTTTGATGTGGAAGCTGATAGTGAAGTAGTAGTTGCTGAGAAAAATAATTATTTTGTGGAGGAAGTCAGTAAGCCAGATGTTAAAACAGTTTTAGGTACTGACTCAGATAATTTGGTAAGCTTAAGTAGTAATCAGATGATGAAGAGTGGGGTTGGGAGTAATGATGGACTAAACTGTAGTAGTGAGAATAATAAATTTGTATTACCAGTTGAGTCAACAGCATTGCTTTTAAGTGACAATCAATTTGCTAAACAGAACCATTGTATGTCTCAGCTGTTGCGTGGTTGTACCAAAGTCTGTTGTCTGAGATGATTGGAAGTTTGTGTTTCTGTATGTATATAATGAAGCTTTGTGAAAATAGAAATGTAATATTAAATGTGTATACAAAAGTTGAAGAAAACTGGAAGGTTAGGAAAAAGTAACTTACATGGTTCTGGGTTTCCAGGGAAATCCTGAAACCCACTTATGAGAATTAATTGAAATGCATGGTTTGGGGAGGGGTCAATAGCCTGTAAATATCTAATTTTGTAAATAAATGTATGTAAATAGTTTGTGTGAGTACTTAAGTTCAGATGCAGATGTAAGCATTTCAATGTATAATTTGTGACAGTTTTGTGTAGAAACTTTTGATATTTTCATGATGTTGTGACTGTCTACATTGAGATGAAAATTATCAGCTGTAAAATGTAAATAGACTGTTGTCATAAACAAGCAGACATCAAGTGTGTAATTTGGAGTGAAAATAATTGTAACTTAAGGTGATGGCATTGAACGTTTGTTGTGTAAAAACAGTAAATGATAAAATGATTGGACCTGAGAAAGACAATTATTGTAAACAAAATCAGTGTCATGGACTATGTGCAGATGTTGTATGTGATGAAGAATTGTATTTGTTCATTGTAAAAGTCATTATGGTTGATTGATTGGAATCTGTTCGTGTCTGCATTATGTGTACATTCAACCTGCTTAGATTCGTGACGGATTCAATCAATTTTATCTGTGTAAAATTAAGTGAATCCTGGGGAGGGGTTGTAACAGCCCTAATACCTGTATTTTGAATAGCATTGGACTGTGTGAAATATTTGTAGTCAGCCAAAGTTTGCTTGAAAGTGATTTGATATGTTTATTTTGTAAATTCTTGTAAATAAGTGTATATAGACTTTGTTTTAGGTAAGAAAAATTATTTAAAGAACATTTAATATGTTTAAGAACCGAATGGTGCAAGAGAATTTCTTAAAAGTTTGTAATTACTTGTATTAATGTATGTTACGATGTCTACAGGACAATTTTCCACCATTTGAAAGGATTTCTGTAAATAATTTTGTATTTAAGTATCTATAATTACCATTTCTAATCATTTTGTAATGTTATTAATTAATTTTGTATCAATTCCGATTGTTTTTAATATGTTTGATTGTTTGAGTGATTGTTAATGATCGAGAAATATCGGGCGGATGTCTTTGAAGAATTCCCGTAATTTCGATAGACTCTATATAAACAGATCGCCTGGACAGAGAAGTCAGTTTGCATTAAGTATTAATTCAGTGTTACAGAGACATTCATGCAAGTTTTCATTCAAGTATTCAGTAAGTCAGTATTGCATCTTTGGATTGTAACAACTATGCTTGTGAATGTCGCAGACTTGTTTTGATTGAAAATAAACGAGCATCGACATAACCTTGTTTTTGGTGGACTTTATTATTTAATTAAGGCAGTAAATAAAACCACCCAAAGAACCTTAACAACAGGATGCCCCAAAATTAACACAGGATTTATTTATTTATTATTTTTTTAAAGATTTTTTATTTATTCTCTAATTAACAACATTATTAAAAAACAGTTCACAACCAGAAAGCTGATTGGATACACCTGAAGGAGGCATACTAAGCCACTGTGTCAGAGATAGGAATGTCAGTTCCTTTCCTCTGGGACCCACAATTTAACAAGAAGTCGTACTGCAGAAAGACCTAGCTTAGCTCATATGATCAAACAACTCTTAAAAATGCCTGCATCCCGGGATTTGAACTCGGGACTGGACAAGTGCCTTAACCACTGAGCTAACAGACTGCTCAGAAAATTATGTTCTCAAAGGATAAACATCACATTTATATATGGAATATCCTCCGTGACTTAGTTGACTGAGGTATACTCTTCTCAAAAATTTTCAATGACATTTTCACATAATTCAGAAATTATTATTTTTCATTTTACAAATCCTCAGAAAGGAAAAAGTCATATGATGTCCGATTACAAGACCTCAGTGGTCAATTATGATCACTAGGGTTCGGATCTTTAGGGAAAGTCATATTTTTTTCCTGCCTTCTTTTTGAGCTGAAATGCTGAAATAAACACTGATTCAACATTTCTGATTGTATTTAAATGTATTTTATATAGCCTGTAAATGCATATTCGGGCCATTTTCCTAATTCTGGTCACATTTCAAGCATTTTTATGGTCATATTTTGAGGAAAAATCTGGTAATTTTTCGATGGAAGTTATAGATGAAAAGAAATTAAGATAATTAATCAAAGAAAAATACTCCTGCTATACATTGGAGAAATAAACGAAACTAATTGTCACTAAATTGTTCAGATTTCACCAGTCAAGAATTAGAGTTACAAATTATTGTCACTCCCTGAAAGTTAATGTTCCGCCTGCTTTTTAAATTCGACTATGCAGCAGCAGCATGCCTGTGTCGAGCCGTGTCAATCGATGTCTCACTTGCGACAGTATCGCGGGAGTTGAGTCCACTGCAGTGGCCCACCGATGAGTTGAGAGGATTCAGTACGGCGAAACTGATGCTTAACGGGAAACCCGACCCTACCAAGGTCAGGTATTCCCCACATACCAAACTCCACGCGTCGAAACAAGCACAAAGCCACTCCACGCACTGTCACCAATGCTTTTGAAAATAATCCTGAACCAGTGTTAAATCTGCAGTGGATCAGTGAGTACCGCCATGCCGAAAACAAAACTTTCTGAAAGTGCAAAGTTACGTAAAGGAATTTGGAGAGGAGTATTTTAGCACAGATGAAAGAGTTCTTTTCTGTAAATTATGTGAAACTAAAGTGAATGCAACAAAGTGATTTCATATGCAGCAGCACTACAATACATCAAGACAGACATTCAACTCGACAAAGCAAACAGCGATTTTTCTTGGATACATCTACAGCTTCGTCGTCTTCCAAATTGTCAATTTATTCTAAAGAACTCTGTGAAATGATGGTATCAGCCAACATCCCACTTAATAAAGTGAACAATGAGAATTTCAAATTTTCCTTGTAGAAATACACAACACAGACGATTCCAACCGAATCAACATCGAGGAAGAACTATTTACCGTCTTGTTATGAAAATGTATTGCAGACAATCAGAACTAAGATAGGCACCAATAAGATCTGGGTATCAATGGATGAAAGTACTGATGCTTGTGGGAGATACATTGCAAATGTTATCGTTGGAACCCTACTTTCTGACAGACCGGGTTTTTACTGGACTGTGAAGCTCTTGAATCAGTAAACAACTCAACAATTGCCGTCCGTTTCGACAACGCTATGAAACTGTTATGGAGCGGTGAAGCTAAGCGAGAATATGTCTTACTATTTGTGACCGACGCTGCGCCGTGCACGGTAAAGGCTGGGAAATGTCGGAAGATGTTGTATTCTTCGATGGTGCATTTAACTTTTCTCACTCATGGATTACATAGAGTTGCCGAGGAAGTAAGACTAAATTTCCCTGATGTTGCTAGGTTGATATCAAATGTAAAAAAGATTTTTGTTAAAGCTCCAATGAGAGTGGCAAAATTAAAAAAAGACGCACCTTCCGTCCATCTTCCACCACAACCAGTACTTACTCGTTGGGGCACATGGCTCGATGCAGTTAGCTATTACTGTGAATATTATGAAAACATGAAGAAAATAGTTTCTAATTTTGTTAGCAGTGAAGCATCATCCATAGAAATTGTCCAAGAACACATTTCCAGTAATTTTTTCAGAAATCTGGCGTACATAAAGTCAAGTTTTTCAGGCAACACAACTGCGATTTCGCATCTTGAAGAAATTGGTCTAGAACTGAATGAAAGTATGGCAGTCGTTAAAAGTGTGGAAACCAAAATAGGCCAAGCAGGGAGCAGTGTGGCTAGTTTGATGAAAAACAAATTTGTAAAATTAGTGAAATTTTACATGTTGGCGAATCTGTTTTGACAGAAGACAATCCACAATTAAATTGCAGTGACCTGACTCTGTTTAAGTACGCTCCTGTCACATCTTGCGATGTCGAACGAAGCTTCTCACAAGACAGTTTTAAGTGACAACTGGAGAAAATTCCTCTTCGAACTGGCATCAAACAAGAATAAAAAATGGTATGTACACTAATTCGCAACAAATTTATAGTACATTTCCATTTTTAAAAGTCAAATTCTAGTAATCCATTCTTTTACAGGAACTAGAAAATAGCTTACAAAAAAAAAAAAAAAAAAAAAAAAAAAAAAAAAATATTTCCCAATCGTACAGTCAGTGCATAGAAGCAAATTATGTTGTCTACATGAAAGCGACACAGTTACATAAAATAAATTATGTATATCTGAGCATTTTTAAAGTATAAAAAATTTAATGTTTGGTCATATTTTGTATCTTCTAGGTCATATTTCCCTATTTTAAGGTCATATTTGCCTGCATATTTCTCGATTTTTTTGGTCATAAAGTTCCGAACCCTACTGATCACCATTGCGCAAGATGCATTGTCCATGAACTTTTTGCCACAATGATGGGCTATTGGACAGTATTAAAAACACATTGCAAATTGTTGTTATATGCATAGATTGCTGCTTAAGGAAGTTTTTCAAATAATTCTTAAAGAAAATAAGGATTATTTTTAATAAAAACATAACATTAAATTCTTGCATTCAGTCACGTGACAAAACACACTATGACTGGTGGTCTCTTTAGTGACATATGCCAATAAGTGATGCACCTGTAAATGGCGTGTACCCTGTTATATACATTTTAAGTCGCACAATACTACTCAGGATTGCCGGGTTAGGGTAAGGTGGCTATGACGGGCGGAATGCGCAGACAATAGAAACCCTGTCACCAGGTCATTACGACCACACGAAATTATTATGTTATTGAAATCGCTGATGCAACAGCAGCTTCTTGTGCAAAATTGTAACGGGATGAGACATGATGCTTTTTTTTTCAATCCTTAGATGAAATGCCAATCTGCTGAATGGAAGTCAAAAACATCACCAAGAGAACAAAAATTTCACTTTTACAGAAGCGGTGGTAAAGTAATGTTGGAGGTGATTTTTTTTTTTATCACTGGGGCTTGATTCGTTATGAATTTATTCCTGTAGGGAAAACAGAATTGTACACAGAGATCTTAAAACGTTTACGAGATGCAATTCACGGGTATTATTTTAAGTTGAGACCAGGTGGTTGCCTTGTGCCCAGCTTGTATTGGTAGGCAAGTTCCCACCTTCTGAGTTAAGAGGAGCTGCTGCTATTGGGTAGGACTCTGATAGCACGGACCGTGAAACGAGTTGAAATTATTCGGTTCATGGGTGATGGCATGGGCAGTAACTGATTGCTTTGGGTTCCATGTGAATACCGTGTATCGGTGTCCATTTGTTCTTACAGAAAGTGGATTTGTGTTCAAACCTCTGTATATGAAGCCAGGCAGTGGTGGCATGTTAACTGGTAAATTACATAGGAGGTCTCGCAGGTGGCGTGTCCTATGATCGGAAAGTTTCCCCTGTGACAGGGTTGGTGAAAGCGGTGGAGGCATGGTGTATATCACCTGTAATGCAGCGGGGTCTATTGCATGGGAAAGAGCCTTGGGGCTGACTGTTGGGATGAGGAAGACTGTGTTTGTGGACTAGAAGTTCACTGAGGTTAGGAGCTTCTGGGAGGGGCAGGGAAGATTTTGGGAAGAATGGATCTCATTTCTGGGTAGATTTGCAGGAAACCATTGCATTGGTGGAGGATTCTGTTAATGGTTTCAAGGCCTGGGTAGTATTATGTGACCAAGACAGGACTGTGGTTGGTTTTTGTGGGTTTTGCATGATTGAAGGGCTGAGCAGGTTGGAATGTTGCCCGTGAAAGCTGTTTGTTCATCAAAGCCAGAGCGTAGTTGCGAGATATCAATGCTTGTGAAATATTATTTGAATAGTGCATGAGGGACTGTTGGTTGGAGCATATGTGACTATCCCGAATGCCAAGACTATAGGGTAGGGAACGTCTGGTATGGTACAGGTGGCATCTATCAAAATGCAGATACTGTTGAAGGTTGGTGGACTAAAGAATTGAGGTAGCCATTGGGAAGGGACAAATCCACATCCAAGAATGTGGCCTTAGTTTTGGAGTAGGTCCAAGAATGTGGCCTCAGTTTTGGAGTAGGTCCAAGTGAATTTCTGCAAGCTAAAGGTATCGAGATGGTTCAGGAAATTTAAAACGTCATTTTCTCCACACATCCAAATCGTAAAGACATCATCAATGAATCGAAGCCAAATGTGGGGTTTTAGAGGGACTTCCCCCAGAAATGTCTGTTCCAGATGGCCCATGAACAGATTAGCATAATTAAGGGCCATGCGAGTGCCCATGGCAGTGCCACAGGTTTGGTGATAGATGTTGCCTTCAAAGGAGAAGTAATAGTTATTGAGAATCAGGTGGGCTAATATGATGAGGAAGGATGTCACAGGGAGGCTGTTGGAAGGCACTGATCCAGAAAATATTCCATGGCTCTTGTGTCCCCTTCATATGAGAGGGTAGCTGACATACTATAGATTGCAGTTATGGGTTAACCAAGAAAGAGATGTGTTCAGTTGGTGATCCATAAGCTGCAATGATAGGGCGTCCTGGCTTGCCTGGTTTATGGAATTTTGGAAAGAGGTAAAGGGTAGGCATACATGGATTTTGAGGAGTAAGAAGCGAAAAGGATGGTGAGGTAAGACTTGGAGGTGCCCACTAAACTGTACAGATTCCTGTATTTTCTTGTTGACAGCAGGAGTTGGATCTTCCGATAGGCGGCAGTAAGTGCTGATAACTGGCGAAGAGCTTCAGCCACAATGTCATTCTGGTTCACGACTACAGTGGTTGAGCCCTTGTCAGCGGGAAGGGTAGTGAGATCTGGATTGTTAGAAAGTCGTTTCCTGGTGCGGGTTTCAGCAGGGCTAATATTACTGGTGTTTGACAAGGATTTAAGGAAAGTGGGAGAAGCCAAAGTAATGGACAAAAAATCCCCGAAAATTTGGAGGGGATGGTTCTGGGTAAGAGTTGGAAGGTCAAGTGTGGATAATGGTTTGAATTTATGCAGACTTGGTTCCAGGTAGTCCAGACACCCCTGTTCACCGCCGTGAGTGGTAAAGTGATACCGCCAGCTGAGTGTACAGCAGAATATAGGGAGTCACGAACTACTTTGGTATGGTCAAATATAGGGGTAGGTGGGAAGGTGAGTCCTTTGGAGAGTACAGAGTGTTGGGATTCAGACAAAGGTTTATAACTAGTGCCCGGATTTTTTTTTTAAGCATATGCAAATGCATATTTTGAGGGTTAGTGCATATTTCAGCATTTATTTCATCTCATAACCGAATAACTGATACTTCTGAAGAAACTGAAAAGCCTAATGTTTCTGTATGTTGGACATCGTTGGGCACAGCAATAAGTCTGTCAAATTCTTGGGGTAAACAGGATTTTCTTATACTGGCATTCACATGTAGAGAACTTTCTACCTGATCCAAAATCGCACAGTGACATGTTTGGAGGTGCCGGAAATGGCAAATTTGTGTGGTGGCGACCTTCTCTACTGTCCTGAGCGACAACATTCACAGGGAAAAGGGAGGGGGGGTGCCAAAATCAAAGAATAGCTCTATACTTGAAGAGACGACAATCACAAGTATATGCCCCCACTGGGAATATTCGTAATCCACCAGTGTGTTTGTTCTTGCGACAACTACCGGGAAGGCCAGCGGTTTTCTTTTCCCGAATATTCCCCTAATTGCGGCACGAACCAGATTTCCTGGCAATTGTTTCATAACTTCCAGACCTCAGGGTTCTGTACTGTTAAAGGCACGTGTACATTCCTTTCCAAAAGCAGTAGCTCTTGAAGTTTGTGTCGACAGGAGTGTTCGTGTGCTAAGAATAGTTTTGTTTAATCTGACTGCAAAAATGCCTAAAGAAAAATGCACAAGGTCATTTTTAATTAAGCAGTGGATTTAGGCAACAGCGACTATTCTAGTAAAAGTTGTGTACTGTCAAATATGTGAGAAGAATATAAAATGCGAGAATTTTTTTTTTAACTTGAACAGCTGTACATCTCAGGTCAAAAGAAAAGAGTAGGAACACTCAACAGCAACTTTTAACTCAGGTACCACAGTCTGAAATTAATACATTCTCTACTGATCTTTGTAAGGCTTATGTATGCAGCAACATCCCGCTGCATAAACTGAATAAACCAGATCTACCAGTATTTCTTCAAAAGTATCAAAAGTAGGATACCGGATGAATCCACCATTAGGAAAAATTATTTGCTTTCTCTATACACGTCTGTCCTGGATTCAATTCGGGCTGATACAGGAGGAAACTGTGTCGAGATGAAACAACCGATTCATGGTGCCGGTATGTCAAGAAGAACCCGGAAAACCTCAATTACTTTCAACCAAAATGTTAGAGAAAACCAACCACAGTACAACTGCAAGATTTGTTAACGCTTCCCTGTGACTTCTGTGGCCTACTGAATCAGAGAGTGATTGTTACAAGGTGCGTGTTTTAATCACAGATGCAGCTTCATAAATGTTAATAGCTGGTCAGTCGCTTCGAGTATTTTCCCCCAATCTTATCCATGTTAGATGTTTGGTGTATCGATTACATCGCATTGCAGAAGACATATGTTCTCTATTTCCTTCAGTTAACAAAGTAATTTCAAGTGGCAAAAAAGTGTTCCTAAAAGCACCAGCTCGTGTACAGTTTTATAAGGATCGTCTGCCTGAGGTTCCTCTTTCACCGGAACCTGTTCTCACTAGATGGGGAACTTGGTTGTCTGCAGTGCTGTTCTAGCAGGGCAACTTCCATCAAGTGAAAGATGTAGTCACAAGTATTGATGATGAGCGTTCTGCGTGCGCATTTGATTGTAATACTGTATATCGAGATATCAATTTCATCCATGTACACTATTTCCCACTTTCTAAGGCTATTAAGGGTCTAGAAACTAGCGGTGCACCCCTTCACGAGTCTATTCAGTTGCTTCACAAAACAATTTCTTCTTTAAATGCTGTCCCTGGTGAAATTGGAGAAAAAGTTAAAAGTAAAATCAGCAGGGTGTTGGACTCAAACCCAGGACTGAAAAATCAATTAACAAGTATTTAAGTGGAAAGCACAATCTTTGCCACATGAATGTTTCGAACAGTCAGTACCATTGTATAAGTATTGCCCAATAACGCCTGTTGACGTGGAACGATCATTTTCTGCTTTTAAACTAATTTTTTCTGACAATAGAAAATCTTTGACCCCTGAAACTATTGAAAAACTCTTGGTAACATACTAAGATTCATAATTTTGTAAGGAATGAAACATGTATATCAGTGAGTTGACATAAAATAAATCATTTGATAAGTGTATATTCTTTAATTGTTAGTGCATGTTCTTTAATTGTTAGTGCATGTTCTTTAATTGTTAGTGCTTATTTTAGGACTCTTTTGTGCATATTTTGTGTGTTTTAAGTGCGTATATATCCAGGTCTTATTTATAACTAACAGTTATATATATATATCCAAAAACCACCCCTTTAAAATGCTTAATTTTATATGAACCCACATTTTTTATACGATTTCGATGGAACCTTACACACGTATACTTTAAAATGAACATAAAAATACCGTTAACATTTGGCTTTCAGAAACCCAACCCCTCTCCAATTTTCCACCCCCATAATTTTGTTTATACACACCCACAATTTTTATCCAATATCCACAGAACTTTTCACATGTATACTTTAAAACAAACAGAAAAATACTGTATACATTTGACTTACAAAAACTCAATCCCTAACCCCCTTTCCACTTCCTTACACATTTTCATTCGATTTCAATGGTCCTTTGCACATGGATACAATAAAACAAACAGAAAAATACTGTATAAATTTGATTTTCAGAAACAAAACCCCTCTCACTTTTCCCACCCCATTAATTTTTTGCAAATGTTCTTTATGCAAAGCTACAGTTTCTATCTGATTTTGAAGGAGTTTTGCTTAAAATTACATGTGTGCAAACAGAAAAGTACTGTCTACATTTAGTTTACAAAAAACCCACTACCAACCATCACCCTGCTTTAGCAAAATTTACAGTTAAAACCAATCAGTTTTTTACAAATATTTTGAAAATGGTTGAGATATTAGCCAAAGTAGATAGCGATTTTATTAGAGTACATTGGACTGATTCCAATCAGACAATTGCTGACCAAGAAATTCGGACTTGAATTTTATTTTAAAGTTGTTGCGACAACAATACAAATCTACAGTTTTTATTCGATATCAAATGAACTTTCCTTTAAATAAGTGTAAATGATGTTTACATTTTGTTTAGATAGCTGCACCCACTCTCCCCCCCCCCCCTTCACCCTTAAGACAATTTTGCAAGTGCAACCTTCCCATGTTTTGCATGTATCTGCAAAACGATAGGTAAATCTGCCAAAGTGTATGGTGATGGAGATGTTTATTACCATCCCATCAAAAGGGTAAAACAGCAGAATTTTAAAGCACTAGAATAAACTTTTTCCAATTTAATTTGTGCACAAAAACCCATATACTTTCATTTATTTTGTACACTAGTGTAAGCCTGTAACTGTTTTTTTGTGTATCGTCACGGATCAAGAATAGTTCCAGTTTTTACGTTGAAAGATTATGACAGGTTGATCTGATTTGGCCAAATATAAGCTTGACCTGTTTTTCACCCTTATAGGGTGAATAAAATGTCTTGAGTTTGAAGAACTCAGAAGCATTAATAGAGGTAGGTTTTAAACACGGAGAGGAACGATGACGCTATCGTGTAACTGTTTCAAAGGTCATACACTCGAACTTGATTAAATACGAACTTGACTTGTATTTGACCCCTTAAAGTTCACTCTGAAATCTATTTTTTTTTTTTTTTTTTTTAATCCTGTTTGCTTCGAAAGAATCGTGTTGTTTATTATTGAGACTGGGTCATTGTATCTGTGAAGGCCAGAGAACTTAATGCACATTCCATATTATGAAACAGTTGAGCAACTCTGCAGGAATAAGTTGCCAGAATAGTCAATTCAATGACAAATTTGGTCTGATGTCCACTTAAAATAACCTAACATACAGAGAACATGAATAAAGACCAATAACGAAAGTGGCCAGTAAAATGACTAAAAGGCAAATAAATGGTAATGCGTAAAAAAAATTTTAACTATGAAACACTATGAAAAGCAAACTTAATGAATGTGTTATGCCAATTAATTTGGTAGCAGTTGCTTAGTTATTAAATTGTAGACATAACCACGAACTCCTTCTAATGGTATCTCTGGTGGGTGTTATTTTGCGAGCGAAGGCTGACACGTGACACCGTTCTCCAGCCAATAGCTATAGAGGTGAGTGACCTTACGAAATTATACAGTAGATGTGAATGTGTCTTCTTTACATATGTGTACCTACTATGAAAGAAAAATAGGCACTGCAGTGCATGCCATTCCAAGCTAGTTATATATAAATATGAATTACAAATTAGGGACCTTGCACAAACTACGTGGCACGGTCCAAGAGGGGGGGGGGGGGGTTTGGCTGGAAGGCTATGTGGAAGGAGTGGGTGGTTCCGAGCCAGGCCACGTAGTTTTCCTTTCATAACATTTTCACAGTTAAAATGAGGAATAGAATGCACAACGGCATGTGAATTATCAGTAAAATATCTCTGTATGTAATTTACAAGAGAAAACAGTACAAAATGTCTTCTGGAGTCAAAAGGGAAAAAAGCTATGTGCTACATGGGAGGGGGAGGGGGGGGCTAGAGGCAAAAGCCACGTAGGGCAACTTGGGGAGGGGAGGGGGGTTCACAGGAGGCCAAAATAGAGCTACATGGTTTATGCATGCTCCCTTAGGATGGGGAAATGTACTATCACTTACCTCAAATTACAGCTGTGTGGCTTAAACACACATAAATACTTAAAAGCCATTAAAATGTTCGGGTCTTAACTCTTCATCAACAAGTAGAACTTGGCAGATGGTGGATTCTGCAGGATATTGCCTCATATAGTGACTTTTGAGTAAAGAATGTGGTGGGGGTGAACTCTAACAAAGGACAGGGAGAGCCAATTTGAAGCTAATACCTAAGGATTGCAAAATAATATAAAATCTTAAATACATAAACATAAATAAACAATAAAAATGAACATTAAGCAAAGTGAAATTTTCACAGTCCACATCACAACCTGCTCAGCCCTCTAGACGTGATTGTGATGCATGTTTTCAGACGAAGATGGGAACAAGTGAAGGACAGAACCTGCATATGAAAAACTATTCAGGTTTATGACAAAACCTAGACACTGAAACATGTTTCTGCTCCACTAGAGTTGAATTTTAGGGTTAATGAGTATTTTGCACATGAATTTAATCTTAATATTATGTTTTAAATGTTAAAAAATTTACGTAAGTTAGTCAATACTAATTTAGGAAATAACAGTTAAAAAAGGAAAAGATCTAAAACTAGATAAACTTTTGCTGTCATAAACTTACAACGAGTATTTAAGGGCATCATCCAGTTCCATTATGGCTGCTTGGTTTCCACAGCGGTAGCAATAGTTGGGTGCAGAGAAAATGGTCACAACATTGCGATCATGGCACCTATATTGTGAGGAAGAGAAAGAACTACTTTTAGTTAAATGATTCCTAAGCCTTCCAAGGCCACCTTAGTTCATTATTAATAGATTTTTGGAGTATGCCACATTGTTTATTTCATGATCTGAGCTTTCAGCTGCCATCCTACAGCCTTCGTCAGAGATACTGTTTATGTTGACGAGTACCAAGCATCTCAGAGTAGAAGGCCACTAACTTTGTTGATGTAGTTGGTATTCTTTAAAATTTATGCTGCCTCCTACTTGTTAAGGCCACCACTCGTCTTCTTTCCACAGCAACCTTGCGTCTTCAAATTTTATTTCGTGCCCGGTGTTAATGGCATGGCAAACTATGGTGGATTTATCACTGTTATATTTATAGTGGCTACATAAACAGTATCTCTGACAGAGACTGCAGGATTCCGAAAGCTCAGATTACGAAATAAACAATGCGGCATATCCGGGAAATTTATTAATACTTTTAGTTAACTTTGTTGTAACACAAGAAAGAATAAATAACAGTACAAAGAGAAACTCAGTCATTACTCAAGGTAAATCAATGTCATTAATAATAAATTGTGGCTAATGATTACCTTTAACTCAAAAATGTTCTCAATTATTTTAATCCCTTTAGTACTTTAATCACTTCAGATTTCACAGCTTCACGTTCAAGGAAAAGATGAAGTTAACATTCCCTGTCTGTTGGACAACAGTTATTCCAACACATTAATCATAGCAATAGTTTGATTGTTTATGGCTGTATAAATGAATAACAATACAAACATATAAACAAAGTACAAGTAAATAGTAACGCAGAGTTGAATGTAAAGCGCTCCTCATGCTGACCCATGAATGAAATCTTCAGTTCTTTGGAGGGCTCTGTGAGGACATTAAAAAACTGTGTGATATTCACAAGCTGCAGACTCTTGTATTCCACATCCACCATATCTATCATAATTCATACATAATCTATCTAACAATATGCAGATTTTGCATATATATTTAAACCCCAAAGAAAAAGTGGCATATACATATCCATTTAATTAGCCAAGCCACGTTGTTATCCTACCAATTTTTAATGAGGTCTCTGGCAGAGATTACAGAGGGATGGTGGAATTTTAATTGGAGAGAGATGTTTTCCATTTAACGATGAATAGGTAGAGCCCGATTCTCCTGAATTTTTTCATGTAATAACAACATAGCATGTTAGTGAAGAAGTTTGTTTATGACTTAAAACTGGTAACCAGCAGGTAAGAGTAGATTTGATAGAGCTCGGTGTTATTAGTATGATTTATTTGTACTTTCCGTATGAGAGCATTATACAACCAAACAGCACAGCAATACTTGGCTGCAGGGCATACAAGAATAACTTCTAAGATGTGAAGGGTTGTTGTATTATCTCCACACAAAAATGATGCATGCTTGTGGATGGTGGCGATTAACAATTTTAATTTCTGAGCAGGATTGAACACATGAAGGAGTGTTTTTTGTTGACATTTACCCTATAGTAATTTGGGGTTGGATTACCAGGATAATAGGTCCAGTTATAAAGATAATGAGAGTTGTAAGAGAGTCTATTATTTAGATTGAAAAAGTACGATTGTGTTTTAGTTATGCTTAGTGTAAGTTGCCATTTTTGAAAATAACTACACCAAATCACAAGGTTTCCGACTTTTTCCTGTGTGGTGATTGCAAGATTGTCTGAAAAAAAAAATTTCTACTGAATGTATGAGAAATGTCGGAGACATTCACATTAAACAATAATGGTGTCAGGACAGAATCCTAAGGTAACCCAGCACTGAACATTCTTAAGCCCCTAATTTTATTGTTTAGGATGACACGAAAGAGACAACAGGCCACCATATTACTTTTAAAGTATATTATCTTTTCATTCTTAATAATATGCAACAATCCATGAATAATTCCTCTAAAAACTGTCATAATCCACAAACACAGCAAAAGTTTTTAAATAGTTTTCAAACACAAATTCAAAATGCGTGGGTGAGGCGAGAGCCTGATGTTCGCAGACCCAGTTGTGCTGTAGCCCACTTGTTTTAAGGGGAACTAAGCTTCAATTAGCAATCATTTGGTGGAGGAAGCGTTCTAACAGTCTATAGCAGTGCTATGCAGGATTGTGGAGTGATAGCTCTCAGCTCCACTGCCAGGTTTTGTGATTCCAATTACTTTTGTTTACTTAAGTTCTTGAGGGAATCTTCCTGCCACAGGTGAAGAATGTTGCATAGCACATGTTTGCTCCACATTTTCTTCTTGTAGATATGAAATCTCTGTGATGGATTTCACTTCTGTATGTCAGACTTCATACTGATAAGGGACTGCATTACTTGCTTAAGACTTGGTTCATCAGTCCACTTAAATACTCAGTCAAGTCAAATGGCCCTTCTCTTTTATTACAGCCCACTTGTATGATTTACTTTCAGTGACAGAAAGCTACCAATTTGCACTGCATAGTTGCCATAAAGCCTTCACCGTTTGGACTGATATTTATTCCTCCAAAATCCTCCGGAAAATCCTTAGTACTTTCCCGCAAAAACAATATCACTTCTGATACAAATGTGTGTTTTTTACCGTTATTTAACCATTTAATGCTTTATTTCTAATATTTTTCAACTTTCAAGTACATACAATACCAACAACACAACAAAATCAACTCCACAGATCTTAACACTGCCAAAGAGCCTCTCACACATTCATTGCCGGCGATATTCACTCACTAGTTTATACAAGTCGTAACAATACTGAACTTCCAACTTAACATCTGGAAAAAGGCATTAATATTTCACTTCAAACAATGGTGTATAGGCAAACCACACTTCATGTCCATGTAACATGACACTGGCATAGGCACATTACCTTCACATTATGCCAATAGTTCTAAGAGTCCCATCTGTAATTTGATAAGATTTATAAAGATATCTGTAAATTTATAACTAGCACCATTGCGTGTACCATATTCTGTCCAAATAAATAGCTAAAAACAACAATAACAACTCCTAGTATAAACAAAAAAATTACCAATTGTATCCTTCCATGACAAGTTGGTGTGCACGAGACACCAGGGTGAGACCGTTGGAGTGGTTGAAGGTTTCAGAAATATCTTGACCAAATGTATAACCAGCTCCACGTGGTGAGATTCCCCAGCCACCTCTATCATCTGGATCAGACCACAGCAAGTCACACATCGGACCCTGAAAGCCCAAACAAATTTATACTTCTGAAAAACATGTGCTATATAAAGAAGCAGTGCAATTTATAACATAAGTAATATTTATTTAGTTAAATCATTATGTATAATTGATTTTGGATAATTGTGGCAATGAAAATGCCATTGATTTTGCATTATTTACTGGCCACAATATTGTTTCTTGAATATATGGAGATTCTATGGCATTAATACAAAATATTTTCTGGTTGATTTTTAAAGCATTTTATAATTAATACATTACTGCAACAAACATAATGGTGAAACAATGTATATAGTGAACGTACAGTGTACACTGAGGTGACAAAAGTCATGGGATAGCAATATGCAAATATATAGGTGGCAGTAGTGTCGCTTACAAATTGTATGAATAGTTAGTGCCTGGGCAGGACTTCATTTGTGGTCAAATGCTTCATGTGAGAAGGTTGATTATGTGATTATGGTCACATGATGAGAATTAATGGATTTTGAACGCGGTATGCTAGTTGGAGCTAGACGCATCGGACATTCCATTTCGGAAATCGTTACGGAATTCAATATTCCGAGATCCACAGTGTCAAGACTGTGCCGAGAATACCTAAATTCAGGCATAACCTCCCATCATGGACAACACTGTGGTCGACCGCCTGCACTTAATGAGCATGACCAGCAACGTCTGCGTTGACTTTTCAGTGTGAACAGATAAGCAACACTGCGTAAACTAACCGCAGGAATGAATGTGGGACGTCCGACGAGCGTGTCCATTAGGACAGTCCGGCAAAATTTGGCTTTAATAGGCTATGGCAGCAGAAGACCAATTTGGGTGCCATTACTAGCACGACATCGCCAACAGCGGCACACCTGGGCTTGTGACCATATCAGTTGGACCATAGACGACTGGAAAAAAGTGGCTTAGTTAGACGAGTCATGATTTCAATTGGTAAGAGCTGATGGAAGGGTACGAGTGTGGCGCAGAACCCATGAAGCCATGGACCCAAGTTGTCAACAAGGCACTGTGCAAGCTGGTGCTGGCTCCATAATGGTGTTGGCTGTGTTTACATGGCGTTCAGCTACTGGGAGACCACTTGCAACCATTCATGGACTTCATGTACCCAAACAACGATGGAATTTTCCAGGATGACAATGTGCCATGTAAAGGGGTCATAACTGTTCGCAATTGGTTTGAAGAACATTCGGGACAATTCCAGCGGATGATTTGTCCACCGCGATCGCCCGACAAGTATCCCATTGAACATTTATTGGACATAATTGAGAGATCAGTTCATGAACAAAATCCCCCACTGGCAACACTTACGGAATTATGGACGTCTATAGAGGCTGCATGGCTCAATATTTCTCCAGGATTTCCAACGACTCGTGGAGTCCATGCCTAGTCGTGTTGCTGCACTTCGCCGGGCAAACGGAGGACCGACACGCTATTAGCAGGGTATCCCATGACTTTTGTCACCTCAGTGTATATAGGAATATAGTCGAGTATCAAGAACAATTTAAAGAAAAACCTAATTGAACAATTCCAGCTAGACAGATCTTTCTTATTGGCTGAAAGCCCTCGAGGCACTAAGAGCAATATACTGTGAATAATTCTGTATAGCAGGAGCTAGCAAGCTCAGTTTTGTAAGATGAACATAATACAATTAACTTTAGTTATTACTTCCATTAATGTTGAATTGTTATTTCTGTAATTGGTCAACTCCCTAGAACTTTAAATGTTTCTGGTGTTAGAACTCTGCTGAGGATTAGGAATTTGAAGTACTAAGCAAAATTTTGGAGAGACTTGATCAAAACACATCTACTCAATCATTAACATAGTCAGTCATATGGCTTCAGGGTTGAGAGAGTTTCAAGCAATTAAATTACCATTATGCTGTAAGGATAAATTCAATTTTTTGTTAATCTCTTCTTTTCCATCAAGTGTCTCTAGGCTAATGTGATGCGCTCCTCCATATCTTCCTATTTTGAGCTAACTTCTATATCTCACCATCTATTAACTGTTTTGATTAAAATTTATACACAAAATATATTTTGCCCTTGTGATATGGGAACATTCTCAGGGACTGTAGAGGCACATTTGATGGTAGAGAGATGATTATGGTCTAATAAGTTCTCAGCAAATGTCAAGTGGTTTGTGCACGTTTTGCTCTGATGTGTTCTTTGCATTTTGGGTTGAAATTCCTTACGTATATTGTTTGACACCATTGGCAAGTCAGTTCATATATGTTATCTGTTTCTTTTCCTTGTTTATGATTTTATTGTTGTGCCAATTGTTCTTTGTTAATTGTATGGTTGTGTTGGTATAGTAATCTTTGTTTATCACGTGGCTGAGAGCTGCCCCTTTGTGATGCCAGTATGTGGGTTTTCTATATATATTCTGGTTGAGTGTGATTGAGCTTTTCAGGTAACTGATGTATCAAGGGATTTCAGTTTACTGTTCACTTCCATCTCTTATGATAAATTTTTTATTACTTTGAATGTTGACTTCACTACGGAACTGGAAGTTTTTTTTTTTAAATCATCGTTCATCGGCAAGATAAAGGCTTCCACATTTCTATGCCCATCTAAATACGTCCACAATCTAGCACAAGTTCTCATTTTGCACTGTTATGCTGTCATCGACCCTCCAAACTACTATTCTCCTTCAGCATTTCTAGAAACTGCAAACTCAATTAACCTGATCCTAATATATTGGTTTGACATCCTAAGTTCCTACCCTGCAACACACACACCTTTCTTCCCAAAATCTTACCCACTGCTCTCCACATATGCTTCAGAAAACCACCCAATCTCGTCATCTTACTCCACAAAAAATTTCCTCTTGATTCTTCCATACCATTCACATGGATCCTTTCCATGCAACAGTCCCTGCTTCAAAACTTGTAACATGCTTCCAGCTACCATGACCTATTCCAATCTGACCATACAGGAACCCTTTCCAATCATATAGAGTGGGACTTCTCTAATTTAAACTCTTTTAAATCAAATTTTTCTACAATTCAACATTTTTTCTGTTCCCATGAATTTTGTATTTAACTAGTGTAAAAATAACTCCTACAATTTGAATTATTTTTCATTAATTTGAAGAAAAGGGGAAAAAATGTAACTCTAATGTAAATTAATGTTTGCTGAAACATGTTTTTTTTTTTTTTTGGGGGGGGGGGGACTATCTTGTAAGAAGTCTGTCTTTTACATTTATCA
Source organism: Vandiemenella viatica (assembly GCA_031002005.1). Lineage (NCBI taxonomy): Eukaryota > Metazoa > Arthropoda > Insecta > Orthoptera > Morabidae > Vandiemenella > Vandiemenella viatica. The sequence goes on from JARYHS010013631.1 coordinate 198,106,014, forward strand.
TTTATGTCACTGTCCAGAGCAGGCGACCCACTCTTTAATATTGTTATTGTTTCAAAAAATGCAAACCCTTTTCAACCAGCCATCCATCTGTGTTGCTGCTTTGCAATCCTGTTGCAGTCCAACAAGTGTGGGAGTCTTGTCTGCTGTTTTGTGTGAGATATTAAGAGTGCAATAGCAGCGTACGGTCAGTGCTTGTGGTTGTGTTCTATTTGCTGTGCAATTTTAATTGCATTTGTTTATTCATAGCTTTCATTTAACTGAACCAATATTTTGCCGTTCAAGCCAAGAGTTCAGTTCAAGAAATTACCATTTGCTGGGAAAGTAGCTGCAAAGCGTGAAGTTGCGAAAGGAGTAAAGAAAAAATCTCATATCGCAAAAAGAGTTTGGAAAGGAAAATATTTTGTACAGTTTTGCTGAAGTATATAATAAAGACCATGTAACACCACAGCATGATTATGTGAATATTTGCATGGAAAAGTCGGTATTGAGTTTGTAAGAAAATATCGATATGTTTTACGATGCGCGATATAGAATATTGCGGCTTTTTTTTCAGTTGTATGGTAGCGGGAAGATGGCGAGTGTTGTGGTAAATTAGCGGGAGAGAGTGAACAAGTTGGAATATGTAAATCATAATACACACACACACTGTGGAATAACTATCGAGATATTTAATAAGAATACAGTGTGAAGAGTAAAGTTATGCAGTGACTGATCGATAGGAACAGACGACAGAGTTTGTAAGTGAACTTGGCTGCGGAACTATCACATTATTATATGTGCTAGAGTGTGAAACAGAATTGTGAATTTGTACTACAGTAGTGACTCACTGTTACCACTTTCTTACCAAACTTGTGTCCTCGGAGACGGGTCTATAAACTAAATTTTGTCTGGTGGCTTGCATTTGGCGGGAAGCATTTATGGGCAATAAAACAATGTGAGCTTTGACGAACTACACGTGTGCAATAACCTTTCTTAGCAGATGTCCTGTAAAACCTTTCCTTTAGCAGCAACCACCTGACTGGCAGTCATGTCTAATTTTATCTATTAAATGTGTAGTAGCTAGTGCAGCTACAACCATAAAAACTTAAGAACTGTACTCTCAAAATAACCACAACTTCGCATTTGGTTGTCACAACTGTCAAAGAGCATGAGACCCTGAAAATCCTGACACGTTTCAAACAAGCATGAAATAAAAAAAATCCTCTAAGCAGACCACTTGTGAGTGCCAAAGCTGAAGCTTGGGCTAAACTGAATTTAAAGCAAGTAGTAGTTGGAAAAAATTTAAGGAGAGGAACAGAATAACCGTCAAAACAGTTGGTGGCTGTTGTTGAAGTTGCTACAAATTATTGCAAAAATGATGTCTTCGTAATGATAAATGAAAATCCTGCAAAAGATGTTACTAATGTTGACGCCAGAGAAGTCAACAAAATGGTTTGGATGACAAGCAAGATTTATGTAAGTTGGCTATTAAATCTCGATAAAAACTTCAGAAAGCAAATCAGAATGATTTAGCTATTTGTTGACAAATGCACCATATCCCCCCTGATGGACAACACGAAAGTTATTATTTTTTCCCCACTTAGTTTTTAAAAATTTTCCAGCAACTTTTCCAATTTTTCTTTCTCTAAAAATCTTATTCACACTATTATAAACAATTAAAAAAAATATTCCATAGAAAAAAGCACCAAGTTTCTCCGGAATTTTAAGGGCAACTTTTTCAGTCTTTCCTTTTCTAAAAACCTTATCTAAAAAATTAGCCAAACCGGTCCATACAAAAAGTACTTTCAGTTTTTCCTGAATTTTCCAGGTAACTTTTCCAATTTTTCCTTCTCTAAAAACCTAATTCGGATAAACACTAAAAAAATTAGTCAAATCGGTCCATAGATAAAGATACTTTCAGTTATTCCAGAATTTTCCAATTTTTCTCTAAAATCTTTATTCAGAATATTATGAACATTTTAATAATAATAATAATAAAAACAGCCAAATTGGTCTCTCATTTTCCAGGTCACTTTTTCAATTTTTCTTTCTCTAAAAACCTTATGTTATCCATTGCAATAATTTTAAAAAATAGCCAAATTGGTCCATAGAAAAAAGCATGTTCAGTTTTTAAGAGTTTGCAATTCTCCTTTCTCTAAAAACCTTATTCAAATCATTACGAATTTTTTTTTAACAAAATTTAGCAAAATCGGTACGGCCGTTCTCAAGTGATTGCCAATGAGCAGCATTTATATAGATTATCATTATCATTATTAATTTTTTTACCTTTACACAAGTCCCTCTTTTTTTTTTATCTTAATTTGATTCACTTGTTTGTTTTGATTAATATTTCTGATGGTATTATTGTTGCTCCCCCACTACCTACAGTGGTCAAAATTAGTGCGAGCTCAGACCTGTTTATTTTCCTGAGTAAAATAATAATAATAGATGTGACTTGAAATATTTGTTTGTTATGTTTCACAAGTTCCACCCCCTTTGCACTCCAACTCTGGCGAGTGGTGGGTTTAGTTTATCTCATCCAACGAATATCGCCACACAGCATTTCTCCCTACTCCATTGTTGCATAGAAACATAAAATTTACTCCATGGTAGAATGACCATGTTATGTAGTTTTTGTGCTTTTCCAGAACCAATATATACAGATTGAGTTTTATAAAATTTGCAATTACATAAGAAATTAATCCCCCCCCCCCCCAACAGAGTGTTTTAAAATTTGTTATTTTCATTACAAAATAGCTTTTTCCATAATGCTATTACCAGCAATACATTATGTTGTAGTTAGTGTGAGTGAATTTGTGGCATTCTATATGTTACAGACTGTAACTTTATTTCTGGCCGCCGCTGAAAAATTCTATCACTCTTATTTTGCACAATCTGGCATCAATTTCATCCCAGGCAACACTAACGCAATACTGGCTCCACCTCCTCGCAATTTCATTGGTGGATATTTTATTCAGAGCCATCTATACTGCAGATTTTTCATTTCCTTAAGCCAATGCAGGAAACAATTGTCTAAGAGGTAGGAATCAAGCACCTTCCACTGATGATTCTTATTGGCAGAACAGTTCATCAACCTTCCACTACATTTCTATAATACTTTACCAAAATTCAGATCTTGAAACGTATCCCAAAAGTTGTAATTAACGGGATTGCATTAAAGTGAGGCAGGAAACAGGCTCAATGCTATATATTACAACGGTTGATTAGCATAAAACTATAACGATAAGATTGTTATACTCATTTTGATAATTCCTTTGGATAATATTTCACTCATATATCTGGTCAGTCCACAAACCAAGGGATAATCATGTTCCATGAGGTAGAATTTTTAGTACTACGAAACTACAGAAACAAGAAATTATTTCGGAAGTGTCTCTCTCCAAGATTGATTGAATGAAACAGTCTTCCTTCGCTGTGTTGTATACACCTATATGAGGAAGTAGCACCGAGCGTGCAGTGGTAATATGGTTAGCATTCTGGGTTGCTGAGCGAGCGGTTCCGAGTTCAAATCCAAGTAGTTTAATTTAGAAATTTATCATTACTTGTATTTTCTTTTTAAGCATACCGAAACTGCACATTGCTTATGAGTATAATGTATCCATGATTCTTTCCTAACTGCGTCAGGAAATAAGATAAAGATCTGACCGGATTGTACGGAATATCCATTCGCAAGATATTCCGACTGCTTTAAGAATTCATAATGATTAAACTTCTATCAATACTCGTACGTTTTGCTATTATTTTACTGTTGACAGTAACATCAAAATTACAACACTCAGAGCTCGAATAAAATCCGCAGTAGCTTACTTCGGAGAAGTGAAAAGTTGAGTGGCACAAATCGTAATGGTTAAATTAAATTTATCGGAAAACTGGCTTTCAGCCAAAACATTAATTTTATGATTCTTTTCCACAGTTCCAATTGACCACGAAACATATATAAACTTACTTATGTGATATGTATTTTGCAACAAGTGAAAAGGAGATAAAGAATGAAAAAATAAATAAAAAATTATAGCACCTGGGCTTGAACCGAGAACCAGCACGTTGACAGCCCAGCGCGTTACCACTCAGACACCTGGACTTACAGAATCTGGTGCCTCATCAATTATAAGAACAAAGAAAATTTCGTGATTGAATAGTAATCTGTATAAAGAATCAAACTGTTACAAGAGAAGTAATCAGTTAAATGAAAATATTCTAGATGAGACTGGAACATAAATAATTTTTCATTTTGCCGGTGTGTGTGTCCAGCTATGAGACACTATTTCTTGTGTAGGGAAATTGCTACAGCGCTACTACTAAGCAGAACATCGTGGCAACATCGCAGAAAGTAAATATGACAACGCTTACCAGGAAATAGTCTTAACTTAACTACTTCTTTCGGAAAGGAAGAATACCTTTATAACGCGTAAATAATACACGTAATAATTTAACACGAGCAGCACATTTGGCAAAAGTTTTTGTTGGTTTCACAATTATCCAACTTACAGCTGGTAATTGAAAATACGGTGGGAATCCATGTTAATTGCATGAGGGCAATACAAAAAGTAACTTCTCCCAAGCATTCATAGATAAAGAATCAAATTATTTACCGTTTTAAAGGTTGAACAAATATTTATTTTTCTACATCATTACCATTTCGGAACACGCATTTGTCAGTGCTGTGTCGTCTAAAAAATCGTTTACGTTCTGGTCTCTTATTCGGGAGGACATAGGTTCGAATCCAAGTTCGGCCATGCAGATTTGTGGTTTCCAAGGTTTCCCCAAATCACTCCATATGAATGCCGGAATGGGTTCTTCACAAGGGCATGTCCGAAATCCTTGCCACTACTCCTATCCAGCCAATAATCATCTCTATGTCGACGAGGTGTAAAATCATAAAAAAAAGAGCTGGTTAAATTTATAGAGGAGGTCGCGGCTGGCTTGAAATCTATTAACAATACCTCCTCCCTATCCTTATTTTTTGTTTATTGATTTACGTTTCATTGATGTTGAATTTATTAAAGAAGGGAACGGCCATGGCCTTCTATAAGAATCATCCCAGCATTTGCCTGGAGCCAGAGCGTTACCGCTAACACACCACGCTCGGTCTTCCGGTCTTTAGTCATTATCAACCTTACTTTACCGGTAGACTGTGTTTGTTTGAATCCTTGAGACCTAGGCGATTATGGAGTCGATTATGACGGGTGACAAAACTTGAGCGTTCCACTTTATACCGGAGACTAAAGAACAATCAAGCGAACGGCGACATCCTCATTTGCCAAATGCTTGTATTTATTTATGTTATTCCAAACAAAGAATAACGCAGGTAATTTCACGCCTTGTTAAATAATGAGCATTTAGCCCCAGTATTTAATAAATCCCAATGCTGTAAAGATCATGAAGTAATAGTGTCAGAAACAACTAACAGCATTGTAGAAAACGGGAAAAACGGTAATTTAAGAACTCCCCGTCTTTAAGCCCGATTCTCAATTAACTTTAATTACTTATACCAGTTATAAAAGAATTTATTTTTGTCCTACGATAATAATCTGGTTGTAAATTTTTTAGTGACAATGGTCGTTTGATTTGTTGCGGTGATAATATTTAGTTCTATGCGATTAACTCTCATTTATTTATATAGTGCATAATCATTATCGTCCACCTACAAGAGAGCAATAATTCCTCTTGTAAATTATATCTTTCTGAAACGCGATGATCGTTCTACTGTGAAATAATTATTTTGGAAACGTGTGTCGTTTGAAAAGGGACAGATGATATGATTTCGTCGCGGCTTGAAACCCGTGTAGATTTTCGCCAGTACTTCCGCCGCAAATCTTTCATGCTTACGTCAGCTATTAGTTACGAAACAATGGGTAGTTTCGCAGATATTTATCTTATTTCCTGACGCAGTTAGGAAAGAATCATAGATACATTATACTCAAAAGCAATGTGCAGTTTCGGTACGCTTAAAAAGAAAATACAAGTAATGATAAATTTTTAATTTAAAAAAAAAAGAACTACTTGGATTTGAACTCGGAACCGCTCGCTCAGCAACCCAGAACGCTAACCATATTACCACTGCACGCTCGGTGCTACTTTCCTCATATAGGTGTATACAACGCAGCGAAGGAAGACTGTTTCATTCAATCAATCTTGGAGAGAGAGACTTCCGAAATAATTTCTTGTTTCTGTAGTTTCGTAGTACTAAAAATTCTACCTCATGGAACATGATTATCCCTTGGTGAGTAGCGTTTGAACAGTCGCAGAGTGAAGTAGCTTATTTTGTTGTTATATTTTATCTGTAGTGGTGTGGGGATTAGATTAGTGTAATCTCTGAGTGATTACATTTTGTAAACAGTGTTTACCTTTCACTGAGGACAGTAGCGTATTTTGGTTTTATATTTGATCTTTAGTGGTGTGTCGATTTAGTTAGTGTAATCTCCGAGTGTTTATATTTTGTACAAAGTACAGGTTATTTGTATTTTCTGATCTTTTTTTCTTTTTCGCATTTTTCAAAAGCAGAATGGCTAGGGACTGTGATTGCTGTGTGCAGACGCAAGCTGAGGTGGCTGATCTCCGCGCACAGCTTGCAGCTGTGTTAGCGAAAGTTACACAGCTGGAAGCTGCCATAAAAGGTTGCAGCGGATGTAATGTTGGGGAAGCTGATGTAGCAACGCCTATAACAGATTCTCCCATATCGACCGTTTGTACCTGCAACCCAGGCTGAAGAGTTGGAGGCTGTGCCACGGTCGCCTGTCGGTGACTGGCGTATGGCCTCTAGACTTAGAAGTCGCACACGTAGGCAGTCGAGCAGGCTTAAAAGCCAAGACGCTGAACTTGTTCGACTGTCCAACCGGTATGATGTATTGTCGGAGGCTGACACAGTGCCACAATTGTCATCCTGCGAGTTGACGGCCCCCCAGTGCGCCAGGTCTGAGCAATCACAGAAGGGGATTTTGGTAGTTGGGAGCTCTAATATTAGGCGGTTATTAGAGCCCCTTAGGGAAATGGCGGATTCCTCGGGGAAGAAATCCAATGTCCATTCAGTGTGTATTCCGGGTGGCCTGATCCGAGATGTGGAACAGGCCATCCCGGATGCCATAAAAGGGACGGGGTGTAGCCAACTACAGATTGTGGCCATGTCGGCACCAATGATGCTTGTCGCATTGGGTCGGAGGTTATCCTCTCTTCCTTCCGGCGGCTGGCTGAAAGGGTGAACTCTGTGGCCAGTGGCCGCAAGATAACGGCAGAGCTAACCATCTGTAGCATTGAAGACAGAGTTGATTGTGGACCTGTGGTTCAGAGCCGTATTGAGGGGCTGAACCAGAGACTACGACGTTTCTGTGATGATATTGGCTGCAGATTCCTCGATCTTCGCCATAGGGTCGAGTCATGTAGGGTTCCCCTTAATAGGTCAGGTGTGCACTACACACATGAATTGGCTACACGGGTGGCAGGGGCCGTGTGGAATGCACTGGGTGGTTTTTTAGGCTAAGGGAGGAAGACCCGGAACACGAAATACAGTTTATGGGCAACCCAATCAGATGTAACAACGGAATATAGGAGGAGCGTAAAAGAATCTCGAAAGTTAAAAGTTCTCGTAATTAACTGTAGAAGCGTTTGTAACAAACAACCGGAACTTGATAGCATTATTTGTAGCACAGAAGCGGATATCGTTATCGTTACAGAAAGTTTGGCTAAAACCGGAAATAAGTTCCGCCGAAATTTTTTAAAATAGCATGAATGTTTTTTGTAAAGACAGATTACATTCTCATGGAGGTAGGGTATTTATAGCTGTGAGTAAATCTCTCCCATGTACTGAAATATACGTCGATACGATCTGTGAAATCATATGGATTAAACTCAACGTTGCTGGGTCAAAACTCATCATTCGCGCCTTCTACCGTCCACCCGATTCCGACATAGCTATCACCGAGGAGTTAAGAAATAACGTAAACAGTATAGCTAGCCGTTTTCAGGATCATGCTATGATTCTAGGAGGCGACTTAAATCTGCCTTATATTGACTGGCGTAATTATGTTCACATTACAGGTAGCAGGGATAAGGCAGCTTCTGAAGTAATTCTCGAATTGTTCTCAATAATCATCTCGAGCAGCTAGTTAATGAACCTACGCGGTGTCATAACCGTAGCGAAAATATTTTAGATCTGCTGGTTACCAATAGGCCAGAATTATTCACCGACCACAGGAATAAGCAATCACAAAGCGGTAATTGCAACTATTCAGACTAATGACCAAGCGAAAAAGGAGAAAACGGCGGATTGTATACAAATTCAGTAAGGCCTCTAAGGGAGTCTTTTAGAACCTACCTGATGAATAATTACCATAATTTCAGTCAAAAAGGACACCGTTGAAGAGATGTGGCATCGATTTATAGGAATAGTCAGGGAAGGTATGGATATGCATATACCGAAGCGGATAATAAATGGGGAGGATGATCCACCGTGGTACACATGCGAAGTCAAAAGATTACTCAAAAAACAAAGGAGGATACACTCACGCTCAAAAAGGAAGGGGTGTCGCAGCGATTTAGAAACCTTAGCTGAGTTAAGAGGACGTATTAAGAATGTAATGCGTGAGGCCTTCAACGATTTTCATTCCAACTCTCTCTCTAGGAGTCTCACAGAAAACCCAAAGAAATTCTGGTCCATATTGTACGAAAAGTCAATTGTATCAATAGCAATATTCCAGCACTAATTCGTGAAAGTTCAGAGGTTAATGAAAGCCGCGATAAAGCTAACGTACTAAACACTGTATTCAAAAATTCATTTACTGATGAAAATAAGGATAGTGTGTTCCCGTTTTTCCCACGCCGTGTCGAGTTGGTGATGGAATCATTACGGATAGATACTGCAGGTATCATAAAGCAATTAGAGCTCCTGAAATGGGGGAAAGCACCGGGGCCAGATGGAATTCCAGTTAGAATATTTTCAGAATATGCGGCGGAAAATTGGGCCATTTCTGTCTGATATATTCAGTAAATCATTAGAATAGCGAAAAGTACCTTCAGACTGGAAAATCGCGCAAGTAACTCCGATTTTCAAGAAAGGTGATCGAAGTGATCCTAGAAACTATCGTCCAATATCTATAACATCTGTTTGTAGTAGAGTTATGGAGCATATTATATGCTCGAAACATTATGAAATTTCTAAGGATAATAATTTGCTTACAGCAAATCAACACGGATTTCGGAAGAAAAGATCATGTGAAACACAGCTTGCCCTATTTACACACGACGTAATGAAAGTTATTGATGCAGGTTCACAAGTAGATGCAATTTTTTTAGATTTTCAGAAAGCCTTTGACTCTGTGCCACACAACCGCCTTTTAGCGAAGCTACGAGCGTACTGTATATCGGATCAGCTTTGTGAATGGATAAAGGATTTTCTAACTGGTCGGTCGCAGTATGTCGTCGTTGAAGGAGAAAGTTCTTCTAGTCTAGATGTTACATCGGGGGTACCTCAAGGAAGTGTAATAGGACCACTTCTTTTCTCAATTTTTATTAACGATTTCGGAGACAAAGTGAAAAGCCTTTTTAGAGTATTTGCTGATGATGCGGTTATTTATAGGGAAGTAAGGAATTTGGCCGATTGCTTAGAAATTCAGCGTGATCTGGATATTATTTTGGCATGGTGCGCTGAGTGGCAACTTACGCTAAATTGTAAAAAGTGCAAGACAATGAGCATAACTAACAAAAAGAATCCAATTGGTTCAGAAACACGAGTTAAACAATTCAGTTATTGATATGGTCGATTCTATGAAATATTTGGGGAGTAACAGTACAAAGGAACATGAAATGGGACTTACACATTAATTCGTTGGTAGGTAGAGCTAATTCTAGGCTGCGATTCATAGGTCGAATATTGAAAAATTGTAATGAACAAACAAAGGAGATAGCGTACAAATCTCTTGTGCGTCCACATTTGGACTATTGTTGTGCCATTTGGGATCCGTTTCGTAAGGGGTTGATCGAAAGTATAGAGAAAGTACAGAGAAGAGCCGTTCGATTCGTGACCCGCTTGCTACAGTCCTTATGAAAGCGTCACAGAACTGATTAGTAGACTAGGCTGGGAGTCTCTGGTAGATAGACGACACACGTTTCGTTTAAACTTAATGGAAAACATGCGTACTCCCACTTTCACTTTTGAGTGTAGTGAAATACTTCTTCCACCAACCTATTTGAGCCGGAATGACAGGAAAGATAAGATTAGAGAAATAAGGTGCCGCAATGATTCTTATATGAATTCTTTTTTCCCTCGTACCATTAGGGATTGGAATGCAAAACAAAGAGATTAGCTTTGGTGCTGAGCACCCTCTGCTACCCACAATTTTGTGAATTGCAGAGTATATATGTAGATGTAGATAGATGGTTGTGGACTGACCAGATATATGAGTGAAATATTATCCGAAGGAATTGTCAAAATGAGTATAACAATCTTATCGTTATAGTTTTATGCTAAGTCAACCGTAGTAATATATAGCATTGAGCCTGTTTCCTGCCTCACTTTAATGCAATCCCGTTAATTACAACTTTTGGGATACGTTTCAAGATCCGAGTTTTGGTAAAGTATTATAGAAATGTAATGGAAGGTTGATGAACTGTTCTGCAATAAGAATCGTCAGTGGGAGGAACTTAATTCCTACCTCTTAGCCAATTGTTTCCTGCATTGACTTAAGGAAATGAACAATCTGCAGTATAGATGGCTCTGAATAAAATATCCTCCAATGGAATTGCGAGGAGGCGGAGCCAGTATTGCGTTACTGTTGTCTGGGAAGACATTGATGCCAGATTGTGCAAAATAAGAGTGATAGAATTTTCAGCGGCGGCCAGAAATGAAGTCAAAGAAAATATTTGTCATGATGCTAGAGACCAGGGAACCCACAGGTAGTCCTGCATGTAGCACTTATTGAGAAATCTATCACTGCTACAAAACTCTTCATTTGAAATTCCATAAAACTATCTAGAGCATCAATCTCAGAAACAGCTCTCATACCATGTTGTAGACGTTGCATGTACCAGAAAGCTTACCGATAGTTTCTCTTTGGTTACAACAAAGAACTCTTATATCTACAATGAAGTTCTTTTATACTAGCTGATCCATGAAAATGTTTTGCACACTATTGTGGTCAGTCACTGAATGGTAATGTGGAAGTAAACAGCTTCAACTCGTCTCATAAAAGTTTCAGATACTGTTAAGGCTACCAATGTTAAACTTCTCTTTGGTGAGAGCAAGGAATTGTACCGTTCAAAATGCCTGTGAAGCCTTCAAGAAAAACTTTAATGAACAGAAGTTGAAAGATGACATGCAAAGATCAGTCACCCAGGTACTGTTCTCTAGAACAGATTGTAACAGCCCTCAGGACTGAATTGTAAATAGAATTGTATCTTATGAAGTATCTGTAGTGAGCTAAAGTTTGCTTGAATGTGATCTGGTATGTTCCTTTTGTAAATCAGTGTATATAGACTTTGTTTATGAAAGAAAATTATTTAAAGTCCATTTAATATGTTTAAGAACAAAATTGTGCAGAGAATTGCTTAAATGTTTTTAATTCCAAGTATTAATGCAAGTTACGATGTCTACAGGACAATTTCTACTGTTTAAAATGATTTCTGCAAATAATTTTGTATTGAAGTATCTCTAATTTCCATTTCTGACCATTTTGTAATGTTGTTAAGTGATTATGTATTAATACCGATTGTTTTTAATATGTTTAATGATTTGAGTAATTGTTAATGTTCGAGAAATATCGAGCGGGAAGCTTTTGAAGAATTCTCACTATTTCGATAGAGCCTATAAAAGAAATCAGCAGGATAGGTCAGTTAGTTTTACAGTTAGTTCACAGAAGTTTTATACAGATTATCTTTGCGACTGCTAAGAAGTGCGTTAGTAGTATCTCTGTATTGTATCTATGCGTGTGAATATAGCTGACGTTGGAAAATAAACACAAAAATCTTCAACATAACCTTCTGGTGGATTACTTAATTAATTAAACCACAGAAGACCCTAACAAGATGTATAAATATAACACATAATTGGGTTAAGGACTGCCCCTTGAGCGATCCACTTGGAGACAACGCGTGGTCCATAGAGGTTAGAGATTCCCAACATTTTTCGTACCCTCCCCGCTTTCCATCAAAAGAATTCTCCCCACGTCCTCCTTTCTGTCACAAGAAATCCCCCCACCTCCCTCACCCCAGGGTCATGATTTTTTAGTAATAATGTAAAAGCCTACTTTTCTGTATTGACAATGGCATGTCTGTGGAAACTCACCAAGTATGTGATGTTAAAATAAAACTTTTCACCTCTAAGAGATGATGAAATAGACAGTACTCGCTATGGTGTAGAATTAGGGTATTGCCCACATAGGCAGCTAGTCCTGTGGATTACCGTGCACTTGCCATGCTCCATAATCTGGGCAGAAAGTATTCTGCATATTGTTAGACCATGATAAAAGCTATCGATATGTGTATTTTTGCTAAAACCCATGTTGTAATGTGTGAATAGACATCCAAAAATTAAAAAAAAATATGCAATTTTAGCCTTAGTGTCATTGGAACTTCCATATTTTGCAGTATTGGTATCTTCATCAGTAGGATACACTGCATTTACTATTTTTGAAATAAATTTGATGTACAGACAACTTTTCTACAATTTTATTGTATAGTATAGAATACAATAATCCCGTGTACATATACACTGCCACCTGCAATGCCCCGTATTACACGGATTAAACATGTTTGCTAAATAGACAGCAAAACAGTTGTTTAATTTAAAATCCTAATCTGTCTTTCTCTAAGGTTTAATTCTTCAACTGATACCTCTACTTACATATTTATCAATCCCATATTAGAAAAATTGGCCCATTTTCGTTAGTAAGAAAGTAAAAACTGTTTGATTACAATGTGAAGCAAATCACATCTAAAATGGGTCTTTGATTCCATGGAAAGAGCTGTACTTGAAAAGAAATTTTTCACTTAGAAGGTAAAAATTTAAAACAATAAAGATGACTGCAAATTATCATTATTTTTTACTTTTCAACTTATTTGTTCATAAATTCAGCATATATCAACAGCAACAGAAATGTCTATTCATCTTTAACCTCCCCAACACCCTCCACCCAAAAATTATTCTTATTCTACAGCCTTCAATCTGAAGGTTAGTACAGACTTCCTACTCTCTGTACGACATTACAGAAGTAGGATGGACAATTTATCTCTCGTGTGTCAGAGTGTTTTAGGAGGGTAGAAGAATGTGATGACAGATGACTTTTGTTGTTGATTACATTGTGTCGTGTTAAGTATACCTATATGAAGAAAGTGAGTGTGTGGAATTCACTGCTGGCCCATGCAGATCTACTCTTCAGAAAGAAACCCAGGTGTTGCCAATTTTAAAATATCCTTCTGATATACAAAAAAATCAGCCAGAGATTTTGCAATTTAATCTATAGTAAACAGTCAAATTACTAACCATACCACACTGTCTCCCTTACCATGCTAGCCAAGTTCAAAATGAAACTAGCTACACAAAAATTATAAATAATCATTTCTTAGGATACATCAAATAAAATTAATGTATGTTCCTTCTTGGCATTCATAATATGAAAATACAAAATTTGAAAACTTTTACTTTTTAGATCATAAGGTGCAAGAATTCAAGGCACTACAGCTTCACTTAAAATATATATACGAACAGAGTAACTTCATGAAATAACTTTATTGTTAAATAACTGAAAGACAATAACAAACCTCATGAGGAACTTCCTGGAGGCGATCGAGAGCACGGATGTGGTCGAGGGTGTCTATGGATGGCGAGAGGCCCCCATGCAGGCAAAAAATCTGCCCGTCTACCAGTGCTGTTAGTGGAAGGTAGTCGAACAGGTCTGTAAAGAACTTCCACACATTGGCGTTGCCATACTTGCGCAGACACTCATCATAGAAACCGTACACCTGCGTAATCTGTCTTGATTCGTGGTTGCCTCGTAGAATTGTTATTCTCTCCCTGTATCTCACCTTTAAAGAAAAAAAGGCCAGGAAAACATGAGTTGTTAGTAGTGGAACAATTGCAATGACTAGTAAAATATAACAAATGATATGAGCACAGCAACAATTTACACAAGCAAAGAGATTCTAACACTTAAAAAATCTGAGTATAAATCTACTGGTCAAAATTTAGTTTGTTCTATTATGAATAATGTAATTTGTTTAAAATATAATTCACACAACAAAAATGTGTTAATGAAGTTGAAATAAAGTAAAAAAAAATAAAAAAAAATCTCACAATTTCTTAAGGAAAAACATATTTAGCAGCAGCGGGATTCGAACTAGAGCCACAAATTAAGACGCAGATACCTTTCTGACTAGACTACACTGCTACTTGACAATAAAAAGCTTAATATCAGTATACAAAAGTCGCTGGGATGGATGGCATGCAAACTGCCAAAAAACTAGGGTACATTTGAAGAAACAATTATACTGTAAGGGTTTGGGAGGGACTGTATTAGCTCTTACAACCAAATGGCAACATCTTCTCCATTTGGTGCACCCCATTTCAACAGACAAGGCTCTAGCGATTAAATGATTTCCAGTATTGCTTGCCTATAATTTTCTGAAAGGAATGATGGAAGAACAGAGAGCGGTCCAGTGCACCCTCTTACCCCAGTGTCTGGAAACGGCTCCTAAAGGCAGATGAATCAGAAATTATAACGGCACAAGGATGAAGGATGCAGAAGACACTGCAATAAGGACCCAAAGTGTATCTTGAGGACATTTAATCCTCTCAAACCACATATAGAATGATGGTTTCTTCCCGGCTAAAATATTCTGGAGATTAAATAGTCTCTCAATCGGATCTCCAGGTGGAGACTTTTCAGGAAGGAGTAACCACTATGAATAGAAACATTCTATGAATCAAAGTCTGAATAGCACAGGTAAATTAGAAATCTTAAAAAGAGAGATGTAATTGTCATTGGGATTGGTGAGATTAAGTGGAAGGATGCAAAGAATTTCTTGTCTGGGGAACAAAGAATAATTATGAGGGTCATTCAATAAGTCCTTAGAAAATCCAAAACATAGCGCAGGTAGTGTTGAAAACTATTTCTTTTTAATAGGCATCGCTACTTATTCGATGGCTACCTCCACCACAATGTTGTTATAGTCTGCTGAAGCTGACAAGTTCCATCTCATTTAGAAAAATTAAAAAAAGGTTTGAGCAGTGATTAAACATTTATTTGTAAGGTTTAAAACTGAAAGAGATCACAGCTCAGCTGGATGAAGTTCATGGTATATCTGCTCCTGTGTTTGCAACTGTTTACTATTGGGTAAATGAGATTAAACATGGCCACACATTTACACAAGGGGAACAACATTTGGGCATCCAGTGGAAGTGACTACCCCCAAAATCATTGACAAAATCCACAATATGTTTTAAGTGATCAACAAATCAATGTGTGTGAAATAGTAACGCTACAGTGTATTCATTATTGCACGAAAAATTAGGTATGATTTTTTTTTCTGGCAAGATGGGTGCAGCGTTTGCTTTCAATGGAGATTAAGTACCATAGTATAAAAGATTTTGCTGTTTTCGTAGGCATCATATTAATTTAAATGCTTACGGGATTATCACTGCGTTGCTATACTCCTCCTCCTTTTCCCGAAGTTTCAACCTAGTCTTAGACGTCGGGAAAAGAAGGAGGAGGAGTATAGCAACGCAGCGATAATCCCGTAAGCATTTATATTAATATGACATCTGCAAAAACAAACAAAATCCTTTACAATTGACCTGCATGGGCAGGAAACCTTTAATATTTGTAGAAAATTTGCCAATCTTTGTCAATGAAAAAGTCTTTCTTGATGAGATGTAGAGACAAAGGCATTATTCATAGAAGCCTACGCATAAAACCAATTTTCCAAAACCATCATAGCACGAAATATTTTTCAACGTGCAAGTTCAGCTTTACTTCGAGAAAGGATCCAGTTCATACATGAAACTTTGAATGATGTGGAGAAATCTATATATGAAGCTAGGCTAAAATCTATATATATAAAGATGAATGTATGAATGTTTGTTTGTTTGTTGGTTTATTTTTTCTTCATACAAATCCACAGTTTTCATCCAATCTCGGTGAAACTTTGTACACTTATCCTTTGAAACAAGGAGAAAAATACTGTCTACATTAGGATTCCTAATTACTGTAGCATAAATTATCACAATTACTTAATTTCATTATAAACCTTCAGTATGATCTGCAACTGGACTAAAGCTTGTGCAATAACAAAGCCACTTTATCACGATGTAAACTTGACCTGCAATATTATCATAAGTTGGGTTAGAATTGTAAAGAATTCTGGACTTTCCATTGTATACTGTAAGTTACAAGCATTTTAGTATAAATGTTTAAATTATGTTACTTAATTGACTGTCGTGATGCTGGCACCATAGTTCATGGGGCTGAATGTAGTCCCAAGTGAATTCAATATTTAATTTACAAGTGCCATATTGCCAAGCGTTATTATTCAGGTTCATTTGGTATCACAATCTCACATTATGGGTCAAGTTTATTTCGCCATACATGACATCACTAACATGCAATATGGTGAATATATTAACACGCGAATGATAGAAGCTTCAATTTTCTAACTGCCGAGTTTGTGACTGGGTTGACATGCAACCTGGGCCACAATGACAACTGAAACTTGGTAATTTAAGCTGCTTTCATGAGTGCCATTGAACTGATATTGTATCAAAAGAATAACAATAATAGTAATAAACTTGGATGAGTTTGCAGAGGATGCGGCATTGACCAAAATAAATTTTTGAAATTGATAAATATTTTATTTAGTGGCAGACAGGCAGAATGGTAATTTGACCGTAGACTTTCAATTCTGTTCGCCGACTGAGAAACCAAAACAAACCTATAATAATAGTAACAATAATCATTATGAAGGAACTATAAATTACTGCTTTAACACTGGAATTTATATTTTAGTGCAGAATTAATAAATCGAAACGAATGAAGTGTAATAACTGGTATTCAGTTGTTATCATAGATCGAGAAACCAATATTAACACTGATCATTATGAAGAAAAGAATCGAGCGCTACTATAACAAGTAAATTTATATTTTAAATCAAAATTAATTCATCAAATCAATATAACTTTAACACAAAAAGAATATTCAAAGAGCAAATTAAGTCCTTTAAAAACAACACACGAGAGAGAGAGAGAGAGAGAGAGAGAGAGAGAGAGAAATCAATAATTTTCAGATATTCATGGCAAGTTAAAATGTTCATTTTTAGGTCGCTTAGCTATTTATTTGCTATTTGAATGTTAGTAATTCTGGACGTTTAGACGATTCCATCAATTTATTGCTAATGTTTCGACGTTTTGAGTTTCTGTCAATTAAAACTGTATTAACTTTTATTTGAAAGACTTGAAACTAGTACTTTTAAGAGATACTAAGCAAACAAAAGTCAAACCTTTCAAAGAAATGTAAAAACAGCTAGGGCTATGAAAATAGCCAAAACCCAGGTGACGACTCCTCCAGCAGAGCTGCAAAGTGTTAAGCAGTTGGCATGTCTTGGAGCTTCTGTGGCTGCTGAATTGCCGGGCAACAAAAACAAACCGATTAATTGATGTCGAAAGATCTGCCGAGTCACTGGTAAAAAATGAGAGCTCGGTGCAAAGAGCAAGCCGAATGACGATCAATTTCAAGAACTGCTGAAACACCGAAGCAGACGAAGAGGTGGCAAAAACAACACCCTGCATAAATGGCATTGCAACGAGCTGCTGAGCCCCCTGAACAAACGTGAAGAACAAGCCATGCGGCAGTTGATTCTAAGAGCTACTGAAACACAGGAACGAACGAGAAGTTGGTGACAACAGAACGCCGGATATTTGGCATCACAAGTTGCTAAAACTTTGGAACAATCGCGATGTTGGCAACATCAGTGTGCCAGGTATCTGACATCACAAAGAGCTAATGTCACCGTGGATGAGTCTGAAACCCATAGATGAGCTGTTGGCGAAAGGGCGACACAGAGATTGCAAGTGTTTGATAAAAAAATACGTGATCCATATTTGAAAAAGCTGATTTTCATTATGATGCAACTATAGATTATGGTAACTATTGGCTCTTAAATGTGGAAAAAATGGATAAAGAGTGCACATTTTGTGGGGCTCTGAAATGGAAGAAAGAACCCACAGGAATGTGTTGTTCAGGAGGAAAGATAGCGATTCCTTTAATAGTGGAGCCGGTGGAAACATTGAAACAGTTGTTTTATTATTACAACAAAGATGAATCGTGGCGATTTTTTAATCTTTTCAGAATGTATATTTCCTGCTTTCCAGATAAGAGTTGTTACTACGCAAGGATTTTCATCGAGAATTACTACACGGGGCACGTATATCACCAAATTGCATCTATGCTTCCTTCGTCGCATATGCAACCAGTTATTACAGATATATTTCATGGGAGATGAGGAAGCAGGTACTGAAAGACATTATAGAATTATTCAGAGGGTCTAGAGAGAGAGACCATCAAAATGTAAATTGTCAGGTTATGAGATTTTTAGTGTTTGGTGACAGAATGTAATTTCAACAACAGCCTTCATAATCAAGTAGTTACATTATTTAATTAATTCTTTAAAGATTTTGACTCAATTCCTGGTAGATATGTATGTCAAGATAGAAAGTGAGCGATTGAGATACATATCTCTAAATCAGAACAAGTTGCGGGTGGAAAATTATATTAACGGGATGCACTAAAAGGCGGTACCGTAAATGCTAATAATTGAGGACATATCGTGATTCTTCAATCATCATTTGTAAACAGCCCAAGACTACACGCACAATGCATTCACCTATGTTCTGTTTTGGGAGACCTGACCTTTTTATCATTTTTATTTGCAACCCATGAAATTATGGAAGAACTCATGCCTGGACAAAATGACTGAAGACACTATCTGACAGCTAAAGTTTTTTTTTTTTTTTAAGTCCATAAATTAGTTACCATTGTCACTAAAGGTAAATTATTTGGAGAGTCTCAATGATTCAAGTACTCAATTGAGTGGCAAAAGTGTGGATTGCCCCAAATGCATTTATTGCTGTGGCTCAAGGAAAAGTTGCGTCCAATCCAAATTGTTGAAATTGTAACTGTTGAGATTCCTCTTCCTTACACTGACAAAAGGCTATACAATATAGTAGTCATATATATGATTCATGGACTCTGCAGTGTACACAATCAGACATCACCATGCATATAGGATAGAAAATGCACAAGAAGGTATCCAGTTCTATTAAAACAAAAACAAAGAATATCCCCTGTATAGACGGAGGGCGTATTGTGTTGGACAATAGCTCGACTGTCCCTTATTCCCTCTTACTGTCAAAAATATTTAACACCCACATAAATGTAGAGTTGTAAGTCGGCATAGGCAATAAAATACATCTTCAAATATATTTACAAGGGAAACAATCAAGCAATTTTCACTGTTAAGAAAGGAAACACAAATATTGCCTCCAGAGACGTAGTGCAATCATTTAGGGTGGGCAGTAATGAAGCAGCGTGGTGGATCTTGAGCTTCCCACTGTGACTTACCTGGCAGTGCACTTGCCCTATGGTGAACGAGTTTTATTCACAGAGCAGAATTTTAATGAAAAAGTAGCGACTCCTCCCGGAACAAAATTAACCGCATTTTTTAAGCTTTGCAAAGATTATCTATCTATCTATATGTATAAAACGAAAACCAGATAAATTTGAACTAGAAAAATTCAGAAACTACTGAGCAGATTTCAATGGGGATTTCACCAGTTTAAAGCTTAGAATCTAAATTGGTTTGTTTGGCATATCTGATGTTTCAACGCTGCATAACGCTGGAACATTAAATGAAATTTTGAACATATGGTGACAAATACCAAAGATGGAAAAACTAGATGTTGTATTCTCTGCACTAAACACACAACTACAATGCCACCATCCATAGCCTTTAGTAAAATCAATAAAATCAATTTAAAGTAATTCAGGATATTCAGTTTTTAAATGTCATAGATGGCCGTAATTAATGTGAAAAACTAATAACGAAAAAACAACAGATTTTCTTTGATCACAAGCTCTGCCAGCACAACTACCATGTCTCCGGCTATTGTCTTGGGCATTCGGTTCACAATAAAATGGCACCGCAGTTTGTAACTCCCTGAAACAAATCAAAGAATATTTTTTCTTCTTCTGAATACTTGATATACAAGTCTGAATACCTCATATTAAACTGTACAGGTAACGAATATATTTTAATTTTGTGCTCCAGTGCCAGATGAAGTAACATTATAACAAGCTCACAGTGGCAGGTGAGTCAGCATAATGACACACATCGCTGTTTGATACTGTGAAAATTTGGGCTAATTCGATTCAGCAGTTTTCAGGTAATGCTAGCTTATTTGTAAAATAAATGTGCTATAATGTCTTATGATGTAGGTTAAATTTTAACTTTGACCACAAGCTTCCAAATTCTGAAAATCCATTCAAAATCTGCATTTTCTGCGCAATGCTGGAATAAACAGACACATTCCAGATACATTTTTATGTATGTGGTATGTATTAATGCGGTCAATGTTTGGATTTTGGAGCAGCAACATTAGCAGATGCAATTACATTGAAATATGACTTGGACTAAAATGAAAACTTACATTCCATCTCAAAGTATCCAAACCACCCCATTCTCTCTCTCTTTTTTATCTGCTTAACGTCTCTCTAACAGCGAGGTCTTTCCAGATGGAAAAGGATGGGGGGCAAGGAATGGAAAGGAATTCGGCCATGGCCTTTTGAAGGAAGCATCCCGGCATTTGCCTGGAGTGATTTGGGAAACCATGGAAAACCCAAATCTGGATGCCCGGACGGGGTTTCGAACCGCCATCCTCCCGAATGCGAGGCCAGAACGCTAGCCATTACACCACCACACTCAGTCACCCCATTCTCAGAACTGTGCTTCTAAATCACTGTTTAGTTTAGTTGTTCCTAAATCACCGTTTAGTTTAGTACAGGAAATGAATGAAGCTCAGTACGCATGAATCTTTTCAGACAAATAAAAATAGTGTACAGTTAAATCAACTTTAACCCACTCCTTTCTTGGTAGGATGCGGGTGTATCTAGGTTTGCTTTAATTCCGCAAATGGATGGCACGAATTGTATGAAACTTGGTACATGTTTCTCATTGCGTGAATAAAAATGGGAAATGGGTAAATCAACGCCAATTAGACCGGGCAATGCCGGGAACTCTACTAGTAATTTATAAAAACACTACACTGAAGTTCCTCCCTATTATAAGTGGAATCCATCCAGGAAAGAGTGAAAGCGCATGTTACAGGGAACTTTTATTCAGAATTGGCCGGGCGTGAAGGCAGGAGATGCACTGTTCACGTTAGGAACTTCGAATGTTACTGCTTGCCAATTTACAAGGACCGACTAGTTTTCATGAACTCAAGACAGTGGAAAGCCACAGTGGGAATAGTGCATGAAGAAAGCAATTAAAACTGAACACAGTGGAACACCACAGTGGGAATTAAATATCTGTAAGCCCCGGAGCGTATGATATCTCTGGCATGGCGAGTCTAGATTGTTGTATCGGGAGTCGGCTGCAAGAGTACGTACAGTTCAGACGTGTCAAGATGACACTGGTAGGGCACAAATTTAATTTGAATTGTAATCTGCTAGCATCGTCACATTAAGACCAAGATGTTTAATAGAAACAGTGTGGAGAGAGAGGACATGCTGTGTGTATGATAGTGGACAGAGCTAGGACTGAATTGGGAGTGAATATAACTTTCGATTGGAAGCATTTCTGCGTCTACAAGAGTGTGGAACAGAACTGCGCTTATCTGAATTTGTATTGGGGCTTCGACTGACTTTCATCAGTACTTTTCATGAACCTAGCAACTTCGGTGTAGCACTGGCAAATGTATGTTGGCTTAATAAAACTTTTATAATCCATGATTAACTACACGTGTGTGTCGAAGGATGCGGTAGTACCTGAATATGACTTATTCAATCTTTCTTTAGGTATAGAACACTAGACTGGCGACCGGGTCAATAGAATCTGCAAACGTGTATCAGCTGGTACAGTTATACTAGTAGTAGCACTTAAAAGCATATGAAACATTAATGTTAAATTAAGCCCCAGTTCATAAATGTGTTACAACAGACAATCCAGGACATTAGCAATAGAGTTTGCCTGGTAAATGGAACATTTATGTTTATTAGATATAGTGAAACCAAGACAAATTGCAGCGAAGTTTGGACAACAATCAATGAGATCAATGTATTGAAAAAATTCAGCTGCAACCAACAGATCAACACAAACTAAACTTTATGATTACAGTTATAAATTCCAATGGCCACTAAACAAAGGCAGAGCAAAGTGCACCAAGCTCAAAACAACGAATCATGATAACTACATTGATTAAAATCATGGAATTGTGCATTAGGAAAGTTTTCTTTCTAGTCAGACTGTATGGGGAAGTCTTACAGCAATGATTTGAGAAAACTGAAGAAAAATGTTAGGTGCAAATTGACTGAGATGTCGAAGAAGAAACAGATTGATTCACCGTGCCCGTGCAAAACTCATTTGCACACATCTTACAATTTAGGGGAAACACTGTATCCCAACCATCCTATTTTCCTGACCTAGCCCTACCAATTTCAACCTCTCCCATAAATGAAGAGACTCAAGATAAGTCACTACATTGGTATCTACAGCTTGTGTGCTTGTAAGCATTCAACAATGGGAAGAATCAATGGAATCATGTAGAAGCCTGAGATTACTATTGTGGATATTAGGATTCAAAACAAGTTACAATTTTTACAACGAAATTATCAGAAGAATAAAATCCTCCTGGATAACTAGCCGATTAAATCTACATCTACATTCATACTCTGCAAATCACAAACATTGTGGGTGGCAGAGGGTGCTAAGCACCAATCCTAAACCCGCCCATTCCAATCCCGAATAGTGCAAGGTAAGAAGGAATACATATAAGTATCAGTACGGCATCTTATTTCTCTAATCTTATCCCTCCGGTCATTGCGACCTAAATAGGTTGGCGGAAGAAGTATTTCATTGCACTCGAAATTTAAATTATTTCGCATATTCTCCAATAAATTCGAACGCAAGCTACGTCATCTGTCTTCCAAACTAACCCAGCCCAATCAATGTATCAATTCTGTGACGCTTTCATAAGGGCTGTAACAATAAGTCACGAATCTAGCGGCTCTCCTCTGCACCCTCTCAACTGAGTCAATCAGAACCTTGCGATACTGATCCCAAACCCCACAACAATAATCCAGATGCGGACGCACTAGTGTTTTATACGCTATCTCCTTTGTATGATCATAACAATTCCTCAAAATACGACCAATGAATCGTAATTTAGAATTAGCCTTGCCTACGACGGAAGTTATGTGCATGTCCCATTTCATGTTGCTTTGCACAATCACCCCCAGATACTTCACGGAATCAACTGTGTCAACAGCTGAATTTTTTATTTTGTACTCGTGAATAAACTGATTCTTCCTGTTACTTATCCGCTTTGCCTTGCACTTTTTGGAATTAAGTGTAAGCTGCCATTTATGGCACCAATCGAAAAAAGCATCCAAATCGTGCTGAATTTCTAGGCAATCGTCGGAGCACCTTATTTCCCTATAGATAACCGCATCGTCGGCAAACAATCGCAACCAGCATTTGACGTTGTCACCTAGATCGTTTATAAATATTAAGAAATGAAGTGGACCTATTACACTTCCTTGAGGAATGCCCGAAGTAACATTTATCTTAGAAGAGGCTTCCCCGTCAACGACGACATACTGTGATCGACCAGTTAGAAAATCACGTATCCACTCATAAATCTGAGCCGAAATACCGTAAGCTCGAATCTTAGCTAAAAGTCGGTTTTGTGGTACGGAATCAAAAGCTTTCTGAAAATCCAATAAAACTGCATCAACTTGCGAAACTGCATCAACTTGTGAAACTGCATAAATAACTTTCATTATGTCATGGGAAAATAAGGCCAACTGCGTTTCACATGATCTCTTCTTCCGAAATCCATGTTGACACGGTGTAAGTAACTCGTTCTCATCTAGAAACTTCATAATGCTCGAGCATATGACATGTTCCAGAATTCTGCTGCAGACCGATGTTAGAGATATGGGTCGATAATTCCTAGGATCACTCCGATCTCCTTTCTTAAAAACGGGAATTACCTGGGCTATTTTCCAGCTAGAAGGTACTTTTCTCTCTTCTAGTGATTTACGGAATATATCTGACAGAAATGGTTCAATATCCTCCGCGTATTCAGAAAATACTCTTACCGGTATACCATCGGGACCCAGCGCTTTACCCCACTTTAGGAGTTTTAATTGCTTTACAATACCTACGCTATCAATTTCTATCGGATCCATCTCTAATTCCACACGATGTGGTAAAGTGCGGATGTTTTCCATGTTTTCTCGCGTGAATGAATTTTTGAATTCGGTGTTAAAGACAGTAGCCTTGTCGCGGCTGTCTTCAACTTCCTGTTCGTCTTTTATTAGAACTGGCTTATTGTTCCCACTAAAACCAACTTTTTTTACATACGACCAAAATTTCTTATTGTTTTCAGTGAGGCTCTTAGAGAGAGAATTGTCACTAAAGTTAATAAAGGCCCTTCGCATCGCATTCTTAACACGTCCCCTTATCTCCTCTAACTTATCTAAATCAGCCCAATGCATCGTCCTTTTTGATCGTGCATATATCTTCCTTTGCTTCTTGAGTAACCTTTTAACCTCCCGTGTGTACCATGGGGGATCGTTCTCTTCCCTGATTGTCCGTTTCGGTATATGCAAGTTCATACCTTCCCCAACTATACGTAGGAATTGATGCCACCTCTCTTCAACAGTCCATCAATAAAACACAACATTTTGGTGGTCATAATTTCTGCCACCATTGTCAAGTTACTTTACAATAGTGGCATTTTATGACCACTGAAATGTCGAGTTTTAGTGATGGACTCACTTGGCCAGTTACCAAGATTC
This sequence comes from Vandiemenella viatica, assembly GCA_031002005.1. Classification (NCBI taxonomy): domain Eukaryota; kingdom Metazoa; phylum Arthropoda; class Insecta; order Orthoptera; family Morabidae; genus Vandiemenella; species Vandiemenella viatica. Next base: position 198,131,072 of record JARYHS010013631.1, read on the forward strand.
ATATTCAATGCCGAGAAAACTTCCAGTCTTACATAGAAAATTATCAGAAATTTTCGGTAGCACCTCACACAAACAAACCTTTAACATTACAAACAATGCTTTTGAACAGACAGCACCATGATAAAGGGATGCTCTACAGTTTTTTTAAGGAGATAGGGGGAAAAAAGGATTAATGTGAGGATTTGCTATTAAGAGCATAATATAAGAAATTGAAATGGAACTTCAACGAACTGGTGAATGTGAGAAACAAAAAGTTTAATAATTACTTAGTCTACTGTCATTCATCAACACTGAGGTAATTACAGCCAGGAAACACTTCTGGTTTTTCTCGTAGGCCTGGTTACACGGTGCGAGCTAGCAACCAAGCTGGCCTAGTCAGTTACTGCAGTGCAGCTACTCGCACTGTGTGACCACATTGTACGAGTTACTATCACGTACAAGTCGTTCAGTAGCTCGCATCGGAGTTACAACAACATTTTTTGATCTTACTTGCCTCTCACCTTCTCCCACCACACCACAAGCAGCAGCTCGCATGCGAATCGGATGTCAATGGCACGGTTTTTGCGAAATGACAGTAGCTCGTAAGCCCACATGTGTTTTTGTGTCACCAGTCATGGTTAAAAACAAAAAATGGCAGATAGATGGAATTCTGAACAAAATATAATGTTAGTGGAACTTTACAAGCACCAAACCAACTTATGGAATTGTTTAGATCCTAATTATGAGAACAGAGATTTGCATAAAGCCACACTTTAATACATTCGCGTGGAATTGGGTTAAAATTACTTATTTTGATACAATATTTTAGACTTTCATTTATAGCATCACACAATTTTAGTATTATTTTAATTATGGGTGCTTTTTTAAATTCCGAAAAATATAAAAAACAATCTCTACGATACTCCAGAAGAAAGGTATACCAGGGTTATCTCCAACTTCACTCTTGCAGCTATAGCATCCCTCATATGTGTATCTTGACGCTGAATTTTTGGAGCACTTAAATTTAAGACCATTTCCACTATTGTAACTCTCATAACTGCTTTATATTCTTGTGGTTCTTCATTATATAGTTGTTTAAATATTGTCTGTATTGCCTCTTTCAGCATCCAATTTCTGACCCATGTCATCCTGTTTTTCTTCTTTTTTTTGCAGAGCACTTTCATTTCGAAGTATTTCACCGCAAAGTATTTTTGCAGCTGGTTTTATCATGGTACGAACTGTGATCAGTAGCATATTTTGCAACAACATTACACGAGACCTACGAATAGCTTCAGATTTTTTTTTTTTATCGGCTTAACGTCTCTCGAACAGTGAGGTCTTTAGAGACGGGAAAGGATGGGGGGCAAGGAATGGGAAGGAATTCGGCAATGGCTTTTTGAAGGAAGCATCCTGGCATTTGCCTGGAGTGAATAGCTACTGAAAAGATGTGAGTAAACACATGCAGTAGTTGTGTACTTTCACGCCAGCAACTCGCACTCGGGTGAGACGAGTCGAGCTTCTGTTGTGCGAGTATTCAGGTGCAATAGCTGTCCACTGCCAGGTCAGAAACTTGTACTGTGTAACCTCTGCCTGTGGCTTTTACACCTTATCAGCATAGAGGTCAGTAGAAGTAGGAAAGAAGTAGAGGCAAGGAATGGGAAGAAATTTAATTTGGGAATCTGGAGGTAAAAAAAGTTAGGCCCATGTAACTCAGTAGTTTGTAGAATTATTTTTGACAATAGTACTGGTCCTGGCCTAGGTGATTGTGAGCCTGGGATTTGAAGGTAGGTCAGCCTCTCTGGTGAGGCTCTACGTATGAGTGACGGCACATGATACTGTTGATAGAGATTCATCTGTCCAATGGGTATGTTAAAATTGTGACCAACCTGCTGTTTTGTCCAGGAGTACAACTTACTTGATGCCACTGTTTTCATGTCCTTTAATTCACACCCGCAAAACACTACTATTTACAATTTATTATTCATTTGTTTAATAAATATCAAGAGCTTTTTTAAGATACTAGACGACCCCTGCGAAAATTTCGCGAATAAAATGCGATGAATAGTGAAATGCTTGTAATATAATGCTAATGTAATATAATGAAAAGTAGAACCGTACTTTTGTAAAAAAATATTTTTATTTTAGTGTAATAGATACACATCAAAATACTCACAACATATTACAAAACAGTTAGGAAAATTTAAAACACTCTGTATTTATGACAAAATATCACTGACCTTAACAGAATAAAACCAACCTGAACAAAATGCACACAACATATTAACATTTCTGAAATATTTGTTGCTGTGTGAATAAAATGTGTACTTTGGAATTGTATAGCAAAACGACTGTTTCTGTAACAGAAAAAAAATCCGAAAAGCTACTTATTGAATAAAAAAAAGTTTATTGACATCTCTGTGATATCCGCTGCTGCAATCTAGGGACTTGGCTCTGAACAGTCTCATACGGGCTACCACTTTAAGCACCAAATTCTGAAAAATTCTTTCTTAATTTATGATTTTACCTAGCTGGAGACCTTAATTTTTAGAACGATATGTCATTTTTCGATTTTGGCTAGGTATTGAAGAAGATAAATGGCTTGCAATTAAAACAATAAAATAAAAAAGTTGTGTAAATAATATTGAAACTGTTGCCCTTTAAGGGTTGAATTCCAAAAAAATTCTTTTATAAAATATGGTGTGACCAAAGCAGCCACCTTGATCTTTAAAATGATACCTCATTTATCGATTTCGGTTAGTTATCAAGCAAGGTAAAAAAAATTGAGAAAAGATGATATTTTTACCCCTTAAGGGTTGAATTTGGAGAAAGTTTTTTCTTAAAATATGATGTGACCATAGCGGATAATTTAATATTTAAATCGTTACCTCATTTATTGATTTCAGTTAGGTATCAAGGGAAATAAATAGCAGGTGACAGAAAATTCGTTTTAATAATATTAATACTTTTGACCTCCAAGGTTAGAATCTTGAAAAATTTCTTTCTTAAAATGTCGTAAAGGAACCGAAGACATTACGAAGACCTCAATCTTTTAAATGATACCTCGTTTATCAATTTTGATTAATTGTCAAGGGAGATAAATGGCTCGAGACACAAAAAACGCCATTAAAAAATTGACATTTTTGCCCTTTAAGGTACGAATTACGAAAAATTCCTTTCTTAAAACATAATGTTACCACGGCGGAGACCTTAGTCTTTAATATGATATTTCATTTATCTATATCGGTTAGATATCAAGGGAGATAAATAGCTCATGACACAAAAATGCATTATAGAACCATTTAAACTTTTTTCCCCTTTAAGGGTTGAATTCCAAAAACTTCTTTCCTAAAATATGATGTTACCAAAGCTGAGACAATATTCCTTGATTCTTACTTGTTTTATCGATTTTGGATAGATATCCAGGGAGATAAGTGGCTGGAGACAAAAAACGCATTTTAGAAAAATTGACATTTTTGCCCTTTAAGGGTCGAATTACGAAACATTCCTTTCTTAAAATATAATGTTACCACGGTGGAGACCATAGTCTGTAATATGATACCTCATTTATCTATATCGGTTAGATATTAAGGGAGATAAATCGCTCGTGACACAAAAATGCGTTTTAGAAAAATTTATACTTTTTCCCTTTAACCCTTTAACTGCTACGGTTCGGCCGGCCGAGCCCTCGCTGAGTGCGGCTTTGTTTACGCCTAAGCTGTTTACCTGCCCTGGCCTGCCGCGTTAGACCGGACCGCTGTGTACTGAATACGTCTGGAGCGTTTCGTGTGGCGTTCTTCTGCTGTCGCTCTGCGATTTGAAACCGCAGATACAAAATAAATACAGTTAATATAACATCTAATGTTTTTCAGTTTAAAGCTCCTCTAAAAGTGAATGTCTGCGTAATCAAACATGCCGGTACTTCATATACGAAATAGATATTACAGCAACTGAAATGTTTTTAGTTTGTGAGCGAAGTAATTTATCTGGAGAGAACCTTTCCGAATACCTTTCACAAATTCTGCACAATTTTTCCAGCCTTCTTTTTGACCCGGGTTAATATATTTTTAATTTTTTTTTTTTGTATTTCGTTTAGTTTTAGAGGCGTATAAATTAATGTAATTATTACTCTGCAGTTAACCATGGTTAGTAATTCTTTTTGTGAGATAAGCCTTGAAAAATGGTACAACACACAGTGATACATTACGTGTTCTGCATTGGTTTCTCGACGCACTTTCTGTATCGAACATATAGCGCATTTACGCATTGGCGTGCTCTTCTTTGAATTTGCAATATGAATGAAATTTGGAAAAAAGGTCTCATAAAGTTGCGAGGGCGATTTCTAGGGGGGGGGGGGGGGTGGCGTCTCACGAACCTGATCTTACAAGACGGAGGGGGGGGGGGAGGGTGTCAGGAAATCCTGAAAAATTCCTCACGAAATTTAAATTTATGGATACAACAGACGAAACTCTGCAACTGGCATTTTTCGTCCGGTTACTACTCGGTGAAGAGCGTGAGCATTTAAAATGCAGTGTTCGAGAATGTGGAAAAAGAACTTTTTAAACCACTTCATAGTGAAAATATAGTGTGAATTGATTCTCGCGTATCTGTTGGTCTCATCAGCAATAGATATCATATGATATTCCGTTAAAAATATCAGGAAAAATGACAAACTGCTGGAATGTTAACGTAATCCACACTTGTGTCCTGCAGCTTAATCGACAAGCACATGCTGTCAAACGCGTCACTAAAGCATTCTCTTTTTCCACACATTTCGTTCGCACAATCTGTAGCTTCAAACTCTGAAAAATGGTCATTTTCCACTAGCTGATGTACACAGCTTAGGAAAATTACATCGAGATCCTGTCGAAGGGTTATCACTGTCATCCATATCAAAGTGATCATATTCACTGTCGCTTCTAGTAAGAATCTCCATGATTTCTTCCGCGGTACAAACACGACGGCGTATTCGGGAGGACGATGGTTCGAATCCCCGTCCAGGCATCCAGATTTGGGTTTTCCATGGTTTCCCCAAATCACTCCAGGTGAATGCCGGGATGCTTCCTCCAAAAGGCCATAGCCGAATTCCTTCCCATTCCTTGCCCCCCATTCTTTACCATCTCTAAAGACCTCGCTGTTAAGAGACGTTAAGCAGTTAAAAAAAATAATGACTGTATGCCATTTTCTCAGCGAAAACTAAAAGGAAAAGAGCAGCACAAATTAGATCGCAGCTGACAATGCTCAAGGGTCGAATGAGGAAAACAACTAACCACCCTGGGTGGAAATATGGCTTCATAGCCAGGCCGCTAAGAGGCTAGCGTGTTAACACGTCTGGAGCACAGACAGGGCGGCGAGGCGGCGCGTGTATACACGTCTGGAGCAGAGACAGAGTGGCAAGGCGGCGCGTGTATACACGTCTGGAGCACCTGGGCGCAGTAGTAGCCACGCGCGTTAACGCGTCTACAGCAGTCAAAGGGTTAAGGGCTGAATTCCAAATACATTCTTTCTTAAAATATGATTTCACAAAGCTGAGACATTACTCCTTATAATCCTACTTCATTTATAGATTTTTGTTAGATATCCATGGAGATAAATGGCTCGAGATACAAAAAACGAATTTTAGAAAAATTAACAATTTTGCCCTTTAAGGGTCGAATTTCGAAAATTTCCTTTCTTAAAATATAGTGTTACCACGGCGGAGACCTTATTCTTTAATATGATACCTCATTTATCTATATCGGTTAGATATTAAGGGAGATAAATCGCTCGTGACAAAAAAATGCGTTATAGAAAAATTTATACTTTTTCCCTTTAAGGGTTAATTCCAAAAACATTCTTTCTTAAAATATGATGTCACAAATCTGAGACATTACTCCTCATAATCCTACATCATTTATGATTCTGGTTAGATATCCAGGGAGATAAATGGCTCGAGATACAAAAAACGCATTTTAGAAAAATTGACATTTTTGCACTTTAAGGGTCGAATTTCGAAAACTTCATTTCTTAAAATTTGATGTGACCAAAGTGGAGACCATATGCTTTAAATTGACATCTCATTCATTGATTTCGGTTAATACCGAAGATACAGGCTTGTGACAAAAAAAAATTTCCTTATAGAAATAATATATATGATTATTCACATGTTCCAGTAACAACAATTCAAAACATGTTTTCATATTATTATGTTAGGGTCTATAATGTTACAATATAATATGTACCTAATAATAATATTATACACACTGGAGAAAATTAGACCCATATACGTTAGTGATGCGTACCATTATTTTATTGGTCCTCGGCTTGAAAAAGGTTGAGAAGCACTGTACTAAAGCAATTTTTTAAAAATGAAACCTACCTTTAGTGCAACTAAGAGGGTTACTGTCTCAACAGAATAGTAACCACGATCCACATAATCACCCATGAAGAGGTAGTTTGTGTCTGGTGAACGACCACCTATTCTAAACAGTTCCATCAAATCATGAAACTGACCGTGAACATCACCGCATACTGTTACAGGACATTTTACTTCTTGCACATTTGATTCTGTTGTTAGAATTTCTTTTGCCTGAAACAAATTTCACATAACAGAAAATGAAAAATTGTAGCAGTTTAATAAATCTGAACATACTATTATGATAAGTAAAATCAAATATTGACAATGTACAACTTTAGAGGCAGCATTCTTTTGGTTAATGAAGAGCACATTGCCATTGATAGGCTATTTACCTGTTTTGAAACTATATTACAAATGGTTGTAAACTGCATAAATCACTACTTAAGGAAGTTATACCTATACTGTTATAAATCTGTAAGAGAGCTGCATGTGTCTGAGAGTTTGAAATGGCAACTTGCAAAAACAGCCACAGAATTTGGATGGTGTTCTCAAATTTTGAGAGTTTACAGTTCAGGTTAAAATCTGCAGAAATAGCTGACATGTACCGAGGAATGGAGCAAGAAATTATAACCATTCTGAGATGAGAGAAATATGAGCTGCAGGTCACTCTGTATTTCAGATGAGCACTCCTTTCAAGAAATATCACAAAAGATCACCGTACTACTCACTGGATTATGTTTTCTTTTTTGACTTCAGCTATTTTTATTTCTTTGGTTCTCTGAAATGTAGAACATTAAAATAAATGGAATATGTTAACGTAATAAGCTTAAGTAATTTTAAAATATGTAAACATCTTTGAGCTATAAGAGCTATCAAAGAGCACACTACTAATTTTTGGATTATGTCCTCAGATTTTAACTGGATATTTATTTCTCCAGTTTTCTGAAATACAGCAAGTTAAAATAAATGGAAAATGTTAAATCATATTTCACAGAAGCACTTCAGAAAGAGTAACCAATTTGGGGATTTAATTTAAGGTAAATATCTCTGTGCTTAATGTTGATGCATGTAAACACATTAAGTATCCATGGATTACAACTTTATTTTGGTATCAATGTAAATTACCGAGAGACATTTTATTTTTATTTTGTATGAACCATCCATACACTGGTTACCAGTAGTAATTTTTGATGACACTATTTAGTGGAGCACAGTCTCATTCATTGGTTAATGGCTGCTCTCTATTAGTGCCAATATCTCTGGATTTATTTGTCCAAGCCGCATTTCAACATAACCAAATGCCATAATAAATGGATGCTGTGGGCATTTCCAAAATTGAAATATAAGCAATTTGTATGAATAATTAATTCAAGCCAATGCAATTGAATTTTTTTTTAAATTCTTATTTATTTTCCTGGGATGTGTTTCACTTTGATCTCTATGGCATCTTTAATATTTCTATCTGCTGAAGGGTAGGGTTGCAATAGGTTGTGGTAGATGGATGCATACTGCACGTTTTGCGTCGGGGCATGTTACAGGTAATTAATTTGTATTATGCTACAATTTACACAGCAAAATCTTAGTATATATATAAAAATAGACGTGTTTTTTTCCTATATTTCACTTTTCAGCCACCATTACCTTGCACAGATCACTGATGTTTGTTGGTGGAAGTAGCATGGAGTTTCCTGTCGTGCACAACGTTGGCAGAATGCCGATAGCTGTGGGGATGTGGGAGATATAATGATTAAAGTTGGTCAGTGCAGGGCGTTTTCATATTTCGACCAAAAATTCGTATCTCCGTATACTTCTCTTTCCTGCCACAACTACATAACATAGACCTTTGGTATTTGTGTGTGGTAGTAGAATCGTCTTTCCTGTCGTGCACTATGGTTGTTAGATGTCGGTAGCTATGGGGGTGTGGGAGATATGGGGGTTGAAAGTGGTCGACCTGTGGCAATTTCATACTTCTGCCAAAGACAAAAGTGTCATGGTGTATCACTTTTCAGCGAAAACTATAGATCACAGATAACTGGTGTTTGTGTGTAGTAGTAGCACAGAGTCACCTTTCGATCACAACAGCGGCCGATTTTCAGAAACTGTGTTACTGTGGTAGATATGGTGGTTGTAAGTGGCCGACCAAGGATATTTTCGTATTTCGACTGTCTCCGCATATGTCACTTTTCTGCCACAACTACATAGCATAGAGCATTGGTGTTTGTGTTTGGTAGTAGAATCGTATCTCATGTAGTGCACTATGGTTGTTAGATGTCGGTAGCTATGGGGGTGTGGGAGATATGGGGGTTGAAAGTGATCGACCTGTGGCAATTTCATACTTCTGCCAAAGACAAAAGTGTCATGGTGTATCACTTTTCAGCGAAAACTATAGATCACAGATAACTGGCGTTTGTGTGTAGTAGTAGCACAGAGTCACCTTTCGATCACAACAGCGGCCGAATTTCAGAAACTGTGGTACTGTGGTAGATATGGTGGTTGTAAGTGGCCGACCAAGGATATTTTCGTATTTCGACTGTCTCCGCATATGTCACTTTTCTGCCACAACTACATAGCATAGAGCATTGGTGTTTGTGTATGGTAGTAGAATCGTATCTCATGTAGTGCACTATGGTTGTTAGATGTCGGTAGCTATGGGGGTGTGGGAGATATGGGGGTTGAAAGTGATCGACCTGTGGCAATTTCATACTTCTGCCAAAGACAAAAGTGTCATGGTGTATCACTTTTCAGCGAAAACTATAGATCACAGATAACTGGCGTTTGTGTGTAGTAGTAGCACAGAGTCACCTTTCGATCACAACAGCGGCCGAATTTCAGAAACTGTGTTACTGTGGTAGATATGGTGGTTGTAAGTGGCCGACCAAGGATATTTTCGTATTTCGACTGTCTCCGCATATGTCACTTTTCTGCCACAACTACATAGCATAGAGCATTGGTGTTTGTGTTTGGTAGTAGAATCGTATCTCATGTAGTGCACTATGGTTGTTAGATGTCGGTAGCTATGGGGGTGTGGGAGATATGGGGGTTGAAAGTGATCGACCTGTGGCAATTTCATACTTCTGCCAAAGACAAAAGTGTCATGGTGTATCACTTTTCAGCGAAAACTATAGATCACAGATAACTGGCGTTTGTGTGTAGTAGTAGCACAGAGTCACCTTTCGATCACAACAGCGGCCGATTTCAGAAACTGTGGTACTGTGGTAGATATGGTGGTTGTAAGTGGCCGACCAAGGATATTTTCGTATTTCGACTGTCTCCGCATATGTCACTTTTCTGCCACAACTACATAGCATAGAGCATTGGTGTTTGTGTTTGGTAGTAGAATCGTATCTCATGTAGTGCACTATGGTTGTTAGATGTCGGTAGCTATGGGGGTGTGGGAGAAATGGGGGATAAAATGGTCGACCTGCGGCAATTTCATATTTCTGCCAAAGACGCATGTGTCACGTTGTATCACTTTTAAGTGAAAACTATCAATCGCAGATTACCGGCGTTTTTGTGTGGTAGTAACACAGAGTCACCCATCGATCACAACGTTGGCCGAAATTCGGTAACTGTGGGAGTGTGTGAGATATGGTGTTCGAAATTGGTCGATCATGAATATTTTCGTATTTCATCCAAAGACTTGTGTGTATCCGTAAATTTTACTTTGCTGCCGGAACTACATAGCGCAGAAGACTGGTATTTGTGTGTGGTAATAGTATCGAGTCTCCCATCGTGCACTATGGTGGTTAGATGTCTACAGCTGTCAATATGAATACTTTACAATCACGAACGAAGTTGTGGGTACCAGCTATTATATTATAAATGTGGAAGTAAGTTTCTGTCTTTTTGTTACGTTTTGACGACTAAATGGCTATATCAATATTGATGGAATTTAACAATGAAATAGTGTAGGAAGGACACAGGACATTTTTTCGGCATGAATAACAGTTTTAGTCACGAAATTTTAAGAACTTATCGAATGATGAAAGACAGACAGATTCGTGTGTTAGTCTGTAATGTTACGTTGGTTGCTCAGTCACGCAATCTGTTAGTGTTTGATTTATTAATAAATTTCGATAAGAAACAAAACTTATTATTTAGTATAGAAGTCAATTTGCTCTGCACTGTACTATTCATTTGTGTCTGTATAAAAGTTTCTGGCACCAATTTGTCTTCCTTTTTGACATGCCTTACGGACGTAAACCTGGCCTAAGGTGCAGGTCTAGAAGACAATGTGCTGCTATTAGATTATAAGATTCAGATGCTCATGTTGAATAAAGAAGAAAAAACCAAGCTGAAATAAAGCTGCCATCAGTTAACCCCCCCCCCCCCCCCACACACACACACACATCCCCGCACCTTCGCTTACTTTTCTGTTTTTAAATATGTTGTAAATTGATTCTCTTCATGAGACAGATTAGATGATAGGATGATATAATGATGGCTTTCCATCATATTATGTCGACTCGGTGTTGTTTGGGACAAATCTTACGTTACTAACAGTTTTCTATATCCAATTCTGGAATTGAAACTCCAAGTCCACGCGTACGAAGTCGCGGGTAACAGCTAGTCATAGTATAAATATAAACTTACTTACATTTTCATTGTTTCACATTTGCTTGTATTTATACACTATTTCCTGCATCAGCGGTTTTTGCACTATGGATAATTTTTCTTCTTCTTTTTGCATCTTTATTTTCTCTCTAACAGCACTAGACCTGCACAATTGTGTTCCAACTTCTAACAGTCAGTATTTGTTTACTTTAGAATGTGTAGCGCTGGGTTGTAGTGTTTTTTTTTTTTTCTTTCAGCTTTATGTTTTCATTTGGTGGGAAGTGCACTTTCGAATAGATGTTTCTGATTAGTTTGATGCTTTTTGTGTGTTTGATTGTCAGCTGTGTCTTGTGTGGTTAATGGCTGTATTTCTTGTTCTCTTTTGAGTATTGTGCTTAGTGATGGATCCGTTAGGTTCGTGTATTTACATTCTTTACTTCGACCAGCAAATTCTGAATGTGATTGAAATGTTAGTAGTATCTGTGATCTCTTATTATTTATTGTTAGTATCTGTCTCCCACAAATATAGAGACAGATTTAGATGGAGACCGTACACACAGAATGAGCTTGACAGTCAGAGGTGGTGGTGGTGGTGGTGGGAGCAATGATAATATAATTGCAAGTATTACTCACATGAAAGAAAATGGGACGTTTAAAAGGAGAAGTAGTAGTAGTAATAATAATAATAATGAATATATGTATATATATTAATCTATTGTACTGGCCAATGATGGGTATAACAGTGAGAATGGAAGGTATTATCTAAAATTGAGGCCTGGGGGAGCTGGTTTTCAGGATATGTTGGTGGGCTAATTCCCATCTGCGTCTCTTACTATGGAACAGTTATTGAGGTCACAAGTAATATGGCATGGCGAGCTACTGGATGATCTATGTTTTGGGAGTAAACTGCCTATGATCATTTCATTCTGATGGATAGTGAGTTTGAGGTAAGGCTGAGGCAGGTGAGCTGGTATATGAGATGGGTTGTGGTACAAGTGATATGGCCTATGATGGTGTAGGGTTGCAATAGGTTGTGGTTGGTGGATGCATACTGCACGTTTTGCGTCGGGGCCCGTTACACGGGAAGGATCCGAACGGTGGTTTAGAAGCATCGGAGTGTTGATATTTGTGTACTAGTATATTTTTTTAGGAAGGTGACTCGTGTGTGGTGGGAAGGATACTGGGAAGAATGCCTTGGATTTCAGGAAAGGATCTGAGGAAGTTGTAGACAAAAAGAAGAATTTTGTTTAGCGATTCCAAGCCAGGGAAAAAAAGGGGTAAAGAAAACAGGTTTCTGGTTGGTTTTGGGTTGTGTATGTAGGTGTGGTGGACAGTTTACCAGTGCCTGGGTCAGTTTATTGGAGTAAATACTAAAGGATTATTGGTCAGAGCAGATGTGTTTGCCTTGGATGGCTACAAAATGTTCCATCCAATACAGCATAGCCACACTAGTCATATGTATTAACATTGCTTGAATATGGAAATTCTGTACACAATAAGAGCATAACAAGCACTATGAGGACTGACAGAATACGAAGGAAGGTTAAAGCTGTGTATACACGAGCAATAAACTTGCAACACTTAGTTCAATATCAACCTGCTTATCTGTTTACATTGACAATAATTGACTCAAGTTATTGGGGGACACATTCTTCTGAAAGAAGTTGTAACATCCCTCAGTTCCAGGCCTTAGGAAATTTTATTTTAAGGAAGTTTTAAAGCAAGATGGGAGTTGATTGATTGTGGATTCGTAATTTTTCATGTAAATTAACATTGTTTTATGGAGAGAAACTGTGTAAATAATATGCAATACAATCAAGGGCAGTATCATGTTGATGTGAGACACGATGTCTGGAGGACAATTCTTGACTGGTTGGACTGATTTATGTTAATAATTTTGTTTGTAAATACCTGTAAATATCTATAATTTTCAATTCCGAGTGTTTAATGATGAGTATGAATGATTTTGTACTGATTCTGTTTTAATGTGGTTTTGATTGTCAGTTGCACTGTAGACGGTCGAGAAGCATCGGTCTGCTTTCTTTGTGTTATTCTGGATGTTTCTGTAGTGGCTAGTTAGATGGTGAGCAGAGTTAGTTGTTAATCATTGTCAGAACTTTTGTTTGTGACTTGTCAAGCAGTCGATTGCAAGCTGAATCGCTGGAATATTTTCTATATTGGTGCTTTAGTATCTTTGGACAGGTCAATTGCCTTATCCAAGTGTACTGTTGTTAAGGAGCTCAGGGAGGAATAAATATGAAGTAAAAAGTGATTCATCAGTGTTGTCATTTCACGGAACTACTTAATCCATTCAAAGAAGTAGTTACTTAACATTTGGGGAAAAGTAAAACCTTCTGGCAATCAATAACAGTGAACTGTGTACAGGAGGACGAAGTAATTAAAGCTAATCATCATTAATTGATGATAGGACAAATTGGTTAATTACAGAAGAGCATATCAAGTTCTTCCAAAAGGCCATGGTTGAATTCCTTCACATTCATTCCACCAGTCTTTGCAGTCTCTGATGACCTTGATGTTAGCCAGTCATAAAACAATAAACAAAAAGAAAACTTCAGAACTTCATTTTTAATGGATGTTCTGGTATAACTTTAAAACTGTTCAATTTTGACGGGGTTTTTATAATAAAAAAACTCAATATATTTCCTGGTGTCAGAACTAAAAATTAAAACTTTTCCTTGCTTAAAAGTTTTTACACACAATTCGGAATAAATTTAAGTCAAGTTTTTAATAAGGGAGCATCCATAAACTCCATTTTGGTCTCTTGTGAAACTCCCCCCCCCCCCCCATGTGCCTTTTGCCTCTATTTCCCCTCCCCCCACGTGGCTTTTGCCTCTACCAACCCCCCCCCCCCCCCCATGTAGCACATAACTTTTTTTCCTTACTGACTCCAGAAGACATTCTGTACCGTTTTCTCTTGTCAGACTATCGCAAATTACATATATGGACATAATAAATTTACAGAAATAAATATTCACATGCTGCTGTGTGTTCTGTGTACCTCATTTTAAATATGGCAAATAATATGAATGAAAAGCTAGATGGCCTGGTTTGGAATCCCCTCTCACCCCACATAGCCCAGCCTAGCTTTCCAGCCAACCCCCCTCAATCCGAGCCATGTAGTTTATGGACACTCCCTACGTCTAAAAAACAACATTTTCTTACAAAGCTGAGTGGACTGGCACCAGAGCAGGAAACAAAAAGCTGCCCAAGTTAACACTCCTATCCAGAGAATGCTTCACTGATCACCAATTTATTCCAATCCTTGGTGTGCCTAATGTGGTAAATCTAATTACGTGCTGTAAACAGGTTGTTGGTTAATGGTAACGGTAGCACCAGGCTAGTAGAATGAAGAGCCAATTTTTATGGAACTTCAATCCACATTCGACTGTGCAAAAATTTTAAAACTGACAACATATTACAGAATGTTCACCGAAGATACCTCGACACAAAGCGAAACGTCACAGACTCAAAAAAATCCAATAACTGTTGCATTTGCATACTTATTTTAATAATATTACACGTCTGATTTGGTGCATGATTATTAAAACCTAGGTGTGTAAGGATTTCATTGAACATATTTCAACATTTTGTTTAGATGTGAAAAATGGTTTGTTACGTTTCGCAAACTGTAAAAATTCTATGGAACGTTGCTCGATCTTTTCATAAATTTTTGGAAATACTCTACAAATTTCTAGAGACACTAGTGTAAGCCCATAAACAAATTTTGCATATAATCGAGGGTCTAGAATAGGGGCACAGGTTATGTTCGTTGGATGTGTGCCTAATGTGGTGATTGTAATTATGTGCTGTAAACAGCGTATCTGGCCTGAACTTGACTTCTGTTTCACCCTTATGGTGAATGAAGTCTCTTGAGCTTGAAGAACTTAGAAGTATTAATAGATGTATTTAACACGAGCAGAGACAATTGTGTTATCATATGACTGTTTCAGAGGTTGTGGTTGCTAGAGTTGAACTTGCTGGAATACAAACTTGATTCGTATTTGACCCTAAAAGTTCTATCAATTCGAAGAATTTCTACTTACAGGGAGTGCGCAATTGTTTTGAAAGCATCATTCTGTTTTTGACTGAGACTGAAAACATTCATAATATTACCTTTGGTCATAGTGTCTGTAACGGTAAGAGGACTTAATACAGACTCCATATTATTAAATAGTTAAGCAACATTGAAGAAGTGAATTGCCAGAGTACTCACTTTAGTAACATATTTGGTCCGATGTAAACTTTAAATAAACTAAGAACTCACACACAGTGAACATGAACAAAGACCATTAACGAAAGTAGCCACAATGTATCAACTTTGGTCAAGCAGCAACATAGCGAAAGTTTAAATTAAATTGAAATTTCGCCTAGGCTGAAATAACAATTGTCATTCGAGGTTACAGCAGAGACCATGAGTAATTTAAGTTTGTTTAAAAGTTTATTTATGTTATTTTCATTAGTGACACATTACTGAAAGCACTTGCAGTTTCACGTCAGCTATAAAGTTTTTCAATATTTTTTTAAGAATGAAATTTTAAGAAAAGCAAACTTACAACATGATAAATGGTTACGGTTCCTGGAAATTTTGGATTGACATTCGAAGCATTTCACTATGATCAGTGTAAGGATAACACATAAGTGCTATCAGGAAAATGGACAGTTTTAAATAAAGTGTAAAGCCAAAAATTTAAATCACAATCACCTAGGATGTGAAGCAAAAATGGAGAACTGGAATTATTGCTACAAAATCTTTTGTCTCACACATTTGCCGATTCATAGGAGCCGAAGCATTTACTAAATTACAAAGTTCAACTCGTTTTCAAACGATATCTTTTGGTGCGACATTATTAACTGAACAATGTGGCTTTCCACCAACTTTTACTGTGCAAGAGCAGATTAAGACATGATCATTATTGCCTCTGCCTGCTGTACAACTATGCTTCGTTGGTGACAAACAATGGGAAGCCTATCTACGATGCAAATGCAATCCAGGAGCGAGGCGTACGATTGTGTTGGCCCTATTGTTTCACAAGCACAACAATCTTATTCAGACCTTTAAAACAACATTGGAATGTATTCCAACAGATGAACATAAGGTAGTCATTAAAGCATAACTAATACTGACAGAACTTGAACAATGCTTCAATGCTCCTCAAACAATGAAGCCGCAATAGTTATAATGGGTGAAGAATTTCATCGATGTGATATTTTAACCAAACGACAAAGAAATGTATTCCCATGAGGGGATGGATATAACTTTAATCGAAAGCAAGCCCAACAACAGGTAAAACAACCAACAAGAAAGTTTTGGCGATGCACTTGTATGCATTCAGGCTAATTACACTGGTCGACAAGGTTTTCTTCACAACAAATCTGAAAAATTGGTTCAGTAACCCTTATTTAAGATTAATTGAAGCCAAAAAGAGGCATATTACTGTTAATAATATAATTGAATATTAATATTCCAATTAAAGAAAAATAATGAAATTATATAATCTAGTGCATTTTTTCATACTTAATTCAGATATGTAGTCAGAATTTTTCCATCAGGCACAGTTTTTTTTTTGACAGCTACTTTTTAAAATCTGATTTTAGCATTCTCTTTGACCTGTCATAGGAACCTTTACCTTATATGCAGTGATTTTATTCAAGTTGCAATTAAGAGAATTAGGTATGTGTAATATCAAGCTGAAGCACCAAAAGACATGACTGTGCAGGTTTAAGTCTTTTGACATGCGCAGACCTGTTAATCTGGCATTGTGACGTGACACTGTTGAGCTGACAGTGAGCTTGTTAGCACAAATATCACTTCCCCCTGTTTAGAAGTGTATTGTGTATGTTGTGTTGTAAAGTTGTTTATCGTGCCACAAAAGTGTGTAAATAATGCAGATAATTTCTGACGAAGTCCCAGTGGCGAAATTTTACATGACTTGTGAAACTGTTATGAACTTTACTTAGGCTGTCAAGTGAGTGATTCTGATAAGAGCTGGGCTCCAAATGTATGCTTTGTTTCGTGTGTTAAGACTGTTGACTGGGTAGAAAAATGGTACACATTATATACCATTTGCAATTCCTATGATTTAGAGGGAACTGAAGGATCATCTAACTAATTGTTATTTTTGTTTAACAAATATTAAAGAAATATACAGTTAATAGACAGTATCCAAATTTGCCATCTGCAATGAGGGCTGTCTTACACAATGATTTCACTGTATCAGCATATGCAATATATGCAGATAAGACCTTAAGTAGCTACTCTGATTCTGACCTAGCTCAAACTGAAAATGATTCAGATGATCATGATTATAAAAATGAACCTACATATGAAGGCAGTAGCTGTTCATCAGAATCATACTTTCCCAATCAACAAGACCTTAATGACATCAATTGGGATTTAAACCTGTCTAAACAGCAAGCTTCCGGACTCAAAGACTGGAGTCTCCTCCAAAAAGACGTAATAATATGTAGTTATTGTAGCTGCCATAATGATTTTAAACACTGCTTTTCTGAAGAAAATAGTATTATGTTTTGCAATGATATTTGTTCTGCCATGGAAACTCTTGAGTATCAACATTCACCAGATGAGTGGTATATCTGTGGCAACTTAAAGGTCATTGCTTTATTGCTTGGTTTGCAACTTGGGTTCACCAAATTTTGCTGTTTATTGTGTGAATGGGACAGCAGAGATAGGTAGATTTATGATAAAACACCTCATCTAATTAATGAATGCCCCCTTAGATCTTAATTTCTGTAGAGAATTTTTCAATAATGCTTTCATAATTCTTGAGAAAAATGCATGAGCGTCACTAATAAAACCTTGGTGCAGTTTGGCCTACAAGTACCAGTATGAGGATAACATAACATACTCAATGCGGACTATATGAGGGAGAAGAACTACAACACTGAAGAACTGCATGTGTATGTGACAGAGAAGCAACCACTTCTAACTAGTGACCAGGAAAGGGCAAAAAACTATGAAGGATCGTGCAGTAAGGCAACAGGGTGGGATAATTTTTCTTTAACATTCCTGATTAATCTTATTCTAGCCAAGATTCGGGCATAGGGAGTTGTTGTTCTCACCATAACTACTTCATACATTACAGCTACACACACGAAAGGAGGGAGGACAACCTACTCTGCACTGAAGTTGCTATATGATATCGCAAAACAAACCGTTCATACCTGCCATATAAGTAAAAAAAGTAGTCAGGAGCTGGTGCTTAGAGAATGTAAATTAATTGCCTGGGATGAATGCACAATGACCCACAAGAAAGCTCTTGATGTGACTCTCAAAGATATAGGAGGAAATAACAAATATATGGAAGGAACTACAGTGCTTCTCTGCGGAGACTTTTGGTAGTAATTCCGAAATCAACAGTGGCTGATGAAATAATTGCTTGTTTAAAATCTTCAGTTTTCTGGGAAAAAGTTGCAACAATCATTCTGAAAGAAAATATGAGAGTGCTACTAAGGGATTAAAAAACTCAACTTTCTCAACGGTAGATTAACAGTTGAATCTTCTGGCAACATACACTTACCCACAGATTTTTGTAACCTTTTATTTTCTATATCTAGAACTGATAGATGTAGTATACCATAATATTTTGCAAAACTTTACTGATATAAACTGGTTGTGTGAGAGGGCTATCCTTGCTGTTAAAAATGAGAACATCAATTAAATAAAAGATCAAATACTTGCTGTGGTATCTGGTGCTGTTAGTGAATACGAATCTTATGACGATATTGTTGATAGTAATGAGACAGTGCATTTCGTAACAGTTGCTGAATTCCATGGACAAGCTGAATTGCCATTGCATCGTCTTATATTTGAAGTTGGATGTCCTATCAAATGCCTATGAACCCTCAAAACCACCAAACCTGTGCAACAGAACAAGGCTGTGCGTGAAAATGTTACTTAATGTGATACAGGCTGACATATTCACGGGAAAGAGGTAGGACAAAACAGTTTTTATTTGAATAACACCACTTATTTCGAGTGACCTTCCATTTCGTTTTAAAAGGTCACAACTCCCAATAACATTTGCATTCTCTATCACGATAAACAATTTACAGGGACAGTGTATTTGTTACTGTGGAGATGATTTCAGACCATAAACGTCCTTTACACAGCCAACTTTATGCTGCATATTCAAGGGTAGGTTCCACCCAAAATTTATTCATTTTGGCACCTGAAGGTGAAACTAAGAATGTTTAAGCACAAATATTGCTATAATATGGAAATTAATCAATCAATCAAATAAGAAGCACACTATTTTATTTAACTAACAATTATTTTCTTCTGTCTATCGAGGGTTTGATTAAAAAATAAAAGGCAATGCTGGGCACTCTGCAATGTTGGATAGAAGCCATTTATGAAAAACTATATCCATCATTATAAAATATACTAAGTGTGGTGGGTGAGTAGTAACACTCTGGTCTCTCATTCAGTATGACAGTTTTGAATCCCTGCACAACCATCCAGATTTGGGTTTTCCACGATTTCCCACTCCAGGCAAATGCTGCGATGGCTCCTTTAAAAAAAAGCCAAGGCTTAATTCCTTTCCATTCCTAGCTCCCAGTCCTTTCCCACATCTAATGACATTGATGTCGATGAGGCGTTAAAACAGACGCAAAAAAACAAGGGAAAAAAAGGGGGGGGGTTTATGAAATAACCAAGTCAGATCAGTTACATGATGCTCCGGGAAAGCATATTTTGTCATACTACATTAACTGTTGAAGGTTAAACAAATTAAAATATGTTAAAAACATTAATACCGATCTACTATGACAATCAGTTCTTCCCATACACCTCAGGTATTCACTATTTAGGCACCAAAGATCAACGCATTGTCACAAGGAAATTACGTAAATGATTGATGATAATTTGCATTTCTATGACATAAAACCCAAACCTTCACTATTCTGAAAGGCATTTTCTCAGGCTGAGCAGTTACTTTCACAGGTATTTGAAGGAGATATTACACTAACTGAGCTCTATGTATGCTCTAGTTCTGTTGTGTGTTTAATAACCAATGGTTCTCTGATGATTTTTAATATTAAAGTCAACTGTCTACTGAGTATCCAGTATCAACATACTTAAACCAGACACCAGTTTGTTCCAGCCCAACGAAGAACATGATGAACAAATAACAGTGAAGCCTTCACAATTCACAAGCTTTGGATTTACTTATTTACACTGGCATTTAGACTTACATCCATTTTCAAGGATCTGGATTCCAATACACTATATGTCTAATGATGCCATGTGACCAATCGCCAAAGCAAGAAATTGAAACCTGTTAATGATCTCAATTTTTTTTAAGCACAACATTTCACATATTTCTCTATAATGAAAGGAGGAAACTTCAATTCGGACATGGAAGTATTATCACAACTCAGGTTACTCAAAAACTGAGATTTAAAAATTGTAAAATCTTGTCTAATCTAATATTCTACCACTCCTTCACCCCAACTTAGTGACGTTATCAAATTTTCTATCAAGTTTATTCATTTCCAAAATGAACGAAGAGAATTTGATAAAATTTTGATAGTCATGTTTCAAATAGAGCCAATCAAATTACTGTAAGGGTAAATCAACCCTAACCAGATTGGGCAATCCGGGTATTCCGTTAGTGGTTGATACAACCGGCAAAACCAAAAGAACGAGTGGGCACTGATGGCCCATGACTATGATTTAAAATAAAGCAGCAACAAAAGAAAGAATTTGACTGCTGCTGTCTGACATACATGAAGGTGGAGAAAGAATGAAAGTTACTATTTTAGAAATAAAGAAAACTGGGGCAAAATTAATAGCATTAAAATGAGACAACTTGTAGGAATCAATATCAAATGCAAAGCACATCCAAGGACACATCAATTAACCACAAGAGCAGCCTAGTGCTAGAAGACAACTAATAATAGAATTGAGGACAGAACAACTAACAACACGCAAAACAGAAGACGACGACAAATTCATAACTATTATAAGCAAAGGCCTCTGTTAGACAAAAAGGATAATAATACAATAAACCCAGATAGAATGACAATTTATATAGATCAACAATTAAATGATTACTGAGTAGAATTAGTATTAAAAAAAATGAGAATGAAATTATGTCGCAAAAAAGGTCATGTACCAGATGGTATCAGAGTCAAGTTTTAAGCAAACATCCACAAATATATGGAACAGAATAAGTTTCCAGAAGAATTTGTGGACGGTCTAACAGTGTTAGTCACCAAAAATGGTAAAGCTAAGACTATGAACAGCTTCAGACCAATAACTTAACTTATTATCATTGTATGTCAATTTACAGAAAAAAACTACCGATTTAGCTTTCAAAGGCATAATAGAATAACTACTGAACAGTGACAAAATACTGGCCAGAATTTTGGCACATGGAATAAAAAAGAAAATACACTATGTCATATAAACCATTATATAGCCCTACCTCTGTTGTTTGTAACAGGTCAACTGTCCAAATATTGTAAGAATAGCATGATCTCATAGATAATATAAACACTAATAGGTTGGTAGGAACCATTCTCTTGCTTGACTTTAATCTAGTATTTGACAGTTACCACTGCACTTATACACTGCGGCCACAAGAATAACACCTGAATTTCTCCTAAAACCCGATATGGTGCCAAACCCAAACTATAGAAGAAATACAATGATATGATTCATGAGAAATGAAATTTACAATTTATTCAATCAAAAGAATGTAAACATAGAAGAATATTGGTGATATCTTGTAATGGTTTACCACAGATTCAAGAATCACAAAAGATACATTGAAAATTATTTAGACAACATTTTACCTCTTTGATCGGCTAACAATACGAAAGCCATTCTGAAAGTCACGAGCAGCTCATTGTAAACCATGAAAATTTCACGACTGTAACTAAATGGCAGCAGTGTTGTAAATTATTGTCTGTGCACGATATGTTGACAGATTGTGACATTGTTTGGTGCTATCATCTGATCGCAGGCAACATTTAAAAAATGGCGAACAGCAATGTTTCATACAATGTAGGCTTTCACGGCCAGTATTAACTTCACTCTTTCAGCCCAGAAATTATGAGTGAAGCAATGTTTCGTTTCGACAACATGCTGTCATCTTGCCTTCTTAAAATAGAAAAATAGGCTGCTGAAATTCACCTCAGACTTCAACCTGCCTATGGAGATGTATGCATGTAGGAGATGGGTGAATCATTTCAAAGATGGGTACACAAGTATCCAAGACGAGCCTCATAACGAGTGCCCCCAAACTGCCTGAACAAAGTGCAACAAGGAAAGAGTTGATGCGATCATTAGAGAAGACAGACGTACCACTGTGAATGATATGGCTTCAAAACTTGCAGTAGGACATAGTGCAGTGCAAGAAATAATCCAAATCTTAGGTTATCGAAAGGTTTCAGAGGATTTTTTTTTTTATTTATGGTTTTATGCCTTGATGTCATTAGAGGTGGGATGGGGCTGGGGCAAACACGGGAAGGAATTCGGCCATGGCCTTTTCAAGGAAGCATCATGGAATCCACCTGGAGTGATTTGGGGAAACCAGGGAAAACCCAAATCTGGATGCCTGGACGGGGATTTGAACCGCCATCCTCTATAATGAGAGGCCAGAGTGTTAACCACTCACCCACCACGCTCGGTTTTCAGGAGAAGATCATGCTTAATGTGCATCTGCATAATGCTCAAGCCATTTGGCTGGGAAACTCTTCCACATCCTCCCTTCAATCCCGACTTGGCACCCTCCGACTAACAACTTTTCGGTTCTATTAAGGAACAGATGCAAGGCCAACACTACAAGACGCTGGAGAATATTCAATAAACTGCACATCAGCATCAGTGTCTGCGGTCTCCTGGAAAAAAGTATTATTGTTTATTTTCAAACCTACAGAATGATGAAAAAAATCTATAAAATTAGATATGTGTTCCTATATTTCAGCCTGCAGCCATCACTAGCTAGTGCAGACCACTGATGTTTAGTAGTAGCACGGAGTATTCCCATCGGGCACAACATTGAACAAATGCCAGTAGCTGTGGGGGTATGGGAGATATGGGTGGTTGATAGTGATCTGGGATATTTCGACTAAAAACGTGTGTCCATATATTTCTCTTTGCTGCCACCAATACTTAGCACAGACCACTGATGTTTGTGTGAGGTAGTAACATGGAGCTTCCCATAGGACACAATGTTGGCAGAATGGCAGTAGCTGAGGGGTGTGTGGGAGATATGTTGGTTGAAAGTGGTCGATAAGGGTCATTTTCATATTTTGACCAAAGACAAGGGTGTTGCTGCTACAACTACTTAGCGAAGACCACTGGTGTTTTTAAGTGGTAGTGGCCTCAAGTCTCCTAACGCGTGCACTATGGTGGTTGAAAGTGGTGGACCTAGGGAATTTTCCTATTTCTACCAAAGTCTTATGGGTGCCTATATTCCACCTTGCAGCCAGTACCAAGTGCAGACCAGTGGCATGTGATGTGTGTGTGTGTGTGTGTGTGTGTGTGTGTGTGTGTGTGTGTGTGTGTGGTAGTAGCCTGGAGTCTTCCATCGTGCACTATGGTGATTGTATGTCGGTAACTGTGAGGGTGCGGTAGATATGGTGGTTAAAAGTAGTCAACATGTTATATAAATAGACGTGTGTGTCTATATTTCACTCTGCAGCCCAAACTACCAAGTGCAGTTCACTGGTATTTGTGTGTGATAGTGCCTAGAGTCTCCCAATATGCGCCATGGCAGTTGTTTGTCCGTAACTACATGTGTGTTGGAGATGTGGCGGTTGAAATTGGTTAACAGAGAGCATTTTCATATTTTGATAAGAGACGTATGTGTCCCTATATTTCACTTTCCAGCCACAACTACCTAGTGTAGACCACTGGTATTTGTTTGTGGTAGAAGCCTTAAGTCTCCCAACAAACACAATGGTGGCTGCATGTCTGTAGCCGTTGGGGTGTGGGAGATATGGTGGTTTAAAGTGGTCAATCTAGGGCATTTTCCTATGTGTCCACATATTTCACTTTACAGCCGTAAATACCCTGCGCAGATCACTGGTGTTCGTGTAGGGTATTAGCCTTAGCCTCGAGTCTCCCATTGTGCACTATGGTGGTTGCATGTCAGCAGCTATCAAAGTCCTTTACAAATACGAAGTCATGGGCACCAGCTAATGTGAGTAAAAAATTGGGGATTAGGTTGAAAAGTGAAAGAAAAGTCAGTAGATTAAGATAATGTAGTTGGTTTGGCTTAAAAATAAAAATTGCTAGAAAATGTTACTCACGACTTTCATTATCACTCTCGTAATAAGACACTCACACAAAAATTAATATATATATGCCCAACAGTGCGACTACATCTGTTAAGGTTCCACCTGGAAGTACAACAAGACTGGGACTGGACTATATACAAGTCCTGATCCCAATTGTAATTTGTAGAACGTTTCCTGAAGTCGTCTAGGTGAACATTGGGACAGTCCCAAATCTCACCTCAAAAACTACGTAATTCACAAACAAAAACACTTATAGATGAAATTTTCTCGGGTAACTAGCCGAGTGAGAACGTTTGTAATGCAGGAAAACCAGCATCTCTATTTACTACATTATTTGATATACAGATTTAGACAGCTTCTGAAAAAATGCTGTCGCAGTAACCTCTTGTGTGAGCGAGAATTTCTGTAGCTTTAAAATCGAAGCCGTGCCCTGTGTCAATGCCATGCTTGGCAACTGCTGACTTGCAGTTTGACCCTGGCGGACGTTGTGTGCATGTTCAGTGTAAATTTGGCTTATGCATCGTATGGTTTCCCAATGTATGCCTTTCCGCATTGGCAAGGAATGCGATATACCCCAGGAGTTCGTAGTGCTCAGTCGTCTTTGGGAGAGCCCAGTACGTTTTTAATTTTGACTGATGGTCAAAAAGTTGTTTTAATACCACATTTTTGTAAATCCTGCCAATCTTTGCCATGGTCGCTCCCACATACGGGAGAAAGGTAAAGCAGCATGGGTCTTCCTGTTGTTGCATTTTTCTTCTTACTGCTCTTCTAAAAACTGAACCTCTAACACCTCACTATAACCATTAATGGGATTAATAAGAATATTAAATTCACAATGGAGGTGGAGAGGAATGGTCGCCTCTCATTTTTAGACATTCTGTATACAGAAAACTCACACATACAGACCTCTACCTCAATGCATGTAGCCACCACCATCCGGCCCAGAACGGTACTGCAAACTTTGGTTCACCGAGTGCAAGTAGTATGTTATAAAGTTAGCTTACAAGCTGAAATGTGTCATCTAAGGGAGACCTTTCATAAGAATGGTAATAGTTAGGCACTAACAGATTCGGTTTTTAGAAGAGCAGCAAGAAGAAAAATGCAACAACAGGAAGACCCATGCCACTTCGCCTTTCTTCCATGTGGGAGTGACCACAGCAAAGATTGGTACAATTTTATAAAAATGTGGCATTAAAACAATTTTTCAACCTCTGGCCAAGATTAAAAACATACTGCACTCTCCCAAGGACGACTTAGCACTACGAACACCCGGGGTATATCGCATCCCTTACCAGTACGGAAAGGCATACATCAGGCAAACCATACCATGCGTAAGTCAAAGGTGCGCTGAACATTTATGCAACGTCCACCTGGGTTAAACTGACAAGTCAGCAGTTGCCGAGCACAGCATCGACACGGGGCATGGATTCAATTTTAAAGCTACAGAAATTCTCACTCGCACAAGAAGTTACTGCGACAGTATTTTTTCAGAAGCTGTTAAAATCTGTATATCGACTAATGTAGTAGAGATGCTGGTTTTCGTGCATTACAAACGTTCTCACTCGTCTAGTTACCCAAGAAAATTTCATCCATATACAACGCCGAGACAGCATCAACTCTTATATAAAAATACACTTATCATCCAGAACCTATCTTACCTGATGACAACACCAAAATTCATATCCTAGAGCTAAATGCTTCATATATAAATCTGATTCTAGCCATGGTGGGTGATGGCATTTCCAGGTCTCCCCACCCATTGTGATTCACACTATGTTGTTCAAATGGTCTCTAGTTAAAAAACAGATGTAATCCTCACTATATGGTGACAATGAAACTGCCTTTAAGTACAAAATAAGACAGGATAGACAAATAAACTTTTCACTTATCACAGGCAGGACACACACACACTATTTTGACAAGGCCTGTTTGTGATGCACTGGTGACAACAGAAAGATCCTGAACCTGAAGCTTTTAATCACTTTTTTTTTTTAATATTAAAACTGCAGGCAACGTCTATTTAGTGCATTTTATAATGCTATTAAAGAATTATAAAAGGAGAAAACAGTCAAGTATTAAATGTTCTTGGTTCTGTCATTGGGGAAACACATCAATTTTAAGTGACTTTTCAAAAGCACTCCCAGACTTCATCTTATAGTGAAGTGTCTGGCTCCCAGAGCAACCATCTTATATAGGCAGTCAACAGTTGCTGGAGACAAAAAGTCACATGAACCCATTGTTTCTCCATTTGGAGTTAGTGAGGTCAGAGGCATGGTGGAGAAACTTGAGCGGTGGGGCGGAAGGCACAGTGGCAACACAGGCAGTAAGTAGTAGACGTCACAGCGCATTCTGGAGTGATCTCAATGCCTCTGTCTCTGCCCTTTTAACTGGGTTCCATTCTGTGCCAAACTGATATTTTGTGTGTCTGTTTACAATGTCTTCTGCAACACTAATTACTACAGCCTCCCTTACCAGGCTGTCCCAGTACCCTTGTGTGGGACTGTGGCAGACTTGCTTTTATAGATATGTGGATAACACACTTGCCAAATAACTGTACAGAAGGAAGAAAAATTCCTTAAACATATGAATGGAATAAATGACAGTACTGGACTTACCATGTCAGTGGAGAAGGTGGGTTACTTGCCATTTGTGGACATTCTGATTAAAACGAATTTGGATAGAACACTAGGACACTGAATGTATAGGATAGTAATCCTGCAACTCTGTGAGCTCAGTGCAGTAGCTCAACCATCTGTGACATATATTCCACATGAATATGGTCACTTGAGGAAGCCGATGCTTATCCGGAAAAACGAGTTTTGAAATGTCAAATCAAACTGGTGGAAGGCCCAATAATTCATACTGTAATTTTTGATGTTATTCAATTACTTTTTCCACCGTTTTATTTCTAAAAATCACTCTTTATCATGGCAGGTTACAACAGCTCTGCTACAGTTTAGGAATGTAATTTTCTCAAGCATCTCACACCTGAGCTGGCAGACCAGACATCTGTGATAGTTTCTGGTGACAAGATCTTGTTGTTGGACCATTCTGGTAAACTCAAAACAATCTAAGCAAAATTCCTCCCCCCCCCCCTGCAACATCTTAGATGTCGATGAAATTTGGCACAGAGGTAGAGTATATATCTCCTTCAATGAACTCAATTATGAAATGACGTGGCATCTTAAATTTGTGTGTCTAAACAGAACTTGAAACAGTCTACGGTAATTGTTCCCAAACTTTTTCACCCCAAGGACCAGTAAAATGTCAAAAATAATTCTATGGACCACTAACTTAAATGGATCAAATTAGTTTTTCCTGTTACTTCAAGCAGGTTGTTTTCTGCAAAATGTCTGTGAGCATTGCAATAACATCCTAAATTAAAATGCAATTTCTACTCTCCTAATTTACCTACAGATGGGAGGACATTTTTAACATATTTCAAGAATTTTCAAAAACAGACAACACATTGACAACATTAATAGCCTTCATGGCTCCACGTTAATACACTGAAACCTAAAATAATTGTCCTATTGGTCTGAAATTTGGTACACGCATTCCTTAGGCGGTAATATTTGAATAAAAGTGCATAAAGTAAGGTTTCGAATATATAGAAATGAAGTAAAACCTCTCGAAATGTGGGCAGATGCATACATGCTACTAACTTGGGAACCATCAGACCTGTTCAGAACGGATTTCGATCCCCCGAGTATATGTTGAAGGGTGTTTATTCCATATGTCTGTGTTACAATTATTTCTTCAAAATGAGCCCTAGGTATTGAGAAATTAACGCGCAAACATATGTAGATATCTTTAAAATATTATAATTTTAGTACATTTCTTAAAAGGTTCAGCGTGGTGTATCGGTAGCGAGCCTGCTTCCCATTTTGCGAACCCGGGTTCAAATCCCCATAGGGCCAAATATTTTTATTTCTTTTTTTATATGCAGTAATCATTGAACATTGATTTTATTTCATTTAAAATTCATTTACGAATTTTTATTATGCGAAATAACTTTTAAAACAATATTTACAATAATACAATTGTTTACAAGAATATAATTACTAACAACAATATAATTACTTACAAAAGATACAATAAACAATTTTTATTACAATGCTACGACCATGAAAGGGATATTTCTTAAAGTTCCATTTCTTCCGTAGAACATATTTGCGGGTGGTAATTATCGTAAAAACATTCAAAACATATTTCGAGTTGGCACCAAGCGCATTCCATAAATGCGACTTTGCCACATGCACATTTCTTTTTTATTAAAGATATTGAGAAACAAACGTCACTAACATTCCTGAAAATATTTTTTTCTTCGATCAGTTGCGCGCCATACCAAGAGTATTGTATCATTGGGCGGAATACGGGCGCAGAAAGTTGATGCATAACTAGGGAATGTATTTTAATCACGTCTTCGCGTGAATATATTTCTCTTTGTAATTTCAGAAGTGTTGGTGCATTCTGGATTTTTCTTACAAATGATTTGATTTGTCTAAAAAAATAAACATCACATGGTTGACATATCGGTGTACATTTGGGCGGAATTATTTTTAATGTGCATGAACAAGCCCCATCTTCATTCTCAAAGATTTCATTGTATATCGTCGAATCTATTTGTCCAGGCCACGAATCAATAATCAAGACAAAGTTATTCTTTTTGACATACGGCAGTAAAATGTTTTTTAAATATTTTTTATAGATTTCTGTAGACAATTTCCCAGATTTTGAACAAGTTACAATTACGTTTCTGTATTTGTTACGTAATTCTTCTACTCTTTTTTTCGATCTGTGGACCAAAATGGCCTGAAGGCTCTCGCATGCATAAAAATACATGCGGAAGGATTTTTCCCGATGCTGTTATGGAATATTGTGCAGTATAAGAATGAGTTAACGGGTTCAGACTGGTTTTTTTTACTAGCACTGTCTTGGATCCTTGTTTGGCGAGAGATCTGTTATAAGTTAACTGATATTGACAACCAGTTTTGGTCCGTATTAATGACATAATCAAGGTTACAATTCTGAATCAGCAGCCTCGTCTGTACACGGAATTTTTCAGCACTCGCCATCATTTTTTCCAATGTTGTATGTTCCCTGTAGCTGACAAATTTTGTAATTCTGCGTTGTCGGATCCTGTATTTCTTTTTAAATCGTTCTACCCAAGCCGAGCTGGCGAGGAAATTGAAACTTTCCGATAAAAATGGAAATGCAATATTCATAGCCCACTGCTGTAAATATCTTTAATAAAAAAGAAATGTGCATGTGGCAAAGTCGCATTTATGGAATGCGCTTGGTGCCAACTCGAAATATGTTTTGAATGTTTTTACGATAATTACCACCCGCAAATATGTTCTACGGAAGAAATGGAACTTTAAGAAATATCCCTTTCATGGTCGTAGCATTGTAATAAAAATTGTTTATTGTATCTTTTGTAAGTAATTATATTGTTGTTAGTAATTATATTCTTGTAAACAATTGTATTATTGTAAATATTGTTTTAAAAGTTATTTCGCATAATAAAAATTCGTAAATGAATTTTAAATGAAATAAAATCAATGTTCAATGATTACTGCATATAAAAAAAGAAATAAAAATATTTGGCCGTATGGGGATTTGAACCCGGGTTCGCAAAATGGGAAGCAGGCTCGCTACCGATACACCACGCTGAACCTTTTAAGAAATGTACTAAAATTATAATATTTTAAAGATATCTACATATGTTTGCGCGTTAATTTCTCGATACCTAGGGCTCATTTTGAAGAAATAATTGTAACACAGACATATGGAATAAACACCCTTCAACATATACTCGGGGGATCGAAATCCGTTCTGAACAGGTCTGATGGTCTCCAAGTAAGAAAGAAAAAAATGTTAAAGCCTAATAATATTTATCCCATGTCGATAAACAAAATTAACACATGCAAATTGTAGACTTAAAAAGTGGTAAATTAGTAACATTTGCAATATGTGTGTGTGTGTGTGTAGCTGACATATTGGATATCATGCTAAGCTATATCACATGGCAGCCAACCTTTCATGATGATAGATGGTTTGAACCATAACCGAAGGTTAATAATTTAATTTTTTGATAATAGCAATTTTTGTCATGTCAAAATGCATCCTAGAACAAGAATAAAGACTAAGAAACATTTAGAATACATATCGACAAGTAATAATGCGTATTTCTTGTGTAATAACGTGTATGCATCTACCCACATTTCGAGCGATTTTACTTAACTTCTATATACTCGAAGGCACTCTTACTGAAATATTACTGCCTAAGTAAATTTCAGACCATTAGGACAATTCTTGTATGCACCTATGTATTAACAAGTTACAGTTGTTGTTTTATTATGCTTTTGGCTTTATACCTTATCAATGTCAAGTGCAGTATAGGTAGAAAAGGACTGGAGGCAGGGAATGGGAATGAATTTGACCAAATCCTTTTGAAGATTGGAGTGATTTGGGGAAACCATGCAAAATCCAAATCTGGATGTCCAGGAAGGGGAGCATTAATAGAGTTATCAAAATCAGTATCAAAATTTTGATTTTTGATACTCCAAAAAGTGAATACTGAAAACGTAACGAAAAAAATACCACAACTATTGTGACAAGCATTGGAATACTAACCCAATACAACTTGGGCTTTATTTGTTTCATTTGCATCTTAGTCTTATCTATACTTCTTTTTCATTTTAGCCTCTATGGATCATGTGGTTCTCAACTCTGGAGAGCTTCCCTTTTGGTCCAATATTCTAACAACCATAGTGCACGCTGGGAGACTCAATGCTATTACCACACACAAATGCCAGTCATCTGCGCTATGTAGTTCAGGCAGCAAAGTAATACTTACGGACACACGTCTTTGGACGAAATACGAAAATATCCTTGATCAACCACCCTATGTCCCACACTCCCAAATTTACCAAAATCCGACCAACTTGTGATCGATGGATGACTGTGTGTTACTACCACAGACAAAGACCAGTGACCTGCACTTCATAGTTTTGGCTGAAAAGCGATAAACATGGACACATACATTTTTGGTAGAAATTTGAAAGTGCCGCAGGTCGACCAGTTTCAACCCCAATAGCTACCAACATCTAAAAGCCATAGTGCACGACAGGAGACATTATACTACTACCACACAAACATCAGTGCTCTATGCTATGTGACATATGGAGAGACACATGTCTTTCATCGAAATACGAAAATATCCTTGATCTGCCACTTTCAACCACCATACCTCCCACAGTTACCGCAATTCGGCCGACGTTGTGATCGAAAGATGACTCTGTGTTACTACCACACACAAACGCCAGTGATCTGCTCTTCATAGTTTTCGATGAAAAGTGGCACACCAAGACACATGCGTCTTTGGCAGAAATATGAAATTGTTGCAGGTCGACCACTTTCAACCCCTACATCTCCCACACCACCATAGCTACCGACATCTAACAACCATAGTGCATGCAAACACCAATGGTCTATGCTATGTAGTTGTGACAGAAAAGTAATATATGTGGAGACACATGTCTTTCGAAGAAATACAACAATATCCTTGATCGGCCACTTTCAACCACCATCTCTCCCACACTTACTGAAATTCGGCCAACGTTGTGATCGAAAGGTAACTCTGCATTACTACCACACAAAAATGCCAGTGATCTGCGATTGATAGTTTTCGCTGAAAAGTGATACACCAAGACACTTAGGTCTTTGGCAGAAATATGGAATTGACACAGGTCGACCACTTTCAACCCCCATATCTCCCACACACCCATAGCTTCCAACATCTAACAACCATAGTGCATGACAGGAGACTCGATTCTACTACCACACACAAACACCAATGACCTATGCTATGTAGTTGTTGCAGAAAAG
Source organism: Vandiemenella viatica (assembly GCA_031002005.1). Lineage (NCBI taxonomy): Eukaryota > Metazoa > Arthropoda > Insecta > Orthoptera > Morabidae > Vandiemenella > Vandiemenella viatica. Next base: position 198,163,122 of record JARYHS010013631.1, read on the forward strand.
TAACATATGTGGAGACACATGTCTTTCGTTGAAATACGAAAATATCCTTGATATGGACTTGACACAGGTTGATCATTTTCAACCACCATATCTCCCACAATACCAGAGTATCTGAAATTCGACTGATATTATTGAAAGGTGACTGTGTTACTACCACACACAAACGTCAGTGATTTGCAATAGATAGTTTTTCGCTGAAAAGTGATACACCAAGACACATCCGTCTTTGGCAGAAATATGAAATTGCTCATATCTCCCACACCCCCATAGCTACAGACATCTAACAACCGTAGTACATCACAGGAAACACGATTCTACTACCACACACAAACACCAATGGTCAATGATATGTAGTTGTAGCAGGAAAGAGAAGTATAAGAAGACACAAATTTTTGGTCGAAATATGAAAACGCTCTGCATTGACCAACTTTAATCATCATATCTCCCACATCCCCACAGTTATTGGCATTCGGCGAACGTTGTGCATGACAGGAAACTCCATGCTGCTTCCACACACAAACACCAGTGATCTGTCCTAGGTAGTGGTGGCTGAAAAGTGAAATATAGGAATACACACGCCAATTTTTATATATATAAGTTTTGGCCAGGGTCCAGTAAGGGCATACAGAAAATTAATTGTTCAGTTAGTCTGAAATTTGATACACACATTCCTTAGGCAAAATATTTTAGAAAATGTGCATACTAAAGCCTTAAACGGATTACAGGAGATTGCAATTCCACAAGAAGCTGGTGTCATACTACAGTAGTCAAATGCAAAACACTACTAAAAATACTTTCAAAGTACATTTAACAATGTCATGATAGTCCAGGGTGCATTACAATGGAATTACTGCTTGAAAATAATACATCCTTTGAATGACTACAGCAGTATTACGATGTGCTTAGTGAATATTGTAGCAGAATTTCTATCTCCAGTTGGCCCACCATGAAATACATACTAATGAAGTAAAATAGCTCGAAATGTGGGTAGTTGTATACAAATTATTAGGCAAGAAATACATGTGATAACTTATGGCATAGGAATACATTCTTATAACATTACAAAAACCATATGTTCCTGCAGTAGTTATCACTGGCAGAAAAAGATATATACTGTCAAAGCTATCACAGATGCTAACTTTCATGTTGCATTATACCTAACTTACATTTTGTTTTGATTTCATGCACATTTTTTCTTGAAAGGCATATCCTCAGGGAAGTGTATAACAAATTTATGACCAAAATGGCAATTGCTTCGAGGACTGTTACTGATAAATTTTCTTGTAGCTTTCATTTCTTATATTCCATATTTTATATTGTTTTTTTTTTTTTTTAACTTTCCGGACATCAGTTTGAAAACTGTATCTCGGGCAATAACTAAGAGGAGAGTTTTTAGACATAATTTACATTTTTCCTTCTGCAAATTAATATTTAGTACTAGCATGAAAAGGGTAAATCAATTCTACACACATCCTGGGCATCACATGCGGATCAACAGGCAAATGTTAATTATTCATAAAAATTGATTAATTTGCAATTGATGGAACGGCCAATAACATTTGCCTGTCATCCTCTCATGTTTTAAGAAGCATGTTTGTTAGTACAGTATTATTTCATAAAATTTGAAGATTCCCTTTTTGGAATATTTAAAATAAAAATTTTGGTATGAAATGTTTTATGAACATAAATGCACTGAACATTATTGAAAATGGGGCAGTAGTAAAACAAGAATGAGGTAAGAAGGAATTGTACTATAGTCACACATGTTCCTGAATTAATACCTTTTGAGAAAAAGTGTACACGAAAGTGATATGAAATGTACTATAGGGATGGTCTAACACGAAAGTTACGAAACAATGCAATTAAAAAGTAAAGACCGCCATTTCCATTCCAGTTGTTCACGCCAAAGATAGTATCTACACTCTGTTGTAATGAATGTAAATTGCTGTCAAGTTTTCGTGATAACTGACTAGCTTGAAGAAATATGTAAATTTTTAAAGCAAAGAATTTAGTTTTCAATAAAAAATTAAGGTTGCGTTACTTTTTGGTGGCAATATACTGGCATGGTGGTTAGGTTGTAATTCAGCCTCGACCAGAGTGAAAAAAAAACACGTACTTTGTTATAACAGTATTAGACGTGAGGGATTAGTTTAGATTCGTTACGGTAGATTGCAGATTCTATCTTTGGCAAGAAAAATTTTACTGCAAATGGTGGGTTTTTTACTATTGAAATGCACAGTTTCATAACTTTGGTGAAGCACCACATTTAAGGTATCTTTCATTTCAATTTCGTGTAAACTTTTTCTTAAAAAGTATGACCATAGGAACATGTGTCACAAATTTCAAGCGAATAGCACAACTCCTTAGCTCGTTCTTATTTTACAGTCACCACAAATGGCATGTAAAAGGCTAAGAAATGATACCATACCTTCATTCAAAGATAAAGCAGGAAATTGAGATTTTTAATTTAATCAATTACACGATTCCAACCCACTTTTTTAAATAAAATTTAAAAAAAACTTTGCACAGGCATATTTTCAAAACTGGTGAATATTATTAGATAATATTTTCACTTATATGCATTTGTGGCCCACAGAGGGTAGTGTACAACTAGATAGTGAATTTTTAGAAAATGCCAGTGAGTACATTTATCTTGGCCAGCTTGTAAATATGAGAGGTGATCTAAGACCCGAAATTTTCCGTCGCATCAAGCTGGGATGGCAAGCATTTGAGAGGCATTCTACTATCCTGAAATCTATAAGCAAATAGTCTATGACCAGTGCATTCTTCCTGTGCTGACATGTGGCTGTGAGACCTGGATTCTAAGTGAATTTACAAAAAGTAAACTAAGGACTGCCAAAAGAGTTATGGAAAGGTCAATGCTAGGCTTAACTAGAAAATACAAGAAAAGAGCAACAGACATTAGGTCACTTACAAAGGTCACAGACATCTTAGAGAAGAAAGCATCCCTGAAGTGGCAATGGGCCAGCCATATTGCACGGAGAAAAGACCAGGGATGGACAAAAAAAGGGTTAGAATGGAGCCCAAGAGATCACTCCAGACCGAGAGGAAGACCACCATACTGATGGGACAAGGACATACGCAGGGTTGTCAGAGTTAACTGGCAGAGGATCACCCAAGATCGTGCGACTTGGAGAAGACTGTTCAAGTTATATCTGAAAAAATCATGACTTTAAGAGGCTACATCAGAAAATAATTGAACTGGCTGATAGTGATATGCATTTAGAGACTACCTCTGTGCCAAATTTGAACAATATCGGAAATAGTGATATAAAATAAAGTGTTTATTTGACATGGTATGACTCTGGTTATTCATTATTTAGCCTATTTCACATACTCCTTACATGTGGTGAGGGAGCTAATAAGACCATTTTTGGGAGGGGGAGGGAACAGGGGGTGTAGCTCATTCAATCAGGTCTATTCACTATTTCGACTTAATGTTCAAGTGTTTAGCTGGAACTGAATGGGTTTTCTGTTGTTTTTTTTAACTGCTTAACGTCTCTTAACAGCGAGATCTTTAAAGACGGGAAAAATGGGGGGGGGGGGGGCAAGGAATTCGGCCATGGCCTTTTGAAGGAAGCATCCCGGCATTTGCCTGGAGTGATTTGGGAAACCATGGAAAACCCAAATCTGGATGCCCAGATGGGGATTCGAACCACCTTCCTCCCGAATGCGAGGCCAGAACACTAACCATTACACCACCACGCTCGGTGGGGTTTTCTGTTCCAGATCTAACCAAGTGGATATTCTGAATCATGCACCAAGCCTAAAACTACTCGAGAGTAGGAGAGACATATAATCAAAATTCTGTTATAACTACAGCCCAATTCATTGACTAATACATTGATTTATTCTCCATTGGCAACAAACTGAGTAAAAATGATGTTTACACAAGATATTTCGATTACTGTACTTTCATTCACCATCTTCAGGCAAAATGTGAATTACAAGAGAAACCTGAAGTATATAGCAAGCCAAGATTGATAGACATGGCAATGACACACCTTGTTGCATCACCTAGCAACAGTCTCAGATGTAATAAGCACACCACAGAATACAAATCATGGAACACTGATAACGATCAGCCTCATCTTATATCTTTAAACGAGCAATTCTTGTATATATATATATATATATATTTCCGATCTCGGAAACGGCTGTGATGATTTGGATGAAATTTGATATTTAGGTAACGTTTTGACTTTTAAGATTACCTAAATAGTTATCTTCCCTACAAAAAAGCGAGTTTACAAAATACGAACAATTTTGTCACTCGATTTCTCGAAAACGGCACTAGCGCCATCTCGTAGACAATTCAGGTACCAGAAAGCCTACAAATAGATTTTTTTTTTGATTTCAAAGAATATTTAAACGACTGGCTGACCCGTGGAAATATTATGGAAGATAATTAAAAATTTATCAATGGTTTTATCAGAGGTGATACTTTACAGAAACTTCTTTGAAAATAATATTACCGGTACCAGTTATAAAGTAATCATCATTTACTTTTTGACCATAAAAAGTGGTTGTTAGTTAGTCATTAAATACTACCACCTTAATTATAAAACATCTTTCGATTTCTGTTCAATATACAAGATTTCGAGTAAAGTTTGATAATAAAATGCATAATTAAATATTAATACATCTACAAATTCCTGAAAAAGCTGCGTACGAGTGCACTTACAAAAAAAAGGGTTCTTAATTTATTAATGTTTATAACGAAGGTTACTTCTTGTGGGAATTGTTTTATCATCATTTTGAAATGCTGATTACAAGATGCGAGATTACTGCGAGGTATGAGCATAGTTTTATCGGAGTAAATGAATTTAGCACAGATGATGTTCTATTCACGTCACAATCTGATGATGAATTCTTATAGATCTCGGCGAAACATATCGAAAATAAAGAATAAATGTTCTTGGTTTTCGAGATATAGCATGTCAAAAATCAGTTATTGGTATAATTCCTTGTGCTTTTGGCGACGTTTCTTCTGGTCCAGGCCGTATTTCAGCCTAACAACAACCACTAGGAACAAAATAAAACATTGAAAGTACATTTCCACCGTATAGACATAGTGGTTTCGGTGGATTTTTTTCTGGTCAAAGCCGGATCTAATCGTAACCTCTCCACGTTTGAGATATAATATCTCGAGAACTAAGCGAGATATCAGAAAATTAAATTCCTTATTTTCGATTTGTCTCAACGAGTTTCATACGAATTCATCATCAAACTTGGCTATGGCGAAATTTATCTTCTGATCCAGGTCGCATTTCAACCAACCACGTCAATTTTGAGATACATTATCTCGAGAACTAAGCGAGATATATAAAAAGAAATATTTTTTACTTTCAATTTTTCTCGTCGAGTTACATAAGAATCCATCATTAAGGGTTATCGTAGAATCCTCTCGATTACCACAAATCTCGCACCATTAATTAATCCCTGACTAACATTAAGATTTCTATTTAACATAATAATAGCATTTTTTATTATTATTATTTTTATAGCAATTTGTGAGGCGGTCTCGCAAAAGGATCTAGCGCTTTGGATGAAATTTCATATGTAGATAACGTTTTGCTTTTCAAGTTTTTAAAACGATTTAAAAAAATAAATAAATAAAGGAGCAATTTTTGTATTTGGTTTCTCGAAAACGGCTCTAACCTCATAATATAGGAGGTTTAGGTACCAGTAAGCCTACTGATGTTAGTTAAGCTTCTCTTTGGTTAACTGTGCACCTCAAAACGCCTAGAAAGCCTTCAAGCCTTTTACTTTAATCAAACTTTACTCGAAATCTTGGATATTGAACATAAATCAAGATAACGAGCGAAGATCGGTCACCCAGGTACTTAACCATTAAACAAGCATCACTAGTTGAAACCACAATCCCTGTTTACAAGATAAGGTACGAGGTGAATTTCAACCACTTCCATAAGAATGCTATCCAAAAAGCTCTGGCATGCACCAGTACCCTGGTTAGTTTGAAGTCGAATCCATGTCCTATTTCTAGACTATGTTCGATCTCACTGATTTCTCCTTGAGTCCTGAGCAGAATGACAAGATGTATTAATCAGTTTGTAGTACACCCTGCACCATTCTAGTAGAACAGGATGTAGTAAAACTTAAGGACTGCTTGAAAACTAAGTGCCTTGCAACTGACTACTGCAGCATTAGTCTGTGCAGAGAAATGTAGTTATAGCAGAATTGAAATCGCCTGTTAAACCTGCAATTCAATGTTGCAGCATACACATTGTGTAATTTCTCTTTCACTGAATTTGAAGTATTAAAATAAGAACCACGTATCTGTCAAAACTATAATAGGAGTATCAAGGTGCAGGAGTACAGAAAAAGTGAGAATACAAAGAAGACAACTGCGGCTCCATTCAGACACCTGAGCATCTCCCCAGGTGTAGAGACATGGGATTCATGGCCCAGCAGAAGACCTGTTCTTAGCCAATGACAAAGCAATCCAAGCAGCTAGTTTCTGGAAAAATGCAATTTGAAACAGTCCAGACATGGAAAGCAAATAAGTAAAACTATGTCACTGCCTGCACAGAAAAAAACGTCTGCTAACTGATACTATGAAATTCAAATGAATCAAAGTTTTGATTTTCAAGCAACATAATTACTAAAGGCTGTGTTGAAATGTAGCCTGGAGCAGAATGACAACTGACATTATGTGTAACATAAAGCATGGGTAATTTGGTTTTAATTATTAAATCATGAGAGTAATGTTATTGAAGTAATTAATTTAGGCACTCAGAAGTTCCAGAGTCACAGTTATGTGTGTATTCTTGACCAAATAATAAACATTACGTGGTACAGCACAAAGTGTTAGGATTCCAGTACCAAGTTATTTTACTTTCACTGATACCATATTACTGCTGTCACTGTTTCAGCCACTTGTAAGAAGTTTCAAATGCACTACATTGTATAGTACCACTGAAAACAGCAAAGCTGGTTCACTACCTTACGCTACATAGAACTTGGATACTCATTCCGGAACTTTTATCAGAATATTTTTATTGACTTGTTGCAAGAACTTTATATCATGCAAACTGTGGCAATAGCGCAATCACTGGGAGTTGTAGTTTTTGTCTGAAAACTGTTGCACACGTTCGTTTGGTGATACTATTTAATATATGTTGCTCTTTGAGGTGTAAAATGTATAGATACCTCACAAACTTCACTCAAAACGTGCCGTAACACTATACCGTGAGCGACTGGGAGAAAGCATATTGCCATGTATAATGATAACGCTATCGTTCCTTCAACTATATTATTTATTAACTTTTGTTTCTATTACACCCATGAAGATAGTGCACAACGCACAAAATTCACGCAAAACAAAAATTAAAAAAACTGCTGTAACAGTACACACTACGCGATGAGAGGACGCCATTTGTTATCATATGCGACTTCCAGCGATAATAATAATATGTGCAACAAAATGCATCAACAATCAACCAATAACGATGAAAACCAAACCAACTTTATTATAAAAACAAAATTTATAGTTCATTAAGCTACAAAAGGAAGCGTCTATGTCCACTTTGGTCCAGGCTGCATTCATACCTATCCACAGGCGCCGCTAATGATTCTGCTTGAAAATCATGATAATTGTTTAATAAATCCAAATTATGCTTTAACAACAACAACGAAACGCCATTTTAGTACAGGCTGCATTTCAACTATAAAAAATAAACTCCTTCAACCTAATGCTCGAACAAGCATATTGCCGCACTTTCAACCTAAACAAAAGCTATGTTTATTTATAAACGTTTCTCGGGAAACAAACCGAGTGATCACTCAGTTTGTTTCCCGAGAAACGTTTATAAATAAACAACGCCGAGAAAGATTACATTCATTTATAAAAGCTACGTTAATATTGCCACAACCTACTTTGATAAATACCATAGAATATTAACATCTTGGAAATAACATGCGGATATGTTTTTTGACAATGTACAAGTTATCGTTGTGTGTGCCACCCACAATTTTTGTGATTTGCAGAGTATGAATGTAGATGTGTGTACGTAAATGAGGCAACCAATGTTCGCTTACGGTTCAAAGTTTTTTTTTTTTGTTTTTTTTTTGTGTGTGTGTGTAATCTTCTCCATATTTATACTTTTATAACAACATATTCCCAAATAATATCATTCAAAGAACATGTGCATGGTCATTATACTTCGCTATAAGGCTACTAATAGTCGCTCGCGGTATAGCGTTACGGCACTTTTCGAGTGAAGTTTGTGAGGTATCTATACATTCTACACCTTTAAGAGCAACATATATTAAATAGTATCACCAAACAAACATGTGCAACAGTTTTCAGACCAAACTACAACTCCCAGTGATTGCGCTAGTGCCACAGTTTGCATGATATAAAGTTCTTGCAACAAGTCAATAAAAATATTCTGATAAAAGTTCCGGAATGAGTATCCAAGTTCTATGTAGCGTAAGGTAGTGAACCAGCTTTGCTGTTTTCAGTGGTACTATACAATGTAGTGCATTTGAAACTTCTTACAAGTGGCTGAAACAGTGACAGCAGTAATATGGTATCAGTGAAAGTAAAATAACTTGGTACTGGAATCCTAACACTTTGTGCTGTACCACGTAATGTTTATTATTTGGTCAAGAATACACACATAACTGTGACTCTGGAACTTCTGAGTGCCTAAATTAATTACTCAATAACATTACTCTCATGATTTAATAATTAAAACCAAATTACCCATGCTTTACGTTACACATAATGTCAGTTGTCATTCTGCTCCAGGCTACATTTCAACACAGCCTTTAGTAATTATGTTGCTTGAAAATCAAAACTTTGATTCATTTGAATTTCATAGTATCAGTTAGCAGACTTTTTTCTGTGCAGGCAGTGACATAGTTTTACTTATTTGCTTTCCAGGTCTGGACTGTTTCAAATTGCATTTTTCCAGAAACTAGCTGCTTGGATTGCTTTGTCATTGGCTAAGAACAGGTCTTCTGCTGGGCCATGAATCCCATGTCTCTACACCTGGGGAGATGCTCAGGTGTCTGAATGGAGCCGCAGTTGTCTTCTTTGTATTCTCTTTTTCTGTACTCCTGCACCTGATACTCCTATTATAGTTTTGACAGATACGTGGTTCTTATTTTAATACTTCAAATTCAGTGAAAGAGAAATTACACAATGTGTATGCTGCAACATTGAATTGCAGGTTTAACAGGCGATTTCAATTCTGCTATAACTACATTTCTCTGCACAGACTAATGCTGCAGTAGTCAGTTGCAAGGCACTTAGTTTTCAAGCAGTCCTTAAGTTTTACTACATCCTGTTCTACTAGAATGGTGCAGGGTGTACTACAAACTGATTAATACATCTTGTCATTCTGCTCAGGACTCAAGGAGAAATCAGTGAGATCGAACATAGTCTAGAAATAGGACATGGATTCGACTTCAAACTAACCAGGGTACTGGTGCATGCCAGAGCTTTTTGGATAGCATTTATGGAAGTGGTTGAAATTCACCTCGTACCTTATCTTGTAAACAGGGATTGTGGTTTCAACTAGTGATGCTTGTTTAATGGTTAAGTACCTGGGTGACCGATCTTCGCTCGTTATCTTGATTTATGTTCAATATCCAAGATTTCGAGTAAAGTTTGATTAAAGTAAAAGGCTTGAAGGCTTTCTAGGCGTTTTGAGGTGCACAGTTAACCAAAGAGAAGCTTAACTAACATCAGTAGGCTTACTGGTACCTAAACCTTCTAATTATGAGGTTAGAGCCGTTTTCGAGAAACCAAATACAAAAATTGCTCCTTTTTTTTTTTTAAATCGTTTAAAAACTTGAAAAGCAAAACGTTATCTACATATGAAATTTCATCCAAAGCGCTAGATCCATTTGCGAGACCGCCTCACAAATTGCTATAAAAATAATAATAAAAAAATGCTATTATTATGTTAAATAGAAATCTTAATGTTAGTCAGGGATTAATTAATGGTGCGAGATTTGTGGTAATCGAGAGGATTCTACGATAACCCTTGATGATGGATTCTTATGTAACTCGACGAGAAAAATTGAAAGTAAAAAATATTTTTTTTATATATCTCGCTTAGTTCTCGAGATATCGTATCTCAAAATTGACGTGGTTGGTTGAAATGCGACCTGGATCAGAAGATAAATTTCGCCATAGCCAAGTTTGATGATGAAACTCGTCGAGACAAATCGAAAATAAGGAATTTATTTTTCTGATATCTCGCTTAGTTCTCGAGATATTATATCTCAAACGTGAAGAGGTTACGATTAGATCCGGCCTGGACCAGAAAAAAAATCCACCGAAACCACTATTACGGTGGAAATGTACTTTCAATGTTTTATTTTGTTCCTAGTGGTTGTTGTTAGGCTGAAATACGGCCTGGACCAGAAGAAACGTCGCCAAAAGCACAAGGAATTATACCAATAACTGATTTTTGACATGCTATATCTCGAAAACCAAGAACATTTATTCTTTATTTTCGATATCGCCGAGATCTATAAGAATTCATCATCAGATTGTGACGTGAATAGAACATCATCTGTGCTAAATTCATTCACTCCGATAAAACTATGCTCATACCTCGCAGTAATCTCGCATCTTGTAATCAGCATTTCAAAATGATGATAAAACAATTCCCACAAGAAGTAACCTTCGTTATAAACATTAATAAATTAAGAACCTTTTTTTGTAAGTGCACTCGTACGCTCAGCTTTTCAGGAATTTGTAGATGTATTAATATTTAATTATGCATTTTATTATCAAACTTTACTCGAAATCTTGTATATTGAACAGAAATCGAAAGATGTTTTATAATTTAAGGTGGTAGTATTAATGACTAACTAACAACCACTTTTTATGGTCAAAAAGTAAATGATGATTACTTTATAACTGGTACTGGTACCAGTAATTATTTTCAAAGAAGTTTCTGTAAAGTATCCACCTCTGATAAAACCTTTGATAAATTTTTAATTATCTTCCATAAATTTCCACGGGTCAGCCAGTCGTTTAAATATTCTTTGAAATAAAAAAAAATCTATTGTAGGCTTTCTGGTACCTGAATTGTCTACGAGATGGCGCTAGTGCCGTTTTCGAGAAATCGAGTGACAAAATTGTTCGTATTTTGTAAACTCGCTTTTTTGTAGGGAAGATAACTATTTAGGTAATCTTAAAAGTCAAACGTTACCTAAATATCAAATTTCATCCAAATCATCACAGCCGTTTCCGAGATCGGATAAATAATATATATATATATATATACAAGAATTGCTCGTTTTAAAGATATAAGATGAGGCTGATCGTTATCAGGTTCATGATTTGTATTCTGTGGTGTGCTTATTACATCTGAGACTGTTGCTAGGTGATGAACAAGGTGTGTCATTGCCATGTCTATCAATCTTGGCTTGCTAATACTTCAGGTTTCTCTTGTAATTCACCATTTTGCCTGAAGATGGTGAAATGAAAGTACAGTAATCGAAATATCTTGTGTAAACATCATTTTTACTCAGTTTGTTGCCAATGGAGAATAAATCAATGTATTAGTCAATGAATTGGGCTGTAGTTATAACAGAATTTGATTATATGTCTCTCCTACTCTCGAGTAGTTTTAGGCTTGGTGCATGATTCAGAATACCACTTGGTTAGATCTGGAACAGAAAACCCCACCGAGCGTGGTGGTGTAATGGTTAGTGTGTTCTGGCCTCGCATTCGGGAGGAAGGTGGTTCGAATCCCCATCTGGGCATCCAGATTTGGGTTTTCCATGGTTTCCCAAATCACTCCAGGCAAATGCCGGGATGCTTCCTTCAAAAGGCCATGGCCGAATTCCTTGCCCCCCCCCCCCCCATTTTTCCCGTCTTTAAAGATCTCGCTGTTAAGAGACGTTAAGCAGTTAAAAAAAAACAACAGAAAACCCATTCAGTTCCAGCTAAACACTTGAACATTAAGTCGAAATAGTGAATAGACCTGATTGAATGAGCTACACCCCCTGTTCCCTCCCCCTCCCAAAAATGGTCTTATTAGCTCCCTCACCACATGTAAGGAGTATGTGAAATAGGCTAAATAATGAATAACCAGAGTCATACCATGTCAAATAAACACTTTATTTTATATCACTATTTCCGATATTGTTCAAATTTGGCACAGAGGTAGTCTCTAAATGCATATCACTATCAGCCAGTTCAATTATTTCTGATGTAGCCTCTTAAAGTCATGATTTTTTCAGATATAACTTGAACAGTCTTCTCCAAGTCGCACGATCTTGGGTGATCCTCTGCCAGTTAACTCTGACAACCCTGCGTATGTCCTTGTCCCATCAGTATGGTGGTCTTCCTCTCGGTCTGGAGTGATCTCTTGGGCTCCATTCTAACCCTTTTTTTGTCCATCCCTGGTCTTTTCTCCGTGCAATATGGCTGGCCCATTGCCACTTCAGGGATGCTTTCTTCTCTAAGATGTCTGTGACCTTTGTAAGTGACCTAATGTCTGTTGCTCTTTCTTGTATTTTCTAGTTAAGCCTAGCATTGACCTTTCCATAACTCTTTTGGCAGTCCTTAGTTTACTTTTTGAAAATTCACTTAGAATCCAGGTCTCACAGCCACATGTCAGCACAGGAAGAATGCACTGGTCATAGACTATTTGCTTATAGATTTCAGGATAGTAGAATGCCTCTCAAATGCTTGCCATCCCAGCTTGATGCGACGGAAAATTTCGGGTCTTAGATCACCTCTCATATTTACAAGCTGGCCAAGATAAATGTACTCACTGGCATTTTCTAAAAATTCACTATCTAGTTGTACACTACCCTCTGTGGGCCACAAATGCATATAAGTGAAAATATTATCTAATAATATTCACCAGTTTTGAAAATATGCCTGTGCAAAGTTTTTTTTAAATTTTATTTAAAAAAGTGGGTTGGAATCGTGTAATTGATTAAATTAAAAATCTCAATTTCCTGCTTTATCTTTGAATGAAGGTATGGTATCATTTCTTAGCCTTTTACATGCCATTTGTGGTGACTGTAAAATAAGAACGAGCTAAGGAGTTGTGCTATTCGCTTGAAATTTGTGACACATGTTCCTATGGTCATACTTTTTAAGAAAAAGTTTACACGAAATTGAAATGAAAGATACCTTAAATGTGGTGCTTCACCAAAGTTATGAAACTGTGCATTTCAATAGTAAAAAACCCACCATTTGCAGTAAAATTTTTCTTGCCAAAGATAGAATCTGCAATCTACCGTAACGAATCTAAACTAATCCCTCACGTCTAATACTGTTATAACAAAGTACGTGTTTTTTTTCACTCTGGTCGAGGCTGAATTACAACCTAACCACCATGCCAGTATATTGCCACCAAAAAGTAACGCAACCTTAATTTTTTATTGAAAACTAAATTCTTTGCTTTAAAAATTTACATATTTCTTCAAGCTAGTCAGTTATCACGAAAACTTGACAGCAATTTACATTCATTACAACAGAGTGTAGATACTATCTTTGGCGTGAACAACTGGAATGGAAATGGCGGTCTTTACTTTTTAATTGCATTGTTTCGTAACTTTCGTGTTAGACCATCCCTATAGTACATTTCATATCACTTTCGTGTACACTTTTTCTCAAAAGGTATAATTCAGGAACATGTGTGACTATAGTACAATTCCTTCTTACCTCATTCTTGTTTTACTACTGCCCCATTTTCAATAATGTTCAGTGCATTTATGTTCATAAAACATTTCATACCAAAATTTTATTTTAAATATTCCAAAAAGGGAATCTTCAAATTTTATGAAATAATACTGTACTAACAAAATGCTTCTTAAAACATGAGAGGATGACAGGCAAATGTTATTGGCCGTTCCATCAATTGCAAATTAATCAATTTTTATGAATAATTAACATTTGCCTGTTGATCCGCATGTGATGCCCAGGATGTGTGTAGAATTGATTTACCCTTTTCATGCTAGTACTAAATATTAATTTGCAGAAGGAAAAATGTAAATTATTCTCTAAAAACTCTCCTCTTAGTTATTGCCCGAGATACAGTTTTCAAACTGATGTCCGGAAAGTTATTTTTAAAAAAAAACAATATAAAATATGGAATATAAGAAATGAAAGCTACAAGAAAATTTATCAGTAACAGTCCTCGAAGCAATTGCCATTTTGGTCATAAATTTGTTATACACTTCCCTGAGGATATGCCTTTCAAGAAAAAATGTGCATGAAATCAAAACAAAATGTAAGTTAGGTATAATGCAACATGAAAGTTAGCATCTGTGATAGCTTTGACAGTATATATCTTTTTCTGCCAGTGATAACTACTGCAGGAACATATGGTTTTTGTAATGTTATAAGAATGTATTCCTATGCCATAAGTTATCACATGTATTTCTTGCCTAATAATTTGTATACAACTACCCACATTTCGAGCTATTTTACTTCATTAGTATGTATTTCATGGTGGGCCAACTGGAGATAGAAATTCTGCTACAATATTCACTAAGCACATCGTAATACTGCTGTACTCATTCAAAGGATGTATTATTTTCAAGCAGTAATTCCATTGTAATGCACCCTGGACTATCATGACATTGTTAAATGTACTTTGAAAGTATTTTTAGTAGTGTTTTGCATTTGACTACTGTAGTATGACACCAGCTTCTTGTGGAATTGCAATCTCCTGTAATCCGTTTAAGGCTTTAGTATGCACATTTTCTAAAATATTTTGCCTAAGGAATGTGTGTATCAAATTTCAGACTAACTGAACAATTAATTTTCTGTATGCCCTTACTGGACCCTGGCCAAAACTTATATATATAAAAATTGGCGTGTGTATTCCTATATTTCACTTTTCAGCCACCACTACCTAGGACAGATCACTGGTGTTTGTGTGTGGAAGCAGCATGGAGTTTCCTGTCATGCACAACGTTCGCCGAATGCCAATAACTGTGGGGATGTGGGAGATATGATGATTAAAGTTGGTCAATGCAGAGCGTTTTCATATTTCGACCAAAAATTTGTGTCTCTATACTTCTCTTTCCTGCTACAACTACATATCATTGACCATTGGTGTTTGTGTGTGGTAGTAGAATCGTGTTTCCTGTGATGTACTACGGTTGTTAGATGTCTGTAGCTATGGGGGTGTGGGAGATATGAGCAATTTCATATTTCTGCCAAAGACGGATGTGTCTTGGTGTATCACTTTTCAGCGAAAACTATCTATTGCAAATCACTGACGTTTGTGTGTGGTAGTAACACAGTCACCTTTCAATAATATCAGTCGAATTTCAGATACTCTGGTATTGTGGGAGATATGGTGGTTGAAAATGATCAACCTGTGTCAAGTCCATATCAAGGATATTTTCGTATTTCAACGAAAGACATGTGTCTCCACATATGTTACTTTTCTGCAACAACTACATAGCATAGGTCATTGGTGTTTGTGTGTGGTAGTAGAATCGAGTCTCCTGTCATGCACTATGGTTGTTAGATGTTGGAAGCTATGGGTGTGTGGGAGATATGGGGGTTGAAAGTGGTCGACCTGTGTCAATTCCATATTTCTGCCAAAGACCTAAGTGTCTTGGTGTATCACTTTTCAGCGAAAACTATCAATCGCAGATCACTGGCATTTTTGTGTGGTAGTAATGCAGAGTTACCTTTCGATCACAACGTTGGCCGAATTTCAGTAAGTGTGGGAGAGATGGTGGTTGAAAGTGGCCGATCAAGGATATTGTTGTATTTCTTCGAAAGACATGTGTCTCCACATATATTACTTTTCTGTCACAACTACATAGCATAGACCATTGGTGTTTGCATGCACTATGGTTGTTAGATGTCGGTAGCTATGGTGGTGTGGGAGATGTAGGGGTTGAAAGTGGTCGACCTGCAACAATTTCATATTTCTGCCAAAGACGCATGTGTCTTGGTGTGCCACTTTTCATCGAAAACTATGAAGAGCAGATCACTGGCGTTTGTGTGTGGTAGTAACACAGAGTCATCTTTCGATCACAACGTCGGCCGAATTGCGGTAACTGTGGGAGGTATGGTGGTTGAAAGTGGCAGATCAAGGATATTTTCGTATTTCGATGAAAGACATGTGTCTCTCATATGTCACATAGCATAGAGCACTGATGTTTGTGTGGTAGTAGTATAATGTCTCCTGTCGTGCACTATGGCTTTTAGATGTTGGTAGCTATTGGGGTTGAAACTGGTCGACCTGCGGCACTTTCAAATTTCTACCAAAAATGTATGTGTCCATGTTTATCGCTTTTCAGCCAAAACTATGAAGTGCAGGTCACTGGTCTTTGTCTGTGGTAGTAACACACAGTCATCCATCGATCACAAGTTGGTCGGATTTTGGTAAATTTGGGAGTGTGGGACATAGGGTGGTTGATCAAGGATATTTTCGTATTTCGTCCAAAGACGTGTGTCCGTAAGTATTACTTTGCTGCCTGAACTACATAGCGCAGATGACTGGCATTTGTGTGTGGTAATAGCATTGAGTCTCCCAGCGTGCACTATGGTTGTTAGAATATTGGACCAAAAGGGAAGCTCTCCAGAGTTGAGAACCACATGATCCATAGAGGCTAAAATGAAAAAGAAGTATAGATAAGACTAAGATGCAAATGAAACAAATAAAGCCCAAGTTGTATTGGGTTAGTATTCCAATGCTTGTCACAATAGTTGTGGTATTTTTTTCGTTACGTTTTCAGTATTCACTTTTTGGAGTATCAAAAATCAAAATTTTGATACTGATTTTGATAACTCTATTAATGCTCCCCTTCCTGGACATCCAGATTTGGATTTTGCATGGTTTCCCCAAATCACTCCAATCTTCAAAAGGATTTGGTCAAATTCATTCCCATTCCCTGCCTCCAGTCCTTTTCTACCTATACTGCACTTGACATTGATAAGGTATAAAGCCAAAAGCATAATAAAACAACAACTGTAACTTGTTAATACATAGGTGCATACAAGAATTGTCCTAATGGTCTGAAATTTACTTAGGCAGTAATATTTCAGTAAGAGTGCCTTCGAGTATATAGAAGTTAAGTAAAATCGCTCGAAATGTGGGTAGATGCATACACGTTATTACACAAGAAATACGCATTATTACTTGTCGATATGTATTCTAAATGTTTCTTAGTCTTTATTCTTGTTCTAGGATGCATTTTGACATGACAAAAATTGCTATTATCAAAAAATTAAATTATTAACCTTCGGTTATGGTTCAAACCATCTATCATCATGAAAGGTTGGCTGCCATGTGATATAGCTTAGCATGATATCCAATATGTCAGCTACACACACACACACACATATTGCAAATGTTACTAATTTACCACTTTTTAAGTCTACAATTTGCATGTGTTAATTTTGTTTATCGACATGGGATAAATATTATTAGGCTTTAACATTTTTTCTTTCTTACTTGGAGACCATCAGACCTGTTCAGAACGGATTTCGATCCCCCGAGTATATGTTGAAGGGTGTTTATTCCATATGTCTGTGTTACAATTATTTCTTCAAAATGAGCCCTAGGTATCGAGAAATTAACGCGCAAACATATGTAGATATCTTTAAAATATTATAATTTTAGTACATTTCTTAAAAGGTTCAGCGTGGTGTATCGGTAGCGAGCCTGCTTCCCATTTTGCGAACCCGGGTTCAAATCCCCATACGGCCAAATATTTTTATTTCTTTTTTTATATGCAGTAATCATTGAACATTGATTTTATTTCATTTAAAATTCATTTACGAATTTTTATTATGCGAAATAACTTTTAAAACAATATTTACAATAATACAATTGTTTACAAGAATATAATTACTAACAACAATATAATTACTTACAAAAGATACAATAAACAATTTTTATTACAATGCTACGACCATGAAAGGGATATTTCTTAAAGTTCCATTTCTTCCGTAGAACATATTTGCGGGTGGTAATTATCGTAAAAACATTCAAAACATATTTCGAGTTGGCACCAAGCGCATTCCATAAATGCGACTTTGCCACATGCACATTTCTTTTTTATTAAAGATATTTACAGCAGTGGGCTATGAATATTGCATTTCCATTTTTATCGGAAAGTTTCAATTTCCTCGCCAGCTCGGCTTGGGTAGAACGATTTAAAAAGAAATACAGGATCCGACAACGCAGAATTACAAAATTTGTCAGCTACAGGGAACATACAACATTGGAAAAAATGATGGCGAGTGCTGAAAAATTCCGTGTACAGAGAGGCTGCTGATTCAGAATTGTAACCTTGATTATGTCATTAATACGGACCAAACTGGTTGTCAATATCAGTTAACTTATAACAGATCTCTCGCCAAACAAGGATCCAAGACAGTGCTAGTAAAAAAAACCAGTCTGAACCCGTTAACTCATTCTTATACTGCACAATATTCCATAACAGCATCGGGAAAAATCCTTCCGCATGTATTTTTATGCATGCGAGAGCCTTCAGGCCATTTGGTCCACAGATCGAAAAAAGAGTAGAAGAATTACGTAACAAATACAGAAACGTAATTGTAACTTGTTCAAAATCTGGGAAATTGTCTACAGAAATCTATAAAAAATATTTAAAAAACATTTTACTGCCGTATGTCAAAAAGAATAACTTTGTCTTGATTATTGATTCGTGGCCTGGACAAACAGATTCGACGATATACAATGAAATCTTTGAGAATGAAGATGGGGCTTGTTCATGCACATTAAAAATAATTCCGCCAAATGTACACCGATATGTCAACCATGTGATGTTTATTTTTTTAGACAAATCAAATCATTTGTTAGAAAAATCCAGAATGCACCAACACTTCTGAAATTACAAAGAGAAATATATTCACGCGAAGACGTGATTAAAATACATTCCCTAGTCATGCATCAACTTTCTGCGCCCGTATTCCGCCCAATGATACAATACTCTTGGTATGGCGCGCAACTGATCGAAGAAAAAAATATTTTCAGGAATGTTAGTGACGTTTGTTTCTCAATATCTTTAATAAAAAAGAAATGTGCATGTGGCAAAGTGGCATTTATGGAATGCGCTTGGTGCCAACTCGAAATATGTTTTGAATGTTTTTACGATAATTACCACCCGCAAATATGTTCTACGGAAGAAATGGAACTTTAACAAATATCCCTTTTATGGTCGTAGCATTGTAATAAAAATTGTTTATTGTATCTTTGTAAGTAATTATATTGTTGTAAGTAATTATATTATTGTAAATAATTGTATTATTGTAAATAATGTTTTAAAAGTTATTTCGCATAATAAAAATTCGTAAATGAAATAAAATCAATGTTCAATGATTACTGCATATAAAAAAGAAATAAAAATATTTGGCAGTATGGGGATTTGAACCCGGGTTCGCAAAATGGGAAGCAGGCTCGCTACCGATACACCACGCTGAACCTTTTAAAAATGTACTAAAATTATAATATTTAAAGATATTTACATATGTTTGCGCGTTAATTTCTCGATACCTAGGGCTCATTTTGAAGAAATAATTGTAACACAGACATATGGAATAAACACCCTTCAACATATACTCGGGGGATCGAAATCCGTTCTGAACAGGTCTGATGGTTCCCAAGTTAGTAGCATGTATGCATCTGCCCACATTTCGAGAGGTTTTACTTCATTTCTATATATTCGAAACCTTACTTTATGCACTTTTATTCAAATATTACCGCCTAAGGAATGCGTGTACCAAATTTCAGACCAATAGGACAATTATTTTAGGTTTCAGTGTATTAACGTGGAGCCATGAAGGCTATTAATGTTGTCAATGTGTTGTCTGTTTTTGAAAATTCTTGAAATATGTTAAAAATGTCCTCCCATCTGTAGGTAAATTAGGAGAGTAGAAATTGCATTTTAATTTAGGATGTTATTGCAATGCTCACAGACATTTTGCAGAAAACAACCTGCTTGAAGTAACAGGAAAAACTAATTTGATCCATTTAAGTTAGTGGTCCATAGAATTATTTTTGACATTTTACTGGTCCTTGGGTGAAAAAGTTTGGGAACAATTACCGTAGACTGTTTCAAGTTCTGTTTAGACACACAAATTTAAGATGCCACGTCATTTCATAATTGAGTTCATTGAAGGAGATATATACTCTACCTCTGTGCCAAATTTCATCGACATCTAAGATGTTGCAGGGGGGGGGGGAGGAATTTTGCTTAGATTGTTTTGAGTTTACCAGAATGGTCCAACAACAAGATCTTGTCACCAGAAACTATCACAGATGTCTGGTCTGCCAGCTCAGGTGTGAGATGCTTGAGAAAATTACATTCCTAAACTGTAGCAGAGCTGTTGTAACCTGCCATGATAAAGAGTGATTTTTAGAAATAAAACGGTGGAAAAAGTAATTGAATAACATCAAAAATTACAGTATGAATTATTGGGCCTTCCACCAGTTTGATTTGACATTTCAAAACTCGTTTTTCCGGATAAGCATCGGCTTCCTCAAGTGACCATATTCATGTGGAATATATGTCACAGATGGTTGAGCTACTGCACTGAGCTCACAGAGTTGCAGGATTACTATCCTATACATTCAGTGTCCTAGTGTTCTATCCAAATTCGTTTTAATCAGAATGTCCACAAATGGCAAGTAACCCACCTTCTCCACTGACATGGT